>WOVY01000052.1:0-48439 GCA_013436015.1 Rhipicephalus annulatus | reverse complement strand
ACTATATATATATATATATATATATATATATATATGGGGACGTTAAATTCCAACAATTATTATTAATAAATTAAATTTCGCTCAGGCCATTGTTTTAGCCTAACTGTGACTAAAGATGTGTGCACGAGGATGTTAGTTACAACCTCAGACAGTGGACGCTCTCACAAGTATTACATAGTTCTTCCAATCTCTTCCCGACGTTTAGCGCTTGAGACCCAATATGTCTCGTTCTTTTTAGCTATCAGCGCTATAGTTCGGCACGTTGCTGCGAACGACACAATCAATGTTTCGATTTTGAATTTATATTGACATGACTCACACCTTATTTCATCGTGCGTATGTCGTTCGTTTTATGCTAATGCCTAAATTTGTTACGCCCGGGGACACAGAATAGACTGAGCAGGTCCACATGAAAATATTTTCTTGGACAGGCAAAGGCTGACATTTTACAACTGAATAAACATTATTCGTCGCATTGTTCAAGTTAAACACCATGAGTCCATTCCCAGACTTCGTTCAGTGAATTTTCGTATCGCACACAATTAACAGAGCTGGGGCTGTGTCGTTTGCCATAACAGAGTACCCTGACGCACAGCTGTGTGACTTCCTGTACATTGTTTCAGAGGAAGGGTATTGAAAAAAAAAGCCCTCCTGCTGTGTGCAGCATCAAGTCACTCCAGGAGTATATATCGGTCGTCCATCAGCCCGCCACAAACGACAATGAGTTGGTTCATGTCAGGTTGCAAATCCGCTTACTCACGCCAGATGTCGCACTCGACGCGTCTCTCGGGGCTATGTCTTCTCGCGAGCGCTGCTGATCAATTAGTGGCTTTCCACTCGCGAATCGATGGATCACCGCAGCCAAGCTGCCACTCTCCGGCGAATCAGACGTTATTTACCATAAGGAAGTGTCGCACTTGCTTGCGTCATGCGCTGGGT
Source organism: Rhipicephalus annulatus (assembly GCA_013436015.1). Taxonomy (NCBI): domain Eukaryota; kingdom Metazoa; phylum Arthropoda; class Arachnida; order Ixodida; family Ixodidae; genus Rhipicephalus; species Rhipicephalus annulatus. Next base: position 47,500 of record WOVY01000052.1, on the reverse strand, counting down.
GGCATGGTGTACACTTCCAGGGTCTTCCATAATAAGTCAATCCACGAGAATTTTCCGATATTCACAGACTTAATAAAACTTTTAGCATATGTTTTTCATTGGTATCATGGTGATATGTGCCAAATCAATCAACCTTGAGTGTATAACCTTCTGGAGAGGCTGCTTACTGCTATTTTTTCATCGTGAAGAGTGGGTGTTTTCATTGTGGCGAGAGCGTGAATGGTGGTGCTGTAGACCTAGCGGGAACGAATCCTTGCTGATGTATGCATATGATGTCGTATTCGTTTAGAAAAAAGTGTTCATCAAACGAAGATTAGCTTCTCGAAAAGTGTGTTAAGCTGCTTACAACAAAGATTCGTCCACAGTTTTGAGGATTATCTGTCCCCAGTTCTGTATAAGGAACTACCTCGGCAATTTTTAATCTATAGATGGCTACATACCACAGGCAAATGCATGATTGAAAATTCGACATATCGGAACGCAAAGAAAATTGATGTTATGTTTAATAAACCAAGCTGGTATTCTATCATCACCAGTTGCTTCGTTTACTGGCATAAGCACAATACATTTGAACCTGTCTGTTGAGATTTCTGCAAGGTTGAAATCATTGTCAGTCAGCCTGTGAAAAGGGGAGGGTATATTGACAAGCGAAACTGACCAGCAAGGTTAGCGCCAATGCAATTGAAATATGTATTGAAATCATAAGAAACTTTTAAGGAGAAGTTATCTGAAAGAACGCGTTTGGTTTGACCCATGCCTGCGACTACTTGGCATGTCCTTTTGTATTGCCTACCTTCACGGCTAATAATGTTGGTATAATGCTCCGTCTTCAATCTCTGTTTTATTGGCAACTGGTAACATGCGTTGTTCCTGTTGATTCTCCACTTATTGCAGTCCTCAAATTCTGTATTTCTAAGAGCTTTGGTATGTGGGGTTTAACGTCCCAAAACCACCATTGTATTTCTAAGAGCCTCATCCATAGACCGTTAGCGTTATAATAGTTGCAACGTGTACGTGTCCACTGCCCAATCAGTTTGCTCCAGAATGTTTTCACACTGACGCCGCATTCACACTTGGGAAAGTGCAGATAAAATTAAAATGACAGAGTGGCCGGAACTAACGAATGGTGGCTACATAGAATTACGACGGGATGCTCAGCCCACACCTTAAGGAGCTTCGCTCCTAAAAAGTTAGCCACATCGGAAGCAGTTGCTCGCTGGGCTGCTTGTGTTTCGCAGTTTCTAGCCAAGTAGTCGATGACAACAACAATACAGCGGTATAAGCAGTAGACTTCAAAATCGGTCGAGTAAATTCATCCCGACTTTTTCAAAAGGTGACAGAGGGGATTGTAAAGACTGAGAAGACCGGCTGGTTTCATGGATTTTAGCGGCGTTGGCAATCTCTGCAAGTCTGACTTACTGCCGGACGCTTTTTGCAAGTTTCCGCCAGAAGTGTTTGTTCTTGATCTTCGCAATATTACGCGCAAAGCCAAGATGCCCTGGCGATGGCTCGTTGTGGCAAGCACGCGAAATGTCATCGCGGGGAGCAGCAGGAACGACAAGAAGGTAAACTGTTTTCGTTGGATGAAAGTTGCTCGTGTAGAGGATCTCTTGGCGTAGACAGAAAGATTACAAATCACGCGCAAACTGACGTGGGAGTTGTGGGCGACGTCTCTCAAGGTATTCAATTATCAGTTGTGGTTCTAAGTCCTCGCGTTGATGCTCTGCCACGTTTAATGATGCGAGAATAGCAAGGCAGCTGAAGTCTTCATCTTTGTCTTCTGCAGCGATCTCGACGGGTTCACGGGAAAGGCAATGAGCGTCGGTGTGTTTCAGGCCAGACTTGTAAACTATCGTTATATCGAATTTCTGTGACCGAAAACACCATCTTACGAAACGACCTGAAGGATCTTTCAGATTCGCTAGCCAGCAGAGAAAATGGTGGTCACTGACGATACGGAAGGGGCGTCCGTACAAGTAGGGCCTGAATTTCGTTATGGCCCATACAATCGCCAGACATTCTTTTTCAGTCGTCGAGAAGCTCCTCTCCACCGATGACAACGTGTGGCTAGCTACGTGATGACTCGCACCACGCCATCTTGATATTGCATGAGAATAGCTCCGAGGTCAAGATTACTCGCGTCAGTGTGTACTTCTGTGTCTGCTTCAGTGCTGAAGTCGCCAAAGATCGGCGGCGTTTGTAGGCGTTGTTGAAGGTCGCGGAAAGCGTCAAAGGGTTGGGGCCCCAGACGAAGGTGAGGTTGTACTTGACGAGTTGTTGTAGAAGGTCGGCAATTTTCGAAAAATTTGGCATGAAGCGGCGGTAATAAACACAAAGGCCCGAAAGCGGCGTACATCATGCTTTGTCTTCGGTTACGGGAACAAAGCAACTGTCATAGCCTTCTCAGGGTCGGGGCGAGCACCACTGCTGTTGACAATATGGTCAAGCAATTTGAGATCCTCATATCCAAAATAGCACTTTTCCGGCTTCAGAGACAAGCCGGCGGTGGAAATAGCCAGAAGAACCACCTCAATCCGCTCAATGTGCTGTTCAAAAGTCGTAGAAAAAACGACTAGGTCGTCTAAATACACTAAACTCGAGTGCCACTTCAGGTCACACAAAACTGGGTCCATCATGCATTAGAATGTGGCTGAGTTGAGCCAAAAGGAAGAACTTTAAATTAATAGAAACCGTCAGGTATACTAATGCTATATTTCCGCGGTCCCGTTCATCTAATTCAATCTGACAATATCTGCTACGGAGATTCATAAAAGAGAAGTAACGGGTGCGTCGCAGGCCATCTAACGAGTCATTGATGCGAGTAAGAGGATATTGCCATAGCTCGACCATCGCAGAAGACGCGTGCCACAATTCGGGTTCGTAAAAGCCGCCAAGCAAGTAGCAAGAAAGCCGCGCCATGGAACGCCGTCCTGCACGCGCCACGATGCTACGCCACTTGACCGGCACGAGACTCGAGGGGCAGAGGAAGAGACCGACGAAGTTGGAGCCAGCGAGCAAGAGACATTTTGTTGACCATTTTAAAATTTGAGTTTACGGGCACAAGTTCGCCCTAAATAAAGAGTTCATATAGTACGAGGTGCTATATCTATTCGTAACAATATAAGGTGTTTTTTTTTCGTTATCTTGTTCAGTTTGAGGTACTCTACACAGAATCGCAGTGAACCCATCTTTCTTATTTAACCAAAACAACTGGCGACGCCCAAGGACTTGTCAATGGTTGAATTACGTCGTCGTCAAGCGATTGTTTCCCTTAATGACGGATGCCACCCTGTTCCTTCTGCGACACGCGGTGCACGCGGGTTGGACGTTGGGTTCATTGATAATTCTGTGCTTCATTAGAGGGGTCTGCCACACTTTCAAGGTTGTGGCCAAACAGTCACTAGAGAATGAGAGGAGACTGAGAAGCCTTGCCTGCTTAGGTTGTTCTAACTGGTGATTCACGTGTAGGTGACTAGTCACGCCAGTATCGCAGCTGTTCTCAGTCGAGATCATCGTAATAAAAGGGAAGGCGTCCAAATCATCCAATGCCTCCAAGTAAGCTATGGTTGTGTGTTTCGCAAAATGCATGTATTCGCCACTGACGTTCGTAACTAAAGCATAGTCTGGCCATTTCGGAGTTGAACGAGACTTCGAGCAATGGCGATTTCCATATCAAGCAATAACGTCAGGTTACTTTCGGCGATGCCCGTAACTGACTGCTCCCGTGGAAACTTAAACAAGCACGAAGATACTACAGCGAGGTGGCAACGTGACGCAATCAACTACGCGTAAGGCCACGCCACGATGTTTGTTCTCAATGGTGGAATCTGGAGAAACACGGCCAGTGAAATCAGCAAAAAATCACGCAGATTAATTACCGCTTCATGCTCTTGAAGAAAATACATGTCCATAATGACCGGCCGAGAACAGTTGGGCAGTACTAGAAATGATGCTACAAAAGGTGATGCACGAACCTCAGGCCTGGCGGTGCACATTCCTATAGGGGATACCAGGTGTCCCCCAGCGGTGATTAGTTGAGGGCCGTCCCACGTTGTCAACACCTTGTGTGAACGGGTGGCCAATGAAGCACTCATCACTGAGTAATCAGCTCCCGTGTCGACAAGTGCAGTCACCGGATAACAGTCGGCGGAAACGGTAATGGCAGCGGACGTTCTATTGGCGGTTTCGGAAGCAGGCTTTAACGGTACGTCGTCAGGGAGCGGCGGAGGGTATTTGTCAGTTCGCGTAACAGCGGCCTCACCTCCGGAGGTCACCGTTTTAGGTTTACCCGGCGTGGGCTTGCACCACTGACACCAGTGGACCTAAAGGCTGGTCGGACGTAGTGCGTTCATGCGGACGGACGGGGGTGATGGTGACCATGACGGTCGTCGCGGAGGGACAGGAGCGTGGTGACTACTTTCCAAGTAATCCGTAATTTCTTGCCGGCGTTCTCCATAGCGTGGACAACGGGCATCTGAGTGGAATCCGCTTAGGTCTATTCGTCGGTAATAACAGTCACGGTACATGTGTATAACTTCGCACAAAGTACGGTTGTCGGGTGAACGAGATGGTGGACTTCCGCGGGCCAGGACAAAAATCGGCCTCCGAAGCCGGGCGATGGGCTGGAGTTTCAAAACGTCTACGGGCCTCAGCAGGTGATCAAAAGGCGCTGTCGATGGCATGGACACGAGTGGGGCACCCGCGTAGGAAAGCGTGGGAGATTCGGCTTGCGTTGGTGGTGAGAAATGAACTAATTGCCTGATTTCGTTCCGAACGACGTCCGTAAGAGCAGCAATACTCTGAGGGGACGCTGCATGAGATTTCTGAAGTTCTTTGCGTACAACCTGCCGTATTCAGCTTAGCTGCCATGATTAACCCATGGATGTTTTCCAGATTCTATTAAAACCATTGCATAGTTTTAATTAACACCACTCCATATGTAATACCCCTGAAGTGAGACTTTAAGAAAATAAAGTAAAGTGAACGAGAGCGTCGCCATGTTTGTCGAAGAGATGTCACGATTGTTTCGACGGGCTGACCCCACATGCCAAAAGACAAGAAGGTGCGCCTGCTAATGCGAGGCGCAATAGAGCAGCTTTTCGAAGGCCCTGTGCGCAAACCTCCTACGACGGTGTCGGAGTTCATACGTAATGCCACTACTATGGAGTGCGCACTTCGGGAACGGTTGTAGCATGAGCGTCAGACAGCCATGTCCGCTGCGTGCTTGCTTGTACGAGGAGGCAATGACAGGGCAAACATCTATGCGCATTTGCATAAAAGAGTGTTTTCACACTTGTTGATTGGCTTATAGATGGCGCTGACTGTCACTCCTACTTCTAAATTCACAATATAAACCCAAAAAAGTGGATGGAGGGAAGGCCGCTGTGGTAGCTCAGTGGTTAGAGCATCGAACGCGATATTCGAAGGTCGTAGGTTCAATTCCTGCTCACGGCTGGTTATTTTTTATCCACTTTTCTTTCTTCTTATTTACATTCCATTGTTTCTAATAACTTCCCCTGTACATTCCTTGGCATTACTGTCTGTTAGATGTCATTAATATTGTGTTAAAACACGCAAAAACGAGCCCTTAGGTATACATTTCTTTCCCTTATATATATATATATATATATATATATATATATATATATATATATATATATATATATATATATATATATATATATATCAGGTGCAATGAACGTCACTCACAAAAATAAAATAAAACAAAAAAGACAAAAAATGGGAAAACCATAAGGGTGCAAACATACTAAAGACATGGTTGAAGATTCCCTTACATGTACTGAGACATGATACCATGCTTATACGTAGTTAAGAAATGTAAAAGCGCAGTGGTGTAATGACATTGCATGGAAGCATAACAACAATCTTAGTGATATGTGAACGCATAATGGAAGCCACTGTGAAATAATTGAACATAAATTTAAAAAAAATAAAATAAAAAGAGCAGTCATAGAAGGCGTGATTTAGGCGGTACAATTTAAAACCAGTGCATCATCGCTCTTAATCTAGTGAAAGACAGGTCAGTTTTACTTAGTTTTTGTTGATTCCAGCTGAAACAGTGTTAAATTTATGAATGAGATATGATTCACGCAGTTCACGATCATGGCTGGTGCGGAATCCCGATTCTAGTATCGTGACTTTGGGGTTACTAAATGAGTGGCCGGGCATGTTCACATGCTTTGATAATGGAAGGTTTGGTTGGGTTTTAGCATGCGATCTGTGATTGTTGAAACGTATTCTGAATGGGGTTTCAGTGTGGCCTATGTATTGCATATGGCAGGTGCCACACTCAAGCAAATACACTACATTGCATGAATCACAATTAAAGCTTCCTCTAATTGTGAAAATGAATTGGTGAGATGTGCTGGTGGCTGTTAATGACGGCTCTACATGAGGACAAACTTTACAATGGAGTTTGTTGCAGCGGCTACAAGCAGTACGGTTAGTGGTAGCAATTTTAGATGACATCAGAATGTCACCTATGTTTTTCGAGCGCCTATACACTACTCGAAAGGGCTCAGGAAAGACCGCTTTTAGTCTGTTGCTTTGGGTGAGGATGTTATAATGGTTACGCAGTATACCTTGAACTTTGGGGATGGACGCTGAGTGTGTTAGTACTAAATTGGCTGACTGGAGCCCGTTGCTTTTTATGCTACCTTTTAAACAGCATTAGATCGCGTCCTCTGGCTCGGTGTATCGCGTCGTCAATAATTTTTCCGGATATTATTGCTTAAGAAGCTTCTTTTTCAGATCATTGCAGCAGGAATCGAAATCTTGATCTCCCGAGCATATGCACCTAAAGCACTGTGCCTGGCTATGTGGAATTCCAGTCTTCCAATGGCGCGCGTGGCTACTTTCAAATGAGGAAACTGGTGATTATCGGTTGGCTTTTTGCAAAGCTTCGTAATTAGGCGTCCATGGAAAATGGTAATCGTGACGTGGAGAAAGGCTTCAGACGAGGGTGAGTAAGTATGGGATAATGTTATAGCGGGATGTACCTGGTTGAATTTCACTATAAAGTTTAGAAGTTCTGTTTGACCATGTGTCCAAATAAAAAATATGTCATCGATGTAGCGTTTGAAATGCTCAGGCTTTAGTGGCACACTCTTACGAAACGAGTCTTCGAGCACTCCCATGAAGATGTTTGCGTATGTAGGGCCTATCTTTGTACCCATCGATGTTCCACGGATCTGGACGTAATGAGAGCCATTCAATTCGAAGTTATTCAACTCGAGAGCGAGCTTCAGCAGTGTTTCGAGAGTTGAAGTGCCAATTGGCTTGTCAGATTTGGAGTGGTCATATGAATCTAAAACAGCCTGTATACCGTCCTTGTGGGGTATGTTAGTGTAAAGGGAAGTGACGGTCATCGTCACCAGAAGCGAACCATCAGGCACTGTTAGGTGTGATATTCCATTGAGAAAATCGTTGGTATCCTTAACAAAGGAAGCGAATGTGGGCGGAAGAAATTTTATCAAACTCTCAGTGTAACGAGATATGTTTTCTGTTACTGTTCGAATGCCCGAAACAATGGGACGGCCTGGATTTCCTGACTTGTGTATCTTTGGGAGCAGGTAAAATCTTCTGGAAAAAGGACTAAGCGGAATGAGGCTGCGTGCTGTCTTATCGTCAACCCTTTTCTTCTTACCAATGTTTTAATGGTGTCTTTTATGATGACAAGAAAGTGAGTGGTAGGATCAGCGGGGAGTTGTTTGTAAAAAGCAGTGTCAGATAATTGTCGTACAGCTTCTTTTATGTAACTTTCTTTGCCCATTATCACAACGAGCCGCACTTCTCTGCTGGTTTTATGATATCATCACGTGCATTCAAACTTTCAAGAGCGTCAAATTAACCGACAGAAAGGTTTTTTTTTTGGAACGGGCTACGCGTTTTGTAAGCGTTTAGCACGTCACGCGAGACAGCTTTGATGTAAAGGTCTAGGCATTTATCCTGTTATGACCGTCGTCAGTAGGCGCCATGCTGTCACTGGGAAGCGTAGCCGGGCAGCGTTCCCACGCCTGGAACCCAGTTTTCTCGGAACCAGCGTCCAGAGATGACGGGAGAGCGGCGCTCTTTTAATCCTCAAACAAGTAGCCGACTGGCCGGCTGCCTATGCCCGCCAGATATTGTGCCTGCTAGCCCGAGGATGAGACGTCGTGTCGCCACGACGCCGTGAGCCGTTCCAGAGAGGACAACAAAGACAGCGTCTTCCTTAGAATAAACCGCGGCCGCCGCCACAAAGTGCCCTGCTAATTGAGCGGACAGATTGGCGGACCGTTTGATGTTTGTTGTCCGGAGCTTGGGACCCCTCGACCAGCGACACACACACACGACGGAAAAGAGCCCCTCTGGCGCCACCTTTCAGTGCAGTGATCACGACTCAATATTGGATGTTCACGTGGGCCGTGCATGCTCGTACCCCTCGCCTGTTGTGTGTGTGTGATTGGTGTTCCACTCAAGAAGGAGGAGCCCGACAGGGCTTATAACGACGCCGCAGAGTGCGGGACGTCGTTGTGAACCATGTAATGGTTCAACCACCACGTTCGTGGTTTGTGAACTCCTAACCTTTCTATGGTGTAAATAAGTGTAAATAGTGCCATAAACCTGTTTGTTTTTCGTATCCCCATCTTGTGAGCGTTCGTTTCCTCAACCCGAAGCTACACCACGCTACCACAAAAGACCGGGCAGACCCCGGTCCGCAACAAAAGGTGATCAGCACCGGGATCCGCAACAACTGGTGGCAACGGAGGGATCCGCAACAACTGGTGGCAGCGGTGGGATCCGCAACAACGGGTGATCAACGGTGGGATACGAAGCTACAAGTGACAACAACAGTCGGCCCAAGAGAAGCAGCTGGCTGGAGACATGGATCACGTATGGGTGAGTGCTTGGCTTTTCCTTTGAATGAACCAGGTTCTAAAGGGGATTAAAATTTAGAACTGGTAGTTAACTTTGCCGAAAGACTCAGTTTCGCCGTTTCGGAAAGTTTTTTTGGAAGTAGCGAGCACTCAGTACGATCATGGACTTACGGGAGCTGCAGAAGTCAGACTTGTTGCTGTTGTGTGAGGAATTGGGGATCGATACAAGGGTTTGGCACGAAAACCCATAATCATTCAAGCGATTAATGATTTGGGGGCTGATGATGAGGAAATAAGCGAAGAATGGGACCTCATCATTGAAAGAAAGCTAAGAGCAGCTCAGATGGAACGAAAGAGTGGAGACGAAAGAGAAGGCCTAGAGACAAAGTTTTTCGAACAAGACTATGAGTTGAGTATGCGGTTGGGACCCCAGCGAAGAGCACTTCTTCTCGACATTGAGGCAGAGTTCGAGATTTCTAGGTACATGCAGCCATATGAGGTATCATGGGATATGGGCCTGTATCTTAGACTGTTTGAACGAAAGTGTAGGCAACTGTCGTGTGAGCGAGACACGTGGTCTCAGAAGATACTCACGGTTCTGCCCTGCGAGGCAGTGGATGTTGTTGCGCGACTCAGTGAGCAGCACGTGAACAACTACGATGTTGTTAAAGCAGAGCTAATCAGGAGATTCGGAACTTCTGTTAGCAAAAAGAAAGAAAGATTCAGATCGGTGTTATGCGAGAGATCGAGGCCTAGGTGCCGTTCTATGTTAGGACGATACTGGTAACAAGCAAAGCTGCGCTTTACTTGAGCCAGAATTTGGGCTCTCGTGAGATAACGTACTGCGCTTCAAGAAATGAATGCGCTTGCCTTGTGTAGGCCATTGAGCAGTTGCAGTGTTCTCGGAGGTGCTAAATTTAAAGTAGATACAGACCATTGTCCCCTTGGCTGCAAACGTGATATCAAAGAACAGTCGCCTTATGAGGCGGAGCTTGATTCTTCAAAAATATCATTTTGACATTCGGTAAAAGAAGGGCAAATTGAATGGAAACGCTGACACGCTCAGCCGCTCTTTCTAAGCCATTCTGGGGTGCTCTTGATGTATCAAAATTGATATTTTAGTTTTTTTTTCGTGCAGCTTATTATGTGAAATTTGTAAGGTAGCACGTCTGGTTTCTCAGCTCAAGTGAGTCCTGAGAGTTCTGAGTGTGAGCTTTTGTTAAAGCTAGTGAAGAAAATTGGTTTCCAGCCCTCTTTTGGCTTGGTTTGTTCGAAGGGGGCCGAGTGCTTGCTTGTGCATGTGGTCGAGTTTCAGAAACGCTGTCGAAGATTTCGGCAGTTACCTAGACCATGCGACAAGCAAAGGCGAGTTCCTGGCATGGAACTACGGACCCTTTCGTCGTCTCTGCGAGCAGCAGTGGTGACTGCTGCCCTCCGTGACTCATCTGTCGAGGGGGAAGCAGTTATGATCGTCGTCAGTAGCCGCCATGCTGTCGCTGGAAAGCGTAGCCGGGCAGCGTTCCCACGCCTGGAACCCAGTTTTCTCGGAACCAGCGTCCAGAGATGACGGGAGAGCGGCGATCTTTTAATCCTCAAACAAGTAGCCGACTGGCCGGCTGCCTATGTCCGCCAGGTATTGTCCCTACTAGCCCGAGGATGAGACGTCGTGTCGCCACGACGCCGTGAGCCGTTCCAGAGAGGACAACAAAGACAGCGTCTTCCTTAGAAGAAACCGCGGCCGCCGCCACAAAGTGCCCTGCTAATTGAGCGGACAGATTGGCGGACCGTTTGATGTCTGTTGTCCGGAGCTTGGGACCCCTCGACCAGCAACACACACACGACGGGGAAGAGCCCCTCTGGCGCCACCTTGCAGTGCAGTGATCACGACTCAATATTGGATGTTCACGTGGGCCGTGCATGCTCGTACCCCTCGCCTGTTGTGTGTGTGTGATTGGTGTTCCACTCAAGAAGGAGGAGCCCGACAGGGCTTATAACGACGCCGCAGAGTGCGAGACGTCGCTCTGAACCATGTAATGGTTCAACCACCACGTTCGTGGTTTGTGAACTCCTAACCTTTCTATGCTGTAAATAAGTGTAAATAGTGCTATAAACCTGTTTGTTTTCGTATCCTCCAGCGACCTTCCTTCCGACCCACAACAACCCCTTTGCGAGGCGGGCGTCCATTGTGTCATGGACGGTACAGCCGGGTGAGCTCCCTTGTTGCTAGCATGGTCGTGAAAATACTCCTTCAGCCTGAGATTACGAGCGAAATTATTTATATCCTTCATCAACCGAAATTTATCAAACCCACAAGAAGTTGGACAGAAATTCAGGCCTTTTGAAAGAACCCTTTCCTCTGCAGGGAGGATTGTAACGTCAGAAAGATTGACTATATTGGCGTCCTGTTGGCTTATCTCCGGCAATGTTTCAGGTTTTCAGAATAAAGCAATTGGCGAATTCCTAATTTTTTTTATGTAGGGTGCTGCTGGAACATCGTCCCGCAATAGTTTCCGAGCTTTTACTTTGCCTAAGGCATTTACCTTTCTTTCCTCATGTACACTCAGCAAATGTGCTTCGTGAGGGACGAGCTGCTTAGATAGGGTAGTTTCTTCTTTCGGAAGCTTAGCAATTGACGTTTGATAGTGATTTATGACAATGCGAATAAGCTGAAGTGAAGCATTGGTCAGCACATCCCGCCACCTAAACTTATTTGCAGTTGACAGTTCAGAGGTAGCAGGGTTCACATAAAGCCTAAGACCTTTGGGAATTTTGGAAGCATTTACACATTCACTGAGGCACGCAAAATGCAGTTCCGCGCGAATGCGTTTTTCAGTCACCTTCCCGCACTTCAAAAAACATGCAGAAGCAGTACCTAAATTTTGATTACCAGAGAAGTCCTGTAGTCACTGGCTACTTGCGGCTGGATTGTTCGGAGACTTGGAGTTCCGAACGTAGGTTGACGCTCTGTCTCTTGATCGTGAATTCTGTTTCGGGGAGCTTCGGGGCTGTTCTGTCGAGTGGTCACACCAGGACGACGTGGCGTCAAGAATTCTCCTGGGAAAAAGCTGGCGGATATGGCTTGCTATGAGGCTTGAACCCTCGAAGCTGGGATGTAGTCCATCGGCAGCGAGGACTCGATAGGCAGGTATCCATTCGAAACCATGATCGATGAAATAGACTGCACTTGATCGATGACAGAAGTTGCGCAGCATGCCGTTGAGCTTGCTGGCTTCCGAGCTACATCATTGGACAAAACCTCGATTTCTGCCACCATACCTCCGATTAGGGCTTCTTGGTAATATCAGGCTGACATAAACTCGGGATATCTTGGGTCGCTCTACCCGAATGTGGTCAGTTAATGAGCGTTATTTGTGGAAAGCTCTTTCACCACTCGCGGCAGATAAGTCGTTGGTACCGACATGCAGTACGAGGGTCCTTGTGGTGTCAGGTACGAAGTCTAGCAGAAAATGCACATCTTCAATTCGGGCACCAGGTTGAGTTATGGAAGCAGGCGTACCTTGTTGATGTGGATTAAAGTACTGATGCACGTACTTCATTTGCGAGTCACCAATGATGGTTGTGTTGGCGGGAGTCTTTGGGTACTTCCAGAAAGTCGTCTCTGCAAGGTCCATTGCGGTATATATACCAGATTCATTGAACGTCATTCACGCTAGACCTGACGTATTGCATGCAAGAAAGAGGCAACGAAACTTTCACAGAAGCGTCTTTACTTAACGTTTTCAGCTCGTGGACCAGCCTTCGTCAGAGTAATGTGACAAAAGTTCATACATGGCTTTAAATGCTCATTTCAATAACAGGTCAGTGCCATCTGCGCAGGTTAGCATTACAATGCGCATCAAAAATGTCATGTGCTTCAGAAAAATGAAATAAAAATAAAAAAGACAAAATTGGGAAAACGAGAAGGGTACACACATACTGAAGGCATGGTTGAAGATTCCCTTACATGTACTGTGACGTGATACCACGCTTATACGTAGTTAAGAGATGTAGAAGCGCAGTGGTGTAATGACATCGCATGGCAGCATAAGAACAATCTTAGTGATATGTGAACGCATAATGGAAGCCACTGTGAAATGATTTAAGATAAATTTTAAAAAATAAAAATAAAAAGGGCAGACATAGAAGGCGTGATTTAGGCGTTACAATTTAAAACCAGTGCATCATCGCTCTTAATCTAGTGAAAGACAGGTCAGCTTTCCTTTGTTTTCGTTGATTCCAGCTGAAACAGTGTTAAACTTATGAATGAGATATAATTCGCGCAGTTCACGATCATGGCTGGTGCGGAATCCCGATTCTAGTATCGTGACTTTGAGGTTACTAATTGAGTGGCCGGGCATGTTCACATGCTTTGATAATGGAAGGTTTGCTTGAGTTTTAGCGTGCGATCTGTGATTGTTTAAACGTATTCTGAATGGGGTTTCAGTGTGGCATATGTATTGCATATGGCAGGTGCCACACTCAAGCAAATACACTACATTGGATGAATCACAATTAAAGCTTCCCCTAATTGTGAAAATGAATTGGTGATATGTGCTGGTGGCTGTTAATGACGGTTCTATATGAGGACAAACTTTACAACGGGGTTTGTTGCAGCGGCTACAACCAGTACGGTTAGTGGTAGCAATTTTAGATGACGTCAGGATGTCACCTATGCTTTTGAGCACCTATACACTACTCGAGGGGGCTCAGGAAAGACCGCTTTTATTCTGTCGCTTTGGGTGAGCATGTTGTAATGGTTACGCAGTATACCTTGAACTTTGGGGATGGACGCTGAGTGTGTAAGTACTAAATTGGCTGACTGGAGCCGGTTGCTTTTTATGCTACCTTTTAAACAGTCCATTCGATCGCGTCCTCTGGCTCGGTGTATCGCGTCGTCAATAATTTTTTCCGGATATTTTCGCTTAAGAAGCTTCTTTTTCAGATCAAAAATCGGATGAGACGTCAAAAGAAACTTCAACACCGAAAAAGCAGAATCACATTCAGAGTTCCAGTCAAACTGCGCACCTTTTTGAAGCAGACACATGAGTGGGTATGCAATATTGGCAAAGCCAGGGATGAATCGGCGAAAGTATGAGCAAAGCCCCAAAAAGCTGCACAGTTCTTTCACCAAGTGAGGTTGCTTAAATGCTACCACTGCGGCCGTCTTGGCGGGATCTGGTCGTATGCCTTCTTTGTCACTAAATGTCGAAGGACGAGTGTTTGGCACTCTCCAAAACAATATTTCTTTGAGTTGAGCCCCAAGTGAGCTTTGCTTAGGCAGTCCAGCACGAGGCCGAGGCGCGTGTTGTGCTCACAAAAGGTGCGCCCAAAAATTACAACCTCGTCCAAGTAACGCATACACACTTCCTACTTCAATCCACGCAGAATGTTGTCCATAAAGCGCTCAAAAGTTGCAGGTGCGTTGATGAGTCCAAACGGCATCACATTAAAAAAATGGTCCATCTGTTGTAACAAATGGCGTTTTTTCCTTGTCTTCCTCGTCCATTGGAATCTGCCAGTAGCCTCACCTCAAATCCACAGACGAAAAGTAAGAGGCAGATGATAGACAGTCGATAGCGTCATCAATCCGCGGGAGTGGGTATACGTATTTTTAGTGATGGCGTCGAGATGGCGGTAATCAACACAAAATCGCCATGTCCCATCCTTCTTCTTCTTCACTAGAATTACTGGAGCGGCCTACGGACTATATGATTCTTGAATTACATTTTTCTTGAGCATCTCGAAAACCTGTTCATTGATCACTGCACGTTCCGAAGGCGATACACGATATGGTTTCTGTCGGAGAGGTCTGTGGGGTGTCGTGTCGATTTGGTGCTTTATACAAGAAGCAGGAAGTGACGGTGGATCATGCTGAGCGAAATAAAAAATTCCGGCATGTTTGCGAAGAATACTCGCCAGTTCATTACGTTCCTTGGTGTTGAGTGACTTGTCAATCATAGTCATAATAGTGGTGTCACTGGCGTGCAGATTATCGCAATGGGTCTTATCAGGGCAATTGCTGCTTTCTTCAAGGATGGAAAGCGAGAAGACTTGGTGTTCACAAATCTCTGCAAGTTTGCGACCCTCCGGCAGCACGGTTGGTTCGTCAGAGCAGTTAATCACCCATAAACCAGTATGCCCTTGCGCAACCGATAACATGCAGTAGGGTATTAAAACTGTCTTCTTTATACAACTGAAATGCACGGGCTCCACAGTTGCGTCAAATGTTTTCTCGCTTGCAGGTGAACAGACAGCAGGGACACATTTCGCAGACAATGGCGGCACAGTTGTGTCCACGGACACGCAAAGAGCACTTTCCTGACAGGGCGAGTTTTCTATAAACGCAACTAGGATATCGGAATCTACTGTAATTTGTCCTGTGCGGCAATCGACAGTGACACCACATAGCTTCAAGAAATCGAGTCCCAGAATAACGTCATGCGTAGTATGAGGGAGAACAGCAAACTCTGCAACAAAGTTCTGGCACGAAAAACTAACAGTCACAGTGCAGACACCAACAGGTTGTAACACCTCTCCGCTCACTCCACGAAACGTATCAAGACGGTCCCAATGAAACATAATTTTCGTCCAAGGAGGCGGGTGAAAACTAAACTCATCACTGACACGGTTGCACCTGTGTCCACAAACGCCATTGATGGTACATCATCGATAAGCGCTCGAACTTTATTTCTAAACATGTTAGCTAACGGAGGTATATCTGTTGAAATCGAAGACTGTCCGGCGACCTCACCTCCGACGGCCGCACCGGCTAGTTTTCCGTAGGAGGCGTGGAGTGGCGGCGCCGGGGAGACGGTGATCGGTTGGCGCGAGGGGCAGCCGGTGGTGTCACACTGCGGTCAGAAGCCGGAGATTGGTTTCGTAGTGGTCCTGATATTTCGTAAGACGCGCTTCCCGGGAATGTCGGTGCTCGGGCAACGCCGAAACGGTTATATCTCGGTGATCGGTCGTACCTTGGCGGCTGCTGGTAGTTGCAATACCTGGCAATGTCGCCTTCGAAGCCACAGTTGTAGCAGAGTGGTAGAGGACGCCCACCGAACCAATGCTGAGACCACTCAGCTGTGAAGGGTCGGTGGCGACCTTGCTGAGCAGGGGCTGCCCACCTCTGTGTGGCGGGGCCATGACGAAGGCGTTGGCCATAGCGCTGGTCGGCCGCGAATGAGTCACGTCGTGGCCACGGAGTTCCAGTTTCGCTGACGTCTGTCATACATACCGATGGTGGCAAAGGAGCTAATGGCGCCGCCGTGAAGTAGGGTGGATTGATAGGTGGATGAGGAATGATTTCGTCAACCCCACCACCTTGTCGCTACAGCTCTTCACGCACTATTGCCCGAATGGTAGCGGCGAGGTCGGTGGGCGGGCTCACGTCGACGCTGGCGAGCGTTGTCACATTTGCCACCCTACCGATTTTTGGGGCAATGTGACGAGTCTTCAGTTTTTCAAACGTGCCGCAGTTCTGTTGGACGTCGGAGACAGAGGTGAGGTCATACCTGCCTATCAGAAAATTGTAAACGTCTTCCGCTATGCCCTTCAAGAGGTGTCCGACCTTGTCTTCTTCAGAAATCTTTGGGTTTATAATCGTGCAAAGCTTAAGAACACCTTCTATATAAGCAGTGCACGTTTCTCCAGCAGTCTGAGCTCTTCCAGCCAGAGTCCGCTCCACGCTTTTCTTCTTTGAGTAGGAGTCACAAAAACACTTCTTCAGTTCATGAGAAAAAATAGCGCACGTTGTCAAGGCCTCTTCATGGTTTTCATACCACATCAGGGCAGTGTCCGTGAGAAACAGTGCTACATTATCCAGCTGATCGATAGAGTTTCAGTGGTTGTACCGGCTCACCCTTTTGTAGTGCGTTAACCACGCGTCCACATCTTCTCCTGCCATTCCCGCGAAGGGGCGTGGTTCCATGTAGTGATGCCTAGGTGTAGCCAGCGTAGACCTGAGCGAAGTCGAGGGAGTTGATTCCCGACCTTCTCTCTCGGCCATGACGGTTGTTGTCGGTGGCAGACCGGCAAGACGACGGCTTCGGCGAATTTTAAACAGCTGTGGCTAGTACGTCAACGTGCCGTACGCAGCACCTCCACCACTGAATAAACCCCTCTCGTAGACGTAACAACATATATATATATATATATATATATATATATATATATATATATATATATATATATATATATATATATATATATATATATATATATATATATATATATATATATATATATATATATATATATATATATTCGAAGATCGCAGGTTCGGATCCTGCCTACGGCAAGTTATCTTTACACCCACTTTTTTTCTTCTCATTTACATTACAATTAGCCTAATAACTTCCCCTATACCTTCCTTGGCATTATTGTCTATTAGATCTCATATTATGTAAACACGAAAAGACGAGCCTTTAAGTATACACTTGTTTCCCTTATTCATTAACGAGGGTCTCGTCCTGGCAGACTTGGTGCCTTTAGTTGTATACGAGGGACTATTTGGTCAGCTGCCAGGTACTAATAAGTTGGTTCTACGTGACGCCAAACAGGCTCTTAAAGAGTGTGCCACACTCGCCGCAAGGGCTACTAGTGGCGCTGACTGACACTCGAACGTTTAAATTGACATAGATACCCCATAAAGTGGCTGGGGAAATAGCTGTCGTGGTAGCTCAGTGGTAGAGCATCGAACGCGTTAATCGAAGGTCGCAGGTTCGGATCCTGCCCACGGCAAGTTATCTTTTCACCCACTTTTCTTTCTTCTCATTTACATTACAATTGGCCTAATAACTTCCCCTATACCTTCCTTGGCATTATTTTCTGTTAGATCTCGTTAATATTGTGTAAACACGAAAAAACGAGCCATTAGGTATACACTTGTTTCCCTTATTCATTAACGAGGGTCTCGTACTGGCAGACTTAGTGCGTTTAGGTTGTATACGAGGGACTATTTGGTCAGCTGCCAGTTACTAATAAGTTCACGTCCTACGTGACACCAAACAGCCTCTAAAAAAGTGTGCCACACTCGCCGCCATGGCTACTAGTGGCGCAGACTGACACTCGCACGTTTAAATTGACATAGATACCCGATAAAGTGGCTGGGGGATAGCTGTCGTGGTAGCTCAGTGGTAGAGTATCGAACGCGTTATTTGAAGGTCGCTGGTTCGGATCCTGCCCACGGCAAGTTATCTTTTCACCCACTTTTCTTTTTTCTCATTTACATTACAATTGGCCTAATAACTTGCCCTATACATTCCTTGGCAATATTGTCTGTTAGATCTCATTAATGTTGTGTAAACACGAAAAAACGAGCCCTTATTCATTAACGATGGTCTCGTACTGGCAGACTTGGTGCCTTTAGGTTGTATACAGATTACTATTGGTCAGCTGCCAGTTATTAATAAGTTCACGTTATACGTGACGCCAAACAGGCTCATAAAGAGTGTGCCACACTCGCCGCTATGGCTACTAGTGGCGCAGACTGACACTCGCACGTTTAAATTGACATAGATACCCGATAAAGTGGCTGGGGGATAGCTGTCGTGGTAGCTCAGTGGTAGAGCATTGAACGCGTTATTCGAAGATCGAAGGTTCGGATCCTGCCCACGGCAAATTAAATTTTCACCCACTTTTCTTTCTTCTCATTTGCATTACAATTGGCCTAATAACTTGCCCTATACATTCCTTGGTATTCTTGTCTGTTAGATCTCAATAATATTGTGTAAACACGAAAAAACGAGCCCTTAAGTATACACTTGTTTCTCTTACTCATCAACGAGGGTCTCGGAATGGCAGACTTGGTGCCTTTAGGTTTTATACGAGGGACTATTTGGTCAGCTGCCAGTTACTAATAAGTTCACGTTCTATGTGACGCCAAACAGCCTCATAAAGAGTGTGCCACACTCGCCGCCATGGCTGCTAGTGGCGCTGACTGACAATCGCAATTTAAATTGACATAGATAACCCGATAAAGTGGCTGGGGGGATAGCTGTCGTGGTAGCTCATTGGTAGAGCATCGAACGCGTTATTCGAAGTTCGCAGGTTCGGATGCTGCCCACGGCAAGTTATCTTTTCACCCACTTTTCTTTCTTCTCATTTACATTTCCATTGGCCTAATAACTTCCCCTATACCTTCCTTGGCATTATTGTCTGTTAGATATCATTAATATTGTGTAAACAACACGAAAAAACGAGCCCTTAAGTATGCACTAGTTTCCCTTATATATATATATATATATATATATATATATATATATATATATATATATATATATATATATATATATATATATATATATATATATATATTGTAGGCATTCATTAAGCACATCATCTATCTTTACACATATTCATCATCATAATTGGTCGTCATCTTCTTCTGCTGTGGGGACTTGGCTTGTCTGAGTTCTGTGCCTTGGGCGTGGTCGCTTCATCGTGTCTTCCGGGCCTAATAAAGGTTGCCTTCACCGTTACATCACAAGTGGTGGAGCGTGCTCTACGATCTTCCGTCCTCTCCTAGCCCGATCTCCCTCCTGGAGCTGCGCTCAGGTCGTCGTTTGTACCAGGTGTCCGGTAACATGCCTCAGGACGAGCCAACCGGCGCTTCTGCGTCTACCTCCACGGCCCCGGCTACCACGGCCTATCCATCGTGGATTATCACCGCGCACCAGCGTGAGCCGCCCACGTTCGCCGGACTTCGAGGTGAAGATGTGGAAGATTGGTTGGACCAGTTCAATCGAGCGAGTTCCACTAACAACTGGGATGATCCTACCAAGCTTCGCCGTGTTTCTTTCTATCTCACGGGCGTAGCGAAAACATGGTTTTTCAATCATGAAACGGACATTACGGACTGGACACGTTTCAAGCAACAGCTTCGCCAAATTTTCGGCACCCCGGCGGTTCGTTCAGCTCTCGCGAAGAAGACACTGGATTCTCGCAAGCAACAATGCGGTGAGTCCTACACATCGTACATAGAGGATGTGCTTGCTCTCTGTCACCGTTTCAGCACGTCCATGTCTGAATCAGAGAGAGTTCGTCATCTACTGAAAGGGATAGGCACGGTCGCGTTCAATGCCTTGGTCATTCAGAACCCGACTACGGTCGCTGACGTTGTTGCCACGTGCCAACGCCTGGAGGAACTTGAATCCCAACGGTTACCGCCGGACAGCTCTGAAAGCACTACCACGACTGATGCCTCATTGCGTGCCATGATCCGGGCGCTTATACGGGAAGAGCTGCAATCTTTCGGCCTCTCAATGACACCGAGTCCACCTCCCCCCTCCAACAATGTTTTGCGGGATGTTATCAAAGAGGAGTTAGCGTCCATGACCAGGCCAGCATTTGTAGACTCTCCAATACCTCGACTCCAGCCGACGTACGCACAAGTCCTCGCTGGCTCACCACCCGTGGTACAACCGATGCCCGCACACTCGACGCCTGTCCCGCTGGCTTCGTTAACTCCGAGTGTGACTAGCCAGCCCTTTCACCCACCGTGTCGGCCGCATCGTCCGATCTGTTATTACTGCGGCTATCGGGGCCACATTGCACGCGTCTGTCGGAAGCGTCAGCAGGACGAGCGTCGTGGACTCGACACCTACGGACGGGATGATGGGCCAAACTGGTACGCTTTCCAACGTCGTCCTTATGATCCGCCGCTACGCCGCTCACCGTCTCCAACTTCGACATCTGAGCCAACCAGTTCCTACCGCTCTACTAGACGCCGCTCACCCTCACCCCTCCGCCGTTCCACGTCTCCATTGCGACCTGTTTCGCAATTCAACAACCAACGCCCGGAAAACTAACCTCTGCAGCTTTTGGAGGAAAAGCTGCATCGAACGAAAAGACAGAAATTCCTCCAGTGCGTCCATATAATACGATAGCTGTTTTAATAGAAGGTGTGTACGTGGACGCTTTAATAGACACTGGTGCCTCTTTGTCTGTGATTGATCGTTCTTTGTGCTCACGTCTACGGAAAGTCACCACCCCTTATGATGGACCTACACTGCACGCAGCTCAAGGGGACGCCATTAGACCTGCCGCTATGTGCACTGCTCGTGTTTTTATAGCTGGTATTCTTCATTTTGTACAATTTGCTGTGCTGAATTCGTGTGCCCACCAGATTATATTAGGCTGGGATTTTCTGTCTACGGCGAACGCTTCCATCTGCTGTAAAGAAAATGTTGTTCATATGATGGAAACTGACTATGCCCTGTATGCCGATGACAAACCCGTTCGCTTGCTCGCTGCTGAAGAGACCGAGCTACCACCTGGTCATCAGCGGATAGTTGCCATCACTTCTAATGTGATCGACTCTGGTGACGTGTTTGTCCAACCATCTGCACGCTGTCTCGCAAGAGGTATAGCCTTTGCTTCAGGTCTAGCGCGATTCCACAATGGCTTCGGACTTCTCTACGCTACGAACCAGACTTCTGAGAAAATTCTCATTCCTAAAGGCACCACAATGGCTTGCGTTTCTGAATCTCAACCTGTCTCTGTTGTCTCTCTTATGCCAGCGTGTTCTAACCTTCCTTCTATTGGACGTTCATCAAGCGTTTCTGTTCTTGCTGCGACTATTAGTCCAGAACTGACCTCTTCAGAGACATATGAGTTGCTTGCCTTGCTACAAAAGCATAGGAGATTGTTTGATGCCCATTCCTCATCTCTGGGACAGACGTCTATTATTAAGCATCGTATCCAGACCGATGGCACTTCCATCGTACGCCGTCGACCATATCGCGTCTCTTCATCCGAGCGTGAAATCATTGAACAAAATGTAGCCGATATGCTGCAACGGAACATTATACGTCCCTCCGCGAGTCCTTGGTCATCCCCTGTTGTTTTAGTAAGGAAAAAAGATGGCTCCGTGCGGTTTTGCGTTGACTACAGAGCACTTAATAAGATTACCCACAAGGATGTTTACCCCATGCCGCGCATAGACGATGCTTTGGATTCACTGCAAGGTGCTGAGTACTTTTCAAGCCTAGACCTGCGCTCAGGTTACTGGCAAATACCCATGCACGAGGATGACAAAGAAAAGACAGCGTTTTCAACACCAGATGGGCTGTATGAATTCAACGTCATGCCATTCGGCCTTTGCAATGCTCCAGCAACATTCGAGCGGATGATCGACACAGTTTTACGAGGCTTGAAGTGGAAGACTTGCTTGTGCTATTTAGACGATATCGTTATTTTCTCGTCAACCTTCCCTCAGCACTTGCAACGACTGGACGAAGTTCTTACGTGCCTTGCAAACGCAGGCCTTCAGCTGAACACCAAGAAGTGCCGTTTTGCGAGCAAGACGATTAAAGTGTTAGGCCACATCGTAAGCAAGGACGGTATTCGTCCCGATCCTGACAAGATTTCCGCTGTCCAACACTTCCCGCGTCCTGAAAAAGCCAAAGATTTGCGCAGTTTCCTCGGCCTCGCTTCTTATTTTCGCCGATTCATTCGAGACTTCGCCTCAATAGCTTCACCATTGCACAAGTTGCTCGGATCAGGCGTCACCTTTGTGTGGTCTCCTGAATGTGAAGCGGCGTTTGCCCAACTGAAGTGTGCACTCACATCCGAACCAGTCCTCTGCCATTTCGACGAAACCGCGCCTACGCTCCTGCATACAGACGCTAGTGGTCGAGGCATTGGTGGAATTCTCCTACAGCGAGACAAATCTTCACGTGAGAAAGTCGTCGCATACGCGAGCCGTGCACTGACCCCTGCTGAAAAGAATTATACCATCACCGAACAGGAGTGCCTAGCGGTCGTATGGTCGATACAAAAGTTTCGACCTTATCTCCACGGCCGCCACTTTACTGTGGTTACGGACCATCACGCCTTGTGCTGGCTCTCGACAATCAAGAACTTGTCCGGCCGCCTTGGTCGCTGGATTCTTCGCTTACAAGAATACGACTTCACTATCACATACAAGTCGGGAAACAAGCATCAAGACGCCGACGCCCTTTCACGTTGCCCGCTCTCTTCGGACCCGCTTAACAAACCCGCCACTGCCGCATACGAGAAGCTTTCGGCCGTCTCTTCCCTACATGTTTCGTCATTAACTACTTTGGACCCAACTTCTCCAAGCGAGTGTGGTTTGTTCTTATCTCACCAACGTGCTGACCCTTACTGTCGCCGCATCATGGACCGTCTTGACGGGACTTGCCGGCCCCCTAACGCCCGTCTTCGCCGACAGCTCACGCAATTCAAGCTCAACAACCACGTCCTGTACCGTCATATCTACCACCCTGATGGTCAACGCTGGGTGCCCGTTCTACCTCGCTCTCTTCGGGCTCAAGTCCTCAAGACATATCACGACGACATGTCTGCTGGACACATGGGCTTCCAGAAAACGTATGACCGCATAAGATGTCACTACTACTGGCCGGGCTTGTCCACCTGTGTCGCGAAGTACGTTGCCTCATGCGCCCTTTGGCAGCGTCGCAAGCTACCTACATCAACTCGAAGTGGACAATTACAACCGCTCCCGTTTCCCCAGCAACCATTCGAGGTAGTTGGCATTGACCTGTATGGTCCGCTTCCTATGACTGTCACGGGCAATCGTTGGATAGTTACAGCTGTCGACCACCTGACCCGCTACGCCGAAACAGCTCCCGTGCCTTCTGCGTCAGCTTCGGAAGTGGCCGACTTCATCCTTCGCGCAATAATCCTTCGACACGGAGCTCCTCGTGTAATCCTGAGCGACCGTGGAAGAGTATTTCTTTCAGCACTCGTCGAAGAAGTGCTCAAGGCAGCCGGCACTACGCACAAAACAAGCTCCAGTTACCATCCTCAGACAAACGGCCTGACTGAGCGCTTCCATCGTACACTGTCAGATATGATTGCGATGTATATCGAACCCGACCACAGAAACTGGGACACCATTTTGCCATTTGTCACTTTTGCCTATAATACCTCTGTACAGCGCACAACCGGTTACTCGCCGTTCTACCTCGTCCACGGTCGCTTCCCCTCTTCTTTCCTCGATGTTTCGTTCTTCTCTGTGCCTGTCAAACCATGTTCATCTTCAAGTGAAGAATACGTGTCTCGTCTACTTCATTGCCGCCAGCTGGCTCGCGTCAACACTGAAGCCAAGCAACAGGATCGCAAGCTTGAATATGATGCCTCTCATCGTGCGGTGTCTTTCAGCCCTGGCGACGAAGTCCTCCTTCTTACACCCATTCGCACTCCCGGACTGTGCGAGAAGTTTCAATTACGTTTTATTGGTCCCTACAGTGTCTTAGAGCAAACGTCTCCTGTGAATTATCGCGTGGCACCCGTTCTTCTTCCGACGGACCGCCGCTACAGGGCAGCAGAAATAGTCCACGTATCCCGCATGAAACCTTTCATACGGCGTTCATCTTCGCTTTAAAATGCGCCCAGGAACTGCGGTCAGGATGACCGCTTTCACGTGAGGGGGGGAAGTTAGTGTAGGCATTCATTAAGCACATCATCTATCTTTACACATATTCATCATCATAATTGGTCGTCATCTTCTTCTGCTGTGGGGACTTGGCTTGTCTGAGTTCTGTGCCTTGGGCGTGGTCGCTTCATCGTGTCTTCCGGGCCTAATAAAGGTTGCCTTCACCGTTACATCACAATATATATATATATATATATATATATATATATATATATATATATATATATATATATATATATATATATATATATCCCTGTCAATATACGTCGCCCCCACACTTCGCATATACTTCCAGAGCCCTAACTAAAAGCACACTTGCTCGATACCCACTACGCCATAAATCATAACTTTTCTGCAGTAAGCCAGCGTTCATTTGTCATCTTTCGTCATTCTTCGTTTAAACGTGGTTAGCGCTACACACTTGCTAAGAATTTTCGGCAATTTTTTATGCAATGGCTGGCGACGATGAAGAATTATGCCTGAAGTGGGTATGGGCCACAGTTAATAGGGGATCAAAACAATATTTTTTAACGGTTTGGAGCATTGGACCACCACTTGTTACGCAATGAGCATAGTGTGCCGCCCGGTTGTTCCTTTGATATTCTAAAACGTCTTAATACTCATATTAACGGAATTCATTTCCCGACATCAAGCCCGCCTAAAGCCAGTTTAGGAACAGGTTTCGAGCACCGGCGAGGCTCAGTGGTATAATTCTGGGCTTGCATGCAGCGGACCCGGGTTCGAATCCTATTGTGTCCCTAGAGCTCTTGCGATATTTGTAATGGACACCGGCGGCGGTGGCGGCGGACAGCTGCGGTTCCCCAGGTGACCCGTGTTCTGATCTCATAAGAGCTTTCGTGTAAAATATGAATTAAAAGTTAGCATTTCAACAAACAACGAATTTCATACACCTTAAGCATGAGTCAGAATAGCAGGTTCATTAGCCATGTGCGCCATTTGTAGGATACCGAAGCTCCTTAATAGGAGAGCAACCGATGTTTTGCTGACGCACAACTAAAAGAAAGTCTGAAAACTAAACGCCGTTATTTTGCACACGAATGTAGAACGAGTGTAAGTGTGTGTTCTTTCGGCACTCTTAATGAGGCGCTAGATATATCCAGGAATAAAGGCGAAAAACGTCCGTTTTTTAGCTATATCTAGCACTTTAGGCGCGACCTGATAAAGGGAGTACGCTCGCAGTCAGCGGCCGTTTTATAAAAACAAGCTCTTTTCGAGCTTCTTTTAAATAGTATGCACAGATAAGAAGTCCAATCAGCCGACTGCAAACTGAACTGGTAAATATCGCTTTCTATTTTACAGCGAAGGCTCAAAAGAAGAAGTGGTACAGTTAGATGAAATCAAGCTCATTTCAAGAAAGAAAGCTATTGTTTCGTTAGCTGCGTTTTTTTTTTCGAGACTTGATTAAAAAGATTGCCATTTTGAGAAACAATGCACAGTTGCCTAAACATACATGGCTCTAAACGCCTTCTGTACGCCGCAGCAACCGTTGTGGAGATTAAGCGTGGTGCTTCTAACAGCCTGCAATGGCCGGCTCTCTCTAAAGCACTTCAGGAAAAAAACACCATCATTACGACTTGCGCCGTCCATTTTTTAACTGGCTGGCTTGCTTCATCTTTACAAAAGAGCCATCGAGCAGGGCCGGGAGAGCGGGGCAAAAATCAGAGAGTTCGTGTTGTATAACGGCTTTCCATGACCGCCGCAAAAGAACTTCGAAAAAAGCAAGGAAAGGGTGGAAAAAAATGTAAGTTAGGTGACTATAAGAACACGAAGCATCTTGACTTGAAGCGATTATCTATTTGGGACTGGTCTTTACTTTCTCTAAAATACAGTAAATAAAGAAGTAACGACAGCCTGGGATGTTCACGAAAAGAGCTTATCGGTGTTTCGTTTCAACATTGAATTATGCAGTCTAAGCAGGGGTCAAAGTAAAGCAATCCAAGTGGTCAGTGTATACCTTCACTCAAGGTTTACTACATCAATTTTTGTGTATTTTTGATCCTGTGAACCTCGCGTCTCACTTCTGTTCATTAAACTACACCTGGCAGGGTTTTTTTTTTTTCAACAAAGACATGGTCCATCTCCATCTGGTGGATTTACCTCTGAACTACGTTGCTATGCAAAACTACCGCCTTTAGTGGCCGGAAAGATCGCTGCCTCTTAGAACGAGCCCCCAGGACACCACTGAACCACGGGGTTAACGAAAACAAACGGATAGAGCCTGCGTGAAATGCGGTCTTCTGATAAATACTCTCCGCTTCGTGCTGGGCGTGCGCTGCTGGCCGTCACGTCGCAGCGCACACGCAGCTTAGCGAGGAGCAGGTTCTGTGGCAGCCTCTGGCTTCTGACGCTACGAAGCTAAATACGTCTCACGTTCATGCGGCTTCTTTTCTCCCTCTCGGTTATTACGCACGCCACCCGAGTGCTTAAGGTGGTACATGCCCCGAACTTCTAATCTTCGGGCGCGGCTACGGCCGGCCAGGGTGGCGGCGCCGGCTGCGCTAATGGCCGCTGTCATCAGTTCCTTTCGGTCTGCTGACGCCAGAGAGGCTTGGAGAAGATGACACTATTTGGGACAAGAAGCAGCGTACCGAAGAGCCGTAAGGGTGCACGCCCTTCGTTTACGCCCGACGTTAAATTCAACGTGAGCACGCAAAAAGCCTAGCTCATACGGGGCTTCATAGAACGGCGTACGAGCAAGTCCTGGCCATTTCCATTGCCCTTATCCGTGGTCCTCGGTTCATCGAGCAACGAAAGTGCCTGGTAGCCTCCATCCGGACCAACGACATTTTGGTGTTTGGTTGGTAAATTCCAGGTCCGTGCATTCGCACTTAAACCGTTTCAATTAAAAAGTAATAAGTACTAAGCTTTTGCGTCATACTTTTTTTAACTGGCATCCCTGTTATCAGATACGAACAAGTGTATTTATAGAAATGCACTCTGATTTCTCCTTTAGGGGCGAAGCTCCCCTTAGACTGACTTTGTCCTGCGTGTGGCATCACCGAGAAAAGAGACGAAAAACCGAGAGAAGAGGCGAAAAAGAAAGGAAGGCAGTATTTCTGGAACAGTATATTAGACGGCGCTGTCTCATAGAAGTGCATAAAAACTACACTTCAGTGAGGGTATTCCAGATGGTGTTGTACCACTACTCTCCAATTAGCTGCTGCGTGGGTTGTGCTTGGGTGCGCGAGGAGGGAGTTCCACCCCCAGTCTCCTTGGTAGTCGCCGTATCTGGTGGCACTGGCGGGTCGTCGGTGGGGCATGGACGAAGCAGAGCGGCGGGCGCGTTGAAGATGCTTGCGCTCGGCTTTCTGGCTTGCGTCTTATCAGTGTTACCCGCGCAGCGTCTGTATTCTCGAAAGCGATCGGACGCATGGGTGCATGCATGGACGGATGGACACACCTACAGCTGGACGGACGGACGGAAAGACGCATGAGCGGATGCATGGATGGATGCACGGACGGACGCATCCCCAGGATTCCGGCGGAACAAGCAGGAGAAGTCCTTTCCGGCACAGTTGGGGCAGCGCCCCACGTCACTGTATAGGATCGGAGAGCAAAACGATCATAACTCCTCTCCTTTCCTGATTTTCTCATGGCTTTCACGGTTTCAAGTAGCAACTGCATGAACCTTTGTTCTGCCGGAGTTACAGTATCGTAGTTGTAGTTGCAGTAGTGCGAGTTTCCCAACTTATTAAACAAGAAAGCACAGCGCCTATGGGCGCTCTCGGAAATATCGGCTG
Source organism: Rhipicephalus annulatus (assembly GCA_013436015.1). Classification (NCBI taxonomy): domain Eukaryota; kingdom Metazoa; phylum Arthropoda; class Arachnida; order Ixodida; family Ixodidae; genus Rhipicephalus; species Rhipicephalus annulatus. The sequence goes on along the minus strand of WOVY01000052.1, from coordinate 19,448 downwards.
TTTTACCGCATTTGAATGGCTACCGTGGAGACTTGCTTCAATATATCTGATTGCATTCTGGGATTTAGGTACTGCCGTGTGTCTAGTTCATGATGGTACAGAGCGTGTTTGAGTCGACTGGTAAAAAAAAGTTCTCTGGCCAGTTTTGTTCAGGATGCGACAGCCGTCAGGCTCTCGTAGCTCCATCTAGCGTTGAGATGGTGTACTCTACAGTGCCACGTAAAAATTAAAATAGGGTACGCGTGAAAAGAAAGGATTACTATGGAAAGCACTTTTATGACCCCGCGAAACAATATTTATGGTTCGTTGAGGTAAACATCGATAGTATAGCACATTAATGGGGCATTGTTAAAAAGGACGTGGGCGTGCGTTTCTATCGCAAGTCGTCCAGGAGCTTCTCAGTGAGTGCTATATTATTCATCGCACCACTACAAGCTATCACCCAGAGACAAACGGTTTGACGGAGCGCTTTAAGCACACGCTGGGTGATATGCTCTCTATGTACATATCCTCCGACCATTCTAATTGCGACTTGGTGCTCCCTTTCGTTACGTATGCGTATAATTTTTTTCTACTGCACAGACGTGAGCCCTCTTCTACGCCTGAAACGATACTTACTTACCGCCCTGATGCTTCAGAATACCGCCAATCTTCCGAACTAGTTCAGTGTACCGAAGAGTGCCACCAATTAGCGCGTTCATTTACGTCCATCGCACAAGGTCTCCAAAAAGAATGACTTGACCTAAACAAGCCCGCTGAAAGCTTCCCCGTAGGCTAAATTATATGGCTTTCAGTTTCATTCCAGTCCCCCGGCCTCTCCCAAAAGTTTGCAATCAAGTACAATGTTTCGTACCGCATCGTTCAATGCACGTTTCCGGTCAACTACGTCCTTGAACCAGTGACACCTGCCGACGACAGACGATGCCGTGGCCGTGAGACAGTCCACATCAGCCGCTTAAAACCTTACTATGACCCCCTTGTGCTTGTTTAGCCGTGAGTGGCCTGGATGGCTCCTCTTCACTACCGAGGAAAATGTAGTGGGGAAGAGAGAGACAGTATCTAGTCGGAGAGCCTGGAAGACGACTACGACGAAGAGCTAAGCTCGTGACACTCACTGACGCCCCTTGAACCAGGTAGTTGGTTTTAGACAATAAACCTCCTTAATATATAATATATATATATATATATATATATATATATATATATATATATTGTGAGCGCTGATTGTGTTGCTCATCATTTTCACTTTCACCTGCGCATACAAAGCACCGTGATCATCATCATCGTAGCCGCTCGCTGCTTGTTCGGTTGCTGGCTCGCGCGTCTGGGTTGACAATAAAACGGTCGCTCCTTCGTACCTGACGTCGTCTCACAAGTGGTGGAGCGTGCTGTGATTCCCAAGTCCTCGTGCACTACCGGTCACCTCTGGAGCTCCGATCAGGTCGACGGCTGTGCTTGCCAACAGTGATGGCGCAAAACGACCCACCCCCTGCCGCCTTCTTCGCACCACCCGCTCAGCCTGCTGGGCCTCTCCACACCGTGAGTACCTCGCAACGAGACCCTCCAGTGTTTTCTGGCCTTCGCGGTGAGGACGTAGAAGAATGGCTGGACAGTTACGACCGTACCAGTGCTTGCAATTACTGGGATGAGGCACATAAGCTGCGCTATGTACCCTTTTATCTGAAGGAGGTTGCTAAGACGTGGTATCATAACCACGAACGCGACTTTCCTGATTGGTCAGCATTCACGGTGCAGCTGCGTCAAATATTCGGCACTTCTACAGGACGCTCTGAGGTAGCTAAACAGAAGCTCGCTACCCGCATCCAGGGGCCTGACGAATCGTACACATCGTACATTGAAGACGTTCTGGCCCTCTGCCGCCGCGCCCAAAAGGACATGCCGGAGGCCGATCGTATTCGGCAAGTAATGAAAGGCATCAACTCCGTCGCCTTTAATGCTCTTGTCATGCAGAGCCCGACAACAGTTCAGGACATTATTACCACCTGCCAGCGCCTGGACGCACTTTACTCAATGCGCCTTCCACACGCCTCCTATGACACTCGTCTTACTGGCGAGCATGAGCTGCGAGCTCTAATTCGCACCATAGTGAGAGAGGAACTTCACAGCCTTGTTCCTGCCAGCGCACCGACTTCACCTGCCCGCTCACCCCCTCCTAACCTGCGGGAAATTATAAAGGACGAATTGGCGTCGATGACGAGCGTCGCACGTGCCCCGCCTCCTGTGCCCTTACATGTGCCTACGTATGCCGAAGTCGTGTCACGGCCTCCTCCACCTACTCCACCTGTAACTACGGACGTCGTATACGACCATTTGGCCGCGATGGCAGCCAAGGCACCACCACAACCACACTTTCCTGCCTGGCGCCCTACGCGCCCCGTCTGTTACTACTGTGGCATAAGAGGACATATCTCCCGCTTTTGCCGTCGGCGCCAGCAAGATGAACGACGAGGTTATTCTTCGTACGAGAGTGACCGGGCTGCGAGGTCTGACCCCTACGTTCCAGGAACCTACATTCCCTCGTCACGACGTTCGCCTTCGCCTCCTTTGTCCCACGGTGAACCTCGTTCTTCCCGCTCACCCCGCCGTCGTTCACCATCGCCCTTCCGCCGTACTACTTCGCCTTTACGTTCTGCCCGGATGCCCCTCGACAGCCACTCGGAAAACTAGCAGCTGCAGTTTTTGGAGGAGAAACTGCCTGTCGTCGAAGTGTCCCAATTCCTCCTGCGCGCCCTGCAAATTTACTAACTGTTTGTGTAGAAGGCATTTCGGTTGACGCACTCGTGGACACTGGAGCAGCCATTTCGGTCATTGATCGCGAACTATGTCATCGTCTACGAAAAGTGCAAACTCCATATGTTGGTCCGGTGTTATGTGGTGCTAATGAAAATAGAATTTACCCTATTGGACAATGCACTGTTCGTGTTCTGATCGACGGAATTCGTCACCATATACAATTGGCTGTGCTTTCTTCATGTGCTCATCCGATTATATTGGGCTGGGACTTCCTGTCAGCCGCTTCCGCTGTCATTTCGTGTGGTCCGCCCGTTATTCGCATTACGGACACTGAAAATTCTAGTGCTTACGATTTTTCGTCGCCTCACCTTGTTGCAGCTGCAGACTTTGTACTGCCCCCGGCCCAAGAACGTATCCTCACCATTAGATCCAGCGATACCATTGACGGTGACGCAGTGGTTGTCCCCGATCAGCGCTGCATTTTCCGAGGAATCGCCATCGCATGTTGTCTAGTGCGGTTTTCGCGTGGTCATGCCAGTATCACCGCCTACAACACGACAACAGAGCCACAACTACTGCCAGAGGGGTCCACTGTTGCCAGCCTTATCGACATAGCACCGGTATGTGTCGTCACTGTATCGTCTCCGCCGTCAGTCGCTAAGTGTACGCCACCAGGAGGCTCATCTAATGCGCTTAAAGCCACTTTGAGTCCATATCTCACTCCAACGCAAACTAATGACTTAATGGCCCTTTTAACAAAACACAAGACTTGTTTTGACGTTTGTTCGGACGGCTTAGGTCAAACTACGGTGACCTCTCATCACATCGCCACAGACGGTTCTCGTATTATCCGCCGTCGCCCTTACCGCGTGTCGTCTTCAGAACGCAAGGTCATCGAGGAACAAGTCAATGACATGCTCGCACGCAACGTTATCAGGCCTTCCACAAGCCCTTGGTCTTCTCCTGTTGTCCTAGTTAAGAAAAGGGACGGATCAGTGCGATTTTGCGTTGATTACAGGGCACTAAACAAAATTACGCGCAAGGATGTATATCCTATGCCTCGAATTGACGATGCACTTGACACCTTACAGGGTGCAGAATATTTCTCAAGTCTCGACCTACGATCTGGGTATTGGCAGATCCCGATGCATGAGTCTGATAAAGAGAAGACAGCGTTTGCTACTCCTGATGGTCTCTTCGAATTCAATGTGATGCCTTTTGGGCTCTGCAATGCCCCAGCCACATTTGAGCGGATGATCGATACGGTGCTGCGTGGCCCTAAAATGGAAGACCTGTCTTTGTTACCTGGACGACATCGTCATCTTTTCATCCAGCTTCTCGCAACACCTAGAACGTCTAGACGAGGTGCTCACATGTCTAGCCAAAGCCGGTCTCCAGCTAAATACCAAGAAGTGTCGGTTTGCGAGCCGCAGCATCAAAGTGTTAGGCCACGTTGTCAGCAAGCTTGGCATCGAACCTGATCCCGACAAAGTGGCCGCTGTGCTGCACTTTCCTAAGCCCACCACGCTCAAAGACCTTCGCAGCTTCCTCGGCTTAGCCTCTTACTTCCGCCGTTTTGTCCGTGATTTTGCCACTATCGCGGCTCCTCTTCACAAACTCCTGACCACAAGTGCATCATTTCTTTGGACAGATGACTGTGAAGCTGCTTTCCAGACCCTGAAGCGATGCCTCACGTCAGGGCCAGTTCTTCGCCATTTTGATCCCACAGCCCCTACTATATTACACACTGACGCAAGTGGGCACGGAATCGGCGCTGTCCTGCTGCAGCGTGACCAGGCTTCACAAGAGCAAGTCGTGGCTTACGCGAGCCGTACTCTCTCCCCAGCGGAACGCAATTACAGCATCACTGAACAGGAATGTCTCGCTATCGTATGGTCCGTGCAAAAATTTCGCCCCTATTTGTATGGCCGCCGCTTCACGATCGTCACGGATCATCATGCGCTCTGTTGGTTGTCATCATTAAAAAACTTGTCAGGACGCCTCGGTCGTTGGGTGCTCCGACTGCAGGAGTATGACTACAGTGTCACATACCGGTCGGGTCGCAAACACCAAGATGCCGACGCTTTGTCACGCTGTCCGCTGTTGCAAAATCATGACGCATCTACCTGCTGCGCAGCACCTCCCAGCCAAGAGACCAAGCAGATGACCAGTCTTAGTCCCATCGAGCCCACTGCACCGGATGACTTCCTTCAATCCGCAGACCTCACCTCGCTCCAACGTGCAGGACACATACTGCCGTACAATCATCGATCGGCTCACCGGCTCATCTCGTGCTCCCAACAGCCGCTTGCGACGACAACTCACGCGTTTCAAACTTCATGACGGAACGCTACTTCGACAAACTTACCATCCTCTCGGTAGCCGATGGGTCCCGGTCATACCTCGCTCACTTCGACTCCAAGTCTTAGAAGCCTTTCATGACGACCCGACGGCTGGCCACTTGGGTTTTCATAAAACCTACGATCGCATTAAGACTCGCTGCTTCTGGCCTGGCCTCTCCACTAGTGTTTCCAGGTACGTCACTTCCTGTTCATCATGTCAGCACCGAAAACGTTCGACATCTCTTCCCGCCGGCCCTCTACAACCTCTCCCGTGCCCATCCGCTCCCTTCGAGTTCGTCGGCATAGACTTATACGGACCCCTTCCGCTTACCGCCGCCGGTCACCGCTGGATTGTTACTGCCGTAGACCATCTTACTCGCTACGCTGAGACGGCAGCTCTTCCTACTGGAGCTGCCAGCGAAGTAGCCGACTTTGTTCTGCGTGCCATTATCCTGCGCCACGGCGCCCCTCGTGTTCTCCTGAGTGACCGTGGCAAGACATTTCTTTCTCGTGTGCTCGCTGAAGTTTTACAGGCCTCTGACACAATCCATAAGACCACCTCGGCATATCATCCGCAAACAAATGGTCTTACTGAGCGTTTTCATAGAACTTTGTCAGACATGATCTCTATGTATGTCCAACCCGATCACAAGAACTGGGACACAATACTACCTTTCGTCACGTTTGCCTATAACACTGCCCTACAACGCACTACAAGTTACAGCCCGTTTTTTCTTGTGTATGGCCGTGCACCATCTTTTGTTCTAGACACCAGCTTTTTGTCCACGCCTTCTGTCCCATCTGCGTCCCTTCCGGAAGAATTCGCTGCCCGTGTCAACCACTGCCGCACAATCGCCCGCGCCAACACCTCTACCATTCAGGCCCAGCGAGAAGTTCGTTGTGATGCGACACGTCGAGTTGTGTCATTCTACCCAGGCGACGAAGTGCTCCTCTGGACACCTGTTCGCACACCCGGCCTCTGTGAAAAATTCATTCACAGATACCTGGGTCCTTACACCGTGCTTGAACGAACATCGGCCGTAAATTATCGCGTCGCTCCGGTTACTTCGGCTTCTGATCGCCGTCGTCGCGGGACCGAGATCGTCCATGTGTCTCGCCTGAAACCTTACATCCGGCGCTCATACACTTACTAAATGAACGTCTTGCAGACCGCTTTCGTGTAGGGGGGAAATAGTGTGAGCGCTGATTGTGTTGCTCATCATTTTCACTTTCACCTGCGCATACAAAGCACCGTGATCATCATCATCGTAGCCGCTCGCTGCTTGTTCGGTTGCTGGCTCGCGCGTCTGGGTTGACAATAAAACGGTCGCTCCTTCGTACCTGACGTCGTCTCACAAGTGAGACAGTCCACATCAGCCGCTTAAAACCTTACTATGACCCCCTTGTGCTTGTTTAGCCGTGAGTGGCCTGGATGGCTCCTCTTCACTACCGAGGAAAATGTAGTGGGGAAGAGAGAGACAGTATCTAGTCGGAGAGCCTGGAAGACGACTACGACGAAGAGCTAAGCTCGTGACACTCACTGACGCCCCTTGAACCAGGTAGTTGGTTTTAGACAATAAACCTCCTTAATATATATATATATATATATATATATATATATATATATATATATATATATGTGTGTGTGTGTGTGTGTGTGTGTGTGTGTGTGTGTGTGTGTGTGTGTGTGTGTGTGTGTGTGTGTGTATTAGTCGTGGCCAAGAAAGACGCTGGCGCTTTGGCGCGCGGGTAGCTAAAGCAAAGCAGAGGAAGACGAAGTACAGAATAAGAACAGCTGGCCCAGGATCGAGTGTTGTCTCTTTTTCTCTCCGTTAACAATGGCGCAGTCCGACAAGTGAACCCTCTGCAGAAAGCCACCGGTACGTGTCTTTGTGGTTCGTTGGCAGCGCGGGCTTCTCCATGAAGGAACGCCATTCACGCATCCTTAGCGATGGGGTTCCACCCGCCGCTTCAGCCACCCGTCAGACCACCTGTGGACGGCGCCCAGGCCTCCCTTGTGGTTCTAGGACATGAGCTGATTGAAACCCTGCCACCGTTTCACGGCAGGGATCCACACCAGCTCCTGTCCCTTGGGAATGCCGCTCAAGTTTCCCATGGCCTACATTCCCGTTGCGGTGCTCTTACAACAAACGTGCCGCCACGGAACGCCGTCCAGGCTTCCCTGCTCGTCGACCACACCGGGGCGAGTGCTGCAATCGCTACTTACAAAAAGACCACGATCACTGACTCTTCAGACTTAATGCCCGACAGCACCGCGGACCTGCGGTGTACCATCGCGCTACTCCGCGTCAAGACTGACGAACTGACAGCGTCAATCTCCGAGCGAGCTCCCACAATGTTGCCAGCATTGTGTGACATTAACGCAGTGTTGGACGTAGCTGCCTCGCACGACCTTGAGGCAAGCCCATTGGAGCAACGCAGGCAGCTTTGGGGCACCCTCCTGCAGCTCTCAGACCAGCTCGACGGCGTTGCCTCAGTGATATCGGCATCTCACGTGCCACCCCACCATCGCCGTCCACCTACAAACTGCCGGAATTCGACGGGGTCCGGAACGACGCCGACAGCTGGGTGGCAACCGTCAACGCGCTAGCAATGCGCGATGCCTGGACGGAATCTCAGAGATGGACCTCCGCTGTAGACCATCTTCGGGAAGGTGCAGCGGCGTGGCACCGGTATGAAGGCTTTAAGCAGCAGTCTTGGGTCGAGTAGAGCTCCAAGCTTATAGCTGCCTTCGGCCGGACGCTCTCCGATCTCCCTTCCACCACCCAGTTCAACCTGACGACTACCGAGGATAAGGCGCAGGAGGGTTTCCGCCTCCAGGTTGCAGTCATGCGTTGCAGTTCACTTGAGCTTTCGGACTCCTTGCCGTCGTCCAATTCAAGTTCAGCTCAGCCGGGGACCACTATCGAAGACGGGCCTCGTGAGGGACGTCACTCAGACGACATACCCACACTGAACCATTCCGAATGTGCAGCTGTGCCCTGCACGGGCTTTGATGACCTTTTGGCTGAGCGCTCCGCAGGGTACACTGAAACAGGCTTCAATGCAGGCGTCGCTCTTCCGATGCCAGGTTCCACAACGGGACCCATCTCACGGACTTATCCGTGAGATGGGTCGACCACCAGTATCGACCACCAGATCTACTTCTGGCAGATACCCGGACCAAATCGCAGCATGGCCGAGAGCGTCGGCCGCAATGGGGCAGCCAGTGCCGGCCGCCTGAGTCCACAGCACTTTTCCTGGAGACATCGTGGCGTGCTAAAGGACGACCGGCTCGAGGCAGCCAGTGCCATCCACCAGAGACACTTTCCCCAGACCGTCGCTCCATCTTGCATTGTGGTCCCGGCTGACCACCACGATGCAGCCAAGCCTGCCCACCAGAAACTTTGCCACCAGCTCCGCGCACGTGCAGTCATGGCCGAGTGTCATGACCAAGAAAGACGCTGGCGCTTCGGCGAGCGGGTAGCTAGAGCAAAGCAGAGGAAGACGAAGTACAGAATAAGAACAGCTGGCCCAGGATGGGGTGTTGTCTCTTTTCGCTCCGTTACAATATATATATATATATATATATATATATATATATTTATAGGTCGTAGGTTCGATTCCTGCTCACAGTTGGTAATTTTTTCATCCACTTTTCTTTCTTCTTATTTACAATTCATTGGTTCTAATAACTTCCCCTGTACATTCCTTGGCATTACTGTCTGTTATATCTCATTAATATTGTGTTAAAACACGGAAAAACGAGCCCTTAGGTATAGACTTCTTTCCCTTATATATATAGATATATATATATATAATATATATATATATATATATATATATATATATATATATATATATATATATATTGTTGAGACGTTTATTGGTGGACACTTGTCGATGATGCTTGACAGCGACAGTCAATGCGGGTACCGACTCTGCACGAGCTGCTCTTCTTTTTGCTAAAAGGGCAACCCAGTAGAAGGCGCTGGAGAGCACGACCCACTGTTCGAAGACTTCGCCACAACTACCCCGGGTACGAAGAGGGAGGCGCCTGGCGACCTAACAGCTGGTTGGTTACTATGAGCGGGTCGTGGTAGGCTTTGAGGCGCTCCACGTTGACAATGTCGCGCCCTCGACGGCGCATGTCTGAAGATGATTCGATGGGCTCGATCAAGTAATTTACAGGGGAAGTGCGTTCGACGACACGGTAGGGGCCTTCGTATTTGGCCAAAGGTTTTGAAGATAGGCCAGTGGATTTGGTAGGAATCGAGAGCCAGACGAGCACTCCAGGGAGGAAAGTGGGTGCAGTAGTGCTGGTGTCAGCGCGAATGCCTCTTGCCGCTCTTGATCATGCACTGCAAAGGTCCTTGCAAGCTCTCGACAGTCTTCGGCAAGCTTGGCTGTTGTAGAATAGGCGCCCACTCGGACGAATCTGGCTTGTACGGAAGTATAGTGTCGATGGTGTGCGACGGGTGCCTTCCATATAATAAAAAGAAAGGTGAAAAGCCAGTAGTGCTCTGAGGGGCGGTGTTATATGCGTAGGTGACGAAGGGTATAATGGCATCCCAATTTGTGTGATCGGCGACGACGTACTTCGAGAGCATGTCGCCGAGCGTACGGTTGAAGCGTTCAGTGAGGCCATTCGTCTGCGGGTGGTAAGCAGCAGTTTTGCGGTGAACAACGTTGCACTCTTTGAGAATGGCTTCGACGACTTCAGACAGGGAGACGCGGCCTCGATCACTGAGCAGTTCCTGAGGTGGACCGTGTCCAACATGAATCGTTGGAGCAGGAAAAAGGCCACATCGCTCGCTGTAGCCGCGGGAAGAGCGGCAGTTTCGGCGTATCGCGTGAGGTGGTCCACAGCAACAATGGTCCAGCGGTTCTCAGCTGACGTTAGTGGAAGTGGCCCATACACATCGATGCCAACGCGCCCAAACGGCCCGGCAGGGCAAGGTACAGGTTGTAGACCTACCGGCGACAGGTGCATTAAAGTTTTGCGGCGCTGACATTCTATGCAGGAGCGAACGAATTTCTGCACGTAGCGGTACATTCCGCGCCAAAAGTACCGTTGGCGAATGCGGTGGTAAGTCTTCGATACCCCGGTATGCGCACATTGCGGATCAGAATGAAAGAATTCGCATATGTCAGAGTGCAGACTGCGAGGTATAACTAGTAGCCACTGGCGGCCGTCACCATTGTAATTGCGTCGGTGGAGGAGGTCGTCGCGAACGGGGCGAAATGGTGGGCTTGACGACGCAACGCGCGAGTGGATGGAATGGTTGGATCAGTTAGCAAGTCTATCAGTGAGGCAATCTTGATCCTTGCGCTGGGGTTTATATGTGAATTTAGAAGTAGGAGTGACAGTCAGCGCCATCTATAAGTTAAACGACGAGTGTGAAAAGACTCTTATGTGCATGTTTGGCGTCACGTAGCACGTGAACTTATTATGAGCGGGCAGCTGATTCATTGTCTCTCTTATACAACCTAAACACACCAAGTCTGCAAGTACGAGACCCTCGTTCAATGAAATAAGGGAAAGAAGTGTATACCTAAGGGCTCGTTATTCCGTGTTTTAACACAATATTAATGAGATCTAACAGACAGTAATGCCAAGATGGTACAGGGGAAGTTATTAGAACCAATGGAATGTAAATAAGAAGAAAGAAAAGTGGATGAAAAATAACCAGCCGTGAGCAGGAATCGAACCTACGACCTTCGAATAACGCGTTCAATGCTCTAACCACTGAGCTACCACAGCGGCCTTCCCTCCATCCTCTTTTTTGGGTTTATATGCGAATTTAGAAGTAGGAGTGACAGTCAGCGCCATCTATAAGCCAAACGACGAGTGCGAAAACACTCTTATGCGCATGTTTGGCGTCACGTAGCACGTGAACTTATTATGAGCGGGCAGCTGATTAATTGTCCCTCTTATACAACCTAAACACACCAAGTCTGCCAGTACGAGACCCTCGTTCAATGAAATAAGGGAAAGAAGTGTATACCTAAGGGGTCGCTATATATATATATATATATATATATATATATATATATATATATATATATATATATATATATATACAATAAACCTCCCTATATATACTGTCATGGGCTGAATAGATGCCTGAGGATGACGACGACGAAGTGCTGGGGGGAATGTGCTCGGACTGCAGCAGCGTTGTACGTATTTGCTCACCAGTATATTCATTGTGTATACTTTATTCCCCGTAACATCACTGGTGGAGGGTGCGGGGTAAAACTCGCTATACAGTCCCACGAGCTGGATCTTCGCAGCGGACGGCGCATTGCAGCTACCGCGATGATTGACCAGGCTACTCAATGTCAACAAGATCCGTTAGCCCCGCAACCGATCGTTGTGGTGCAACCTCGTGACCCAGGCCCATTCAACGGCACAAGTGGCATAGACGTCGATGACTGGCTGGTTCTATATGAGCGCGTCAGCAGCAGCAACCATTGGGATCCGACGCTCATGTTGGGGAACATCTTCTTCTACTTGCACGGCACGGCAAAACTCTGATACGAGACACATCAAGAAGAGTTCACCAGCTGGGACGTCTGTAAGCAGAAATTGCGCTATCTGTTTGGGAAACCCATCGGACGTCAAGTGGCCGCAAAGAAAGAGCTTGCGACTCGTGCCTAGACGTCCACAGAGCCGTACATCGCGTACATCCAGGACGTGTAGGCTTTGTACCGCAAGGTCGACAAGGACATGCTCGACGAGGACAAAGTTGGACACATCCTGAAAGGAACTGCCGATGACGCCTTCTATTTTCTGCTGTGCAAGGACTGCTCGACGGTGGAGTCGGTCATCGAAGCATGTCGTCGCTTCGAACAGGCGAAAAGTAGGCGCATAGTTCACCGATTTGACCGCTTTCCAACACGGCGGTTACGTCCTCTTGCGAAGATTTGCCCACACTACATCAACCACCAGCGCCGGAAAACGTCACCAGAATAATCCGTTGGGAAGTCGAGGCTATGGCACCCGCTATGTCTAGCGTCAGCGCGCCAGGACACAACCTCGATGCTGTTTCAATGATACAGCCCAGGGTTCGCCAAGAGATCGCGAATATGGGCATTTCGCCACCTCATCAAAATGCCCCTGCTACTTCCAGCCCGGCTCCAGTCGTTGCGGCTGCCACTCCGAACCGCACGTTCGCGCTAAGACGAAACCCAGCTGAATGGCGTACTCATGATGATCGGCCCATATGTTTCACGTGCCATCGGATAGGACACAACGCTCGCCATTGCCGCAGCCGTTGGACCTCATCACCTCGACCGAGCTTCTATGATTGGGGACCTCGCTCCGAACGTGCACCTTATGCCCCGTCCTACCGTGCAGAGACAGGTGCAGAGCATAATTCAGAACGTCGGACCAGCCGCTCGCCATCGCCCGTGCGTCGTCAGTCCCGCTCGCCCCAACCCCGCAGTTCTCGGTCTCCGTACGACCCTCGCTCGGAAAATTAGCCGGTGCAGCCCCCGGAGGTGACGCTGCATACATGACTCGGACTGTAAATCCTCTGACTACTCCCGACCAGCGGTGCAACCTTCTTACAATTATCGTTGATGGTTTACCTGTAACTCCTCTAATTGATACCGGTGCGCAAATATCTGTCATGAACTCAGACCTCCGCCGCCGCCTCCAAAAAGTTCTGACGCCTGCGATTGCACCTACCGTTCGTACAGCGGATGGGAGTACTCCTGCTGTCCTTGGAATGTGCACTGCGCGAATAACAATTTCTGAGCATCAAACTTCAGTTCTGTTTGCTGTACTGGAAAATTGCCCTCATGACCTCATCCTTGGACTCGACTTTCTGACTTCACACGCTGCGCTCATTGACTGTTCCAAAGGTCTTCTTCGGCTCGAACTACCATCTTTCTGAGAGACCATCCCTACCAGCCCAACTCGTCTACGCTCTGTCGATTTCCTCAGACTTCCGCCGCAAGCCGCAGTCCAAGTCCAACTCTCGCCATATCCTCCAGTACCCGATGGTGATTATGTTGCTGCCCCAATTTCTGACGTGGCCATGACACGTAATGTTGCACTCCCCAACACGGTGGTTACCGTTAAGGACAACCGAACTTCATTTCCCGTTCTCAATTTTGGCTTCTCAGCGCACGTTATTCCTCGCGGCATGTCACTTCCTCATCTGGGACCACTGGTGGACCACACAGTTTCCACCCTAACCACCGATCCGCCATCCGAATTTCATCAACGTCACTCTCGTCACGTTCCTGTTCCGACATTTTCAAGCCAATGCTATCCGACAAGCTCAGCTCTGAACAAGTCTCTGCACTCTGCCCTGTGCTTGCTTCTTATCGGGGGATCTTTGACTTCGGCGACCGTAATTTGGGCCAGACATCCGTGGTAACCCATCGCATCGACACCGGTGACGCTTGGCCCATTCGCCGACGGCCCTACCGTGTGTCAGCCCCGAAGCGTGCTATTATACAGCGAGAAGTAGATAAAATGCTTCATAAGGGCATAATCGAACCCTCATCTAGTCCCTGGTCCTCACCCGTTATACTCGTTAAAAAGGAGGACAATAGCTGAAGATTTTGTGTTGATTACCGCCATCTCAACCATATTACCAAGAAAGATGTCTATCCCCTACCGCACATAGATGATGCACTCGATCGCTTACACGGTGCCAAATATTTCTCTTCAATAGACCTTCGCTCAGGCTACTGGCAGATCGCTGTGGGCGACAATGACATAGAGAAGACGGCCTTCGTGACTCCTGATGGACTTTATCAGTTCAAGATCATGCCTTTTGGATTATGCAATGCCCCCGCGACTTTTGAGCGCATGATGGACTCTCTCCTTCGAGGCATGAAGTGGACCATCTGTCTCTGCTATCTTGACGACATTCTTGTTTTTTCGACTACTTTTGACGACCATCTTACCCGTCTGTCCACAGTGCTTGATGTTTTCCGACGTGCCAACTTGCAACTTAACTTGTCCAAATGTCGCTTTGGGCAACGCCAAATCTGCGTACTCGGCCATCTTGTTGATGATGCGGGCGTTCAACCAGACACTGCGAAAGTCCGAGCAGTTCGCGACTTCCGCACACCCCGCTCAGCCAAGGACGTCCAAAGTTTTCTGGAACTGTGCTCCTATTTCCGTCGTTTTGTCGAGAAGTTTGCTGAAGTAGCCCGTCCTATAACCGGCCTCCTCAAAACGGATGTCGCATTCACCTGGGGCCAACAGCAAGCAAACTCCTTCTCGTCGCTCGTTGAGATTCTCACCAATCCACCAGTCCTAGCACACTTCGACCCACCTGCCGCCACGGAGCTTCGTACTGACGCCAGTGGCCACGGCATAGGCGCAGTGCTGGCGCAGCGGCAACACGGAATGCACCGCGTCGTCGCGTACGCAAGCCGACTCTTGTAGCGCTCGGAACAAAACTATTCGATCACAGAAAGCGAGTGCTTAGCTCTCGTCTGGGCAATTGCGAAATTACGACCGTACCTCTATGGCCGACCATTCTCAGTTATTACGGACCACCATGCGCTTTGCTGGCTCTCTTCACTCAAGGACCCTACGGGACGCCTTTGTCACTGGGCGCTGCGCTTACAAGACTACACTTTTTCCATATAATATAAATCCGGACAACTTTACAAGGCTGCCGACTGCTTGTCCCGTTACCCAGTTGATCCCCCTGATATGATGGAAGATGGACAAGAGGTCCTCGTTCTTTCAATTACCGACTTGACCGACATAGCTGCTAAACAGCGCCGCGACCCCTCTTTCGTGCTATTATCAATGGTCTGCACTCCCCCCACCCTGATCACTCCTTACAACTGTTCGTTCTTCACAACAACATCTTGCACCACTACAACGCCCACCCAGATGGTGCTGAGCTTTCACTCGTTGTTCCTGCGCATCTTCGCTCAAACGTTTTGGCCCAGCTCCATGATGCCCCCTCCGCTGGACACATAGGGGTGTCACGCACGTATGACCTCGTTCGCCGCCGATTCTTTTGGCCTGGCCTCCACCGTTCTATGCGACAGTACTTTGCGGCATGCGACTTCTGCCAGCGCCGCAAGACACCTGCTCTGGGACTTGCTGGTACCCTCCAGCCCATTGAAGTACCAGATGAGCCATTTTCCGAGTCGGCCTCGATCTTCTAGGACCTTTTCCCGTCTCGGCCACCGGTAATAAGTGGATTGCTATTGCTACCGACTACGCAACGCGGTATGCTGTTACACGCGCCCTCCCCACAAGCTGCGCTACTGATGTTGCC
This sequence comes from Rhipicephalus annulatus, assembly GCA_013436015.1. Lineage (NCBI taxonomy): Eukaryota > Metazoa > Arthropoda > Arachnida > Ixodida > Ixodidae > Rhipicephalus > Rhipicephalus annulatus. Next base: position 4,084 of record WOVY01000052.1, on the reverse strand, counting down.
GATTTCCTTCTTCATGACATCATTCTGCGTCATGGTGCTCCTCGTCAGTTTATAACCGACCGCGGCAGCTGTTTTCTGTCTAAAGTAGTCGACGAGCTCCTGCGATCCCGCTCTACCCACCACACGTTCACTACAGCGTACCATTCGCAAACCAACGGCCTCACGGAACGCCTCAACCATACCCTGTCGAATATGTTAGCGATGTACGTCTCCAAGAATCACAAAGATTGGGACATCCACTTACCTTTCGTTACCTTCGCATACAACAGTTCACGTCACGATACAGCTGGAGTTTCACCTTTTTACCTACTGTTTGGTTATGACCCGCCTTTGCCAATGGACACCATGCTCCAATTTGACGCCCCCTCATCGACTGCTTATGCTCGTGATGCCCTGGCCCAAGCTGACATCGCCCGCCAAGTCGCCCGGGATCGGTTATGTGCCTCGCAGCTTAACCAAAAGAGTGCTTACGATCGCCGGCACCGCGATGTATAGTACTCACCGGGGTCGCTCGTCTTGCTGTGGTTACCATCACGTCGTGTTGGTCTCTGCGAACAACTGATGTTCCGTTACGTTGGCCCCTACCGCGTCATACGCAAGGTCACCAGCGTGACCTATGAGATAGCTCCACTCCATACCACGTCAGTACCAGCTTCAGTCCCGACCGATATAGTGCACGTCTCACGGCCGTAAAGCATACTACTCACACCCCGAGAATTGATCGCACCGGGACGGTGCTTCGGCCGCCGGCGGGTGATGTCACGGGCTAAGTATATGCCTGAGGATGACGACGACGAAGTGCTGTGGGGAACGCGCTCGGACTGCAGCAGCGTTGTACGCATTTTCTCGCCAGTATATTCATTGTGTATATTTCCCGTAACATCATATTGTCGCGGTACAACGCGAATAGAACACAGATACACCTTGGGACGACGAAAGCAGCGTGTCCTCAACAGATCAGTCACAAGATCGTCTTTTTCAGCCTCGAAAGAAGCTAGAGGCCCACTACCTCGTGCCCACTAAATGCCCCATCATCGTTATCGTCCACATGTAGACACGCGTCATTTGCCTCTCTCCCAAAGAGCATCGCCCCGATGCGCAGTCTGTAATGCAGTTTTTTTTTCTAAATTAAAGTATCATGCAATCACTCGCTGACGTAGGGTTTCATGCGGACTACGTGAACGAGTTCAGGATGGTGCCGGCGACGCCTTGTACTATACGAACAGTCGGGAACAACTTCGTAAGTGACATCGTTCAGTCGTCGCACAACTAGGTACGGTCCAAAGTATCTTCTTGAGTTTTTCGGAAAGTCCTCGTTTTCGTATGGGCGTCCAAACCCATACTTTGTCGCCAGTTTGGTAGACGACTGTTCTGCGGTGAGCATTGTAGCGGCCTGCATCGTAGTCTTGCTGCTGGCTGATCCGTAAACGTGCAAGTTGCCTAGCTTCTTCTGCGGGTTCTGTAAACGTGTCGGCGTCCGGGACGATGTCGTCGCCTTCGTGCGGTAACATTGCATCTAACATGGTTCGTACTTCCCGTCCATGAACGAGGCTGAAAGGTGTCATGCCGGTCGTTTCTTGCTTGGCCGTGTTGTATGCAAACGTTATGTAAGGCAAGATTGTATCCCAATTTTTGTGTTCGCCGGTCAACGTACATCGAAAGCATGTCTTCAATGGTTTTGTTTAGACGCTCTGTCAGCCCGTTCGTTTGTGGGTGGTATGCGGTGGTCTTACGATGCGTTGTTCCACTCAGCATCAAAAAATGGTCCAAAAGAGCTGCTGTAAATGCGGTTCCTCTGTCTGTGATTACGACGGTTGGTGCACCATGCCTCAGTACAATATTCTCGATAAAAAATCTTGCCACCTCCACTGCTGTACCTCTCTGGATAGCCTTTGTCTCGGCATAACGGGTCAAATAATCCGTCGCGACGATAACCCATCGGTTGCCTGCAGTAGAAGTAGGGAGTGGGCCCAAAATGTCCATGCCGATCTGGTGGAATGGAGTCATTGGGACCTGTACGGGTTGCAGGAGGCCAGCTGGTTAGTTGGCAGTGACTTGCGTCGCTGGCAGTCGAGACAGGTACGAACGTGGTGCTTCACGGCTGTGGTTAGTCTTGGCCAGTAATACCTTTGCTGTACCCTGGCCAACGTTCTTGTGTAACCCAAGTGGCCAGAGGTAACCTCGTTGTGCCATGCTTTCAGTACTTCAGTGCGAAGGGCTGCTGGGATGACGAGCAGATAGGCAGATCCCGTCGACGAAAAATTTCTTTTATAGAGTACTCCGCCACGTAAACAAAATGATGACAACGCTCTTGCAAAACTCTTGGCGCCTTCCGAGATCTGCCATCCAAGTAGGTAATTAAGCCAGCAACTCAGCGTCGTCTCGTTGTTGCTGCGCAATGGTGGTCGTGTCGAGGACACCGAGAAATGATGTTTCCTCCTCCTCGGGTAGGGTTGCCGACTCAATGGGTGAACGGGACAAACAGTCGGCGTCCATATGTCGCTTCTATGACTTATGTACGACTTCCATGTCGAATTCTGTAGCCTGAGATTAAGATAGTTAACCAACACAGTGAGTGGTGGTCGCTAATTACTTTGAAGGGCGGCCATATAAATACGGACGAAACTTCGTACCGCCCATACCACGGCGGGACATTCCTTCTCAGTCGTGGAGTAATTAGCCTCAGCACGTGTTAACGTTCTGCTTGCGTAAGCGATTACCCTTTCTGCGCCATCTTGCTGCTGCACAAGCACAGCTCCCAGACCAACATTGCTAGCATCGGTGTGAAGCATCGTAGGGGCTCTCTCGTCGAAGTGGGCAAGGACTGCGGGTGTTTGTAGTCGCTGGCGAAGATCGTTAAAAGCAGCTTCCTCTTCGTTATTCCACTCAAAGGTGACGTCTTCTCTTGTTAGGCGAGTTAGTGGTGATGCTATGCGTGCGAAGTCTGCGATAAATCGTCGATAATACGCGCAGAGGCCGAGAAAGCGTCTGACAGCCTTTTTATCGGTCGGCATAGGGAATTGTTCTACGGCTGCGATTTTTTCAGGATCGGGACGAATACCAGCATGACTGACGACATGACCAAGAAATCGCAGCTCTTCGTAGCAAAAGTGGCACTTCTCAGGCTTCAACGTCAGGCCCGCGGACTGTATGGCTCGTAGACCACCTCAAGTCTTTCAAGGTGCTCGTCAAACGTCGCGGAAACACTATGACGTCGTCCAGATATACTAAGCATGTTTTACACTTCAACCCAGAAAGCACGGTATCCTGAGTCTTTGAAAGGTAGCAGGGGACTGAGCACAAACCGAATGGCAAGACCTTAAATTCATACAACCCATCGGTGTCACAAAAGCGTCTTCTTGCGGTCTCTCTCGGTCCACCTCGATTTGCCAATATCCACTCCGCAAGTCTATTGAAGAGAAGTATCGAGCATGTCGAAGTCTGTCGAGAGAGTTGTCTATCGCGGTAGTGGATATACGTCTTTCTTGGTCCCTGATTTAGCTTCCGGTAATCCACACAGAGCGCAGGCTGCCGTCCTTTTTCTTAACGAGGACTACAGGCGACGCCCAGGGGCTCTGTGAAGGCTGAATGACGTCATCTTCAAGCATTCTGTCTACCTGCTGTTGTATCGCTTCACGTTTCTTTCGGAGCCACGCGATAAGGGTTCTGTGAATAGGTCCGCCGTTTCTCGGTAATTATTCGATGCCTGATTAGAGGCGTGCGGCTAACTCTTGATGTTGTCGAAAAGCAGTCTTGAAATTTGGCCAGTAACTCAAGGAGTCTGCGTCGGTCTCTTTTTTTTGGCAAAGTAATGCTAACGTCCAGAACAGGCGCTGAATGAAGATTTAGCGACTCGTCGACTACCGCCAAGCAGCCTTCGGCATCTATGATATCGTCGAAGTAAACGACAGCCGTGCCTTTAGGAAGATCGGGCGCTCAGCACTAAAATTGGTCAGCAGCAAGTCCGTGCGTCCAGCAGCAACTCTGACGATACCTCGTGCGACAGAAAATACCGTGGGTGAAGAGCAGCGAGCTTATTCGGTCCGCAACTCCTTCGGCGTCAAGTTGAGCAGCGGCGGCCACA
>WOVY01000051.1:617500-971257 GCA_013436015.1 Rhipicephalus annulatus | reverse complement strand
CAGCCCTTTAGTAACAAGAAGTTTTTAGTTTTAAATGTAAAGGTTCAAATTGTTTTACAGCTTAGTCTTCACAGCATTTACTCTCATGACTGCATTACTACTCCAGTCATTTTTGCATATATACAAATTTTCTCTTTGTGCCATGGAGGTCGCTCAATGGTAGTTTTAGAATTTTCTGTGCACACTTACCAGATGCATTTTGTAATAAAATGAACATTATTATATGCTGTGCTCACAACATTGGTCTCTTGTTTGTCCTCATTGTTACATATATAAAAATTTTGTTGAACATTTAAAATAAATCACACTGCAAGTTTGAATTTGATGTGGTCACCTAAGTTCACTGAAGGATATATATTGCTTACTACTTACTATGCCGGCATTCGGTGGAATGTTTTGTAAGCTAGTCTATGCAAACTATAAGTACTTTTGATTTCTTTGTTCATATTATGTAGCACACTTTTTGTGTTCCCAGTGAGAAATTGATGTAGAGTCATGCAGAGGCAAAGAATGGTACTGTACTTGATATTCAAGTGTTTTTGCTATTTTGCTGCATTGACATATTTTGCATTTATTTATCTTTGGTTTTGTTTTCCTAAGCTTAGTCATAAAATAGATTTAGTGCTGTGCTAGTACAAACTCTCTACATTAGCTTGTTTCTAGTATTTGCACCTGCTTTGTACTTCTTGGTTTATTTAGTATGTCAAAGGGCACAAGAAATTATAGCACACCCATGCTGGACATTTCAGCTGAATAAATTGTTTTGTTACATTTATTAGTGTTGTGTGTGTGATAGAGCTACAAACAAGGGGTGGCAACAGGCAGCTCATGCAACCACAAGTGGCCAGCAAGGGCATTACCATGCAGACTGCTGCACAGTGTGAAAAATGTCACTTAGCATCCACAAACACGACAACTACACTAGGCTTGTGCGAATATTCGAGTGCTTTGAATATTTGAACGAATAGTGGACTATTCAATTGGCTTCAATTCATATTTAATTATTGAGAATTCAAAGTATTCGCAATGAACGAATAGGTGTATATTATCTGCATGTAACTGCCTGCAAAAATGGTTTCACTGCAGTGTAGAAGTGTTAAGCCATGAAAGCACTTATCCAGAGGAAGTCTGCTCTGCCGCAAAGCCTCACTTCAAATTTAAGGGGCTCTGCAATGCTTTTGAGCGTTGTCAGAAAACGCTGCGATCGATAGTCGAGGCTCCCGACAGCACGCAAAGCCAAATAGTATAGCGCAGCACCCGGCCTGCAACTTTCAACAAATTCTCGAAGTCAGCTAAAATCGATCTCTTCTCTTGGCAAATGACGCCGATCTCAAAAAGCACTCGTCGCAGCAATGTATCAGCCAATAGCTTTTTGAGCATGGCGCCTTCAGTCGTTACTGGGACCGTCGCAAGTGGCCGCCACTTGTCCCCACATACGTGCGCGATTCCACTGAAAAGCTTCGTATTCGAAGAAAAACAAAGGAGAGTGCTCAAGGTCATGAGGCGCGCGTGATGTATTTTCTTTGGCCCCTGCCATCCCTCCCTGCTTAGCCTCCAGCACTTTCATTGGGACGAGAAGAGAGAATGCAATTGTTGCGTACTACAAATATTTTCAACTCCACTCGAACTGGACAGATTTACAATAATTTTGGTGGCCAATTTGTAAGGCAATAAGCTTCTTTAGCATACCCATTTCCACAGCTATTTGAAGAAGCATTGTAGGGCCCCTTTAAATGAACATATTACCCTCAAATAGATTTATCATTTTTCAGCTAAAAAGCTTGTTATGATGGCTTATATGCTCTAAGTATAATAAAATTTTTAAAATGTTATCTATTTTACAGGTTATCACTTACATCCTACTGAAAGTGAAATACTACTACTACTCAAAGTTGTTTAGACTTTCTTTGAACAAAAAAAAAAGCATTTGCATAGAGGCCTTATTTAAAATTTTTGAAAAAAATATTGTGCAGGTTAATTAGGCAATGATAAATATGCCAATTTTTTTATATGTTATATTACTATTAAATTTAATTCGAAATTATCCAGCTAAAATTACTATTCACTTCGAACCTTAAATTCATTATTCCCCTAAGCCTAAACTACACTGTTCTGCCCCACTCACTCGCACCAGAAACTGCATCTGATACAATTTGCAATGTGCCATAATTGAAATTTTGCTCAATGCAAACTTGGATAAAACTGAATTCTGTCATTTTGGTCCACTATGCGAATCTTTAGCTGTGCTGCTTTTCGAACAGTGTAGAAAGCTGTGGACATCACCTCTCAGCATTGCTTTAAACAGTTACACTTGTCTGTGAGCATCAATGCTTTTCAATGTTCTTCTCTTGACATGAACTAAATGTGAATGCAGCTTGCTTGGCTAAAGTTATTTGCTTTTCTCTGTAGTAAGCATTCATAGCAATTAGAAAGAAGAAAAGTGTGGGAATCGGGAGCCTAGAATTAGTTACACAGGCTACGACCTGACAGGTTAACATTGAGCAAGGGTATTGCAATTTAGGATTTGAGATAGCTTTTAACGACAGAACTAGCTGTAGTTCATGGTACCATATCAAACTTTGTGGTATGTGTGCCCATTATGTAATACCAAACATATATGTTATGCTGTTTTTGATATCTCAAAGTTCTGATTTAAACCCATTTGTGACTGAAGGGAAAGAAGAAAAACATGCCCAAATTACCTGGAAAAATTTTTTGCTCATTTTGTAGAGCTTTTTTTTTCTGAATGAAACGGCACCATTGTTGAATTAAATAGGGCTCCTTTATTTCAATAATCACATGCGTGCATGCATACGTGTGTGCACACCCACACTCAACTTGAAGGGAATATCCAACAAGTACGGGTAACTTCTTTATTGAATGAACTTTAAGGTAGAGCACATTGAAAAGTGTGTGCTATTGTAACTTGAAGGTGGCTCCACTGCATGGCATTACAATGAGAAATGGCAATAAAATGAATGGTGACCCACAAGTGGCCCAATTCGGAAAAGTGTAGCCATCTAGTGCCAAGAAATGCAAGTGCTAGAACGAGTATAGTAGTTCCCTGTGAGACTGATTTGATGACAAGTATAGTGGTCATTGGTCATTTTGTTGAAAAATCTCAAGATTATACTTGTTAACAGTCATAAAAAGGATTAAACAAAAGAAACAACACATATAATGTAGTAGCATTTTGATATACTGGAGTAAGCTTTCAGTTGTGAATAGATCATAAAACTCCCTGCTGTTTCATTTATTACTGGTGCCTTATGAGTTACTCAATATACACTTAATAGAAAAGGTTTTGCGAGACATTAAATGTTCAAGAAAACTATATTTTCACTTTGTCTAGTAGCCTTACCTCCAAGGAAAAATGTTCAGGTACGAGAGAATCGAATCCTGATCACCATGGCCGCATTTTTGATGGTAGGAAAATGCTTGAAGCCTGTGCACTTATAATTTAGGTGCACATTAAAGAACAGCGGATGGTCAAACTTCCCAGAACTCCCTCTACGATGTCTCTCGTAATCGTATCATAGCTTTAGGATGTTAAACCCCAACAATTATTATTATTAACCCAAATACTGTATATGTTCTAGTGTTGATTTGGTATTGCAACGTCTATAGTTACCAACTAGGTTGGAAACATTATGCACTAATAGGGCTGAAAGTCACATTTGTAATGAAGCCAGCATTCTTTCAACTTTTGTTGTTGGGTGTACATTTTCTTTTTATGTACCGATGTACAGTACATGGTCATAAATGAATTTGAGCAAACTTTTCTGATTTTCATAATAATAATAATAATATTAATAATATCTCGGGTGTTACATCCCGAAATAACAATACGATAATGAGAGATGCCGTAGTGGAGGGCTCCGGAAATTTCGACCATATGGTGTTTTTTAATGCGAGATGGTCGCACGAAGCCAGTAATGAAAGCACAAAGATGCCTTAAGGGGTATCAATATTTGTCTTCAAACACTTCATCTCTACTCGCATCCCCAGCCGAGCTGAGAATCATGTACGTCAGCTGTCTCACTGCTGACATACATACAATGTCAGCCCCGTGTACTGACATAAACTAAACGCATAGTACACAGGCCACTACCATTTCGCTGCGGGCAATCTCGGTTGCATTTCGCTTCTGTCGAAATGCAACCGGGATAGCCCGCAGCCTTCGGGTCAGCAGCCTAGCATTGTAGCCGCTGTTTCACTCCTTAATATGCAGGAAGTGTGGAAATTTAGGCAAGTAGGTAGGACATTACTGAGTGTAGGAACAGCGCAACCTAACAGTAGTTGCTTCGTAACTACGGAAGCGAAAAAAAGGACAGAAAAGAGCGCCGACTTTCAACAAAGATTTAATATCAGAGTGGTGTACATATATAGGCGAAAAAAAGGGAAAAATTGGGAATGCATAGAGGGGTGCATGCCCTCTACGCATGCCCAATTTTCTCCCTTTTTTCGCCTATATATTCTTACAAGGAAACGTATATTTGCAGATATTTACGACGATTACACGCGACGACAATGCCTGGCACACTGGCGGGCTGGGACCACTCTCTATCCACTTCGTAGTCTTTTCTTTCAGGCAGGGACCCTCTACCCGCTTTATTCCCCAATCCCACTACTGCCTTGTGGCAATATGTACACCACTCTGATATTAAATCTTTGTTGAAAGTTGTCACTCTTTTCTGTCCTTTGTCGCTTCCGTAGTTACGAAGTAATTTCTTTTAGGTTACGCTGTTCCTACATTCGCTTAATATGCAGTTGTGTTTAGGCATTATTCCCAATGTATCGAATAGCTATGCAGACTTTTATATTGCAGTATCATTATTTTAGCACAGCAACTTTGCCCTTTGCCTACCCTCAGCCTATAGAAGCATTGTTGGTATGCTAGAGCGAATTTATCACTTTTCTGGTTGGAGATAGGTGAGCGTTCTTGACTGTCCCACGTGTATTGTCAATTGCCGGATTATGGCTCTAACTTCTGTCTGTCTTTTCCCCTCATACAAATTTTTTTGCCATACACTGAGATTATTATTATTATTATTATTATTATTATTATTATTATTATCACTACTACTACTACTACTACTACTTTTAGGTACCTATACAGCAGCAGACATGAAAGGCAAAGCAATGTGCAAAAGTAGATTTTATTCCGACAATGATACAAGAATGAGCTATTCACCTGGTGCTGTCTAAAATTTACATCCTACAACACAAAAGACTGCACAAAGTATCTTTCTTTCTTGGCACAGGAAAGTCATGCTATGTGCTTATGTAGCTCGATATGGTCCAAGAATAATTACTTCCACAATGCTGCATACATGGTAGTGTACATGGCATGTACAATGACGAAAGCACACAAAGGTCATCAACAGACTTGGGCACACAAGTGTATAAATAGTGCTATTGGCATGAATACTGACTAGGTAGGCAGTTATCCGCAAGTACAAACTAAAAAGAAAAGTAATCTTTACAATATACTACATTCACATTGGTTTCATGCACTACACAATAACATGAGCACAATATGGGACTTCAGCTGGTGGTAATGGTAATGCTGTGCACAAGATAGCACAGCATTTATTCACAAACTTGTGTGCATAGTGAAGTAAACCTCCAGCAGCAGCTGAAACAATGACGAGGCTTAATTTGTGAGCAAAATGCTTAGAAGTTGAATCTTTCAATTTATGGATGGTTAACTAACAGCTCTGTGGACGGATGTGATAAGGCACTTGGCTTTCTTTGTGCATCGGGCACTGAAAAATGGCAAACAAAGCGCACTAACACTCATACTCACTAATGTTTTTTTTTAATCAACACTCCTCAACTTTGGCAAGTAGAACATAACAATCCTCAAGTGAACACTCCGCTAAATATTCCTTTGCAGGTTCTGTGATGAAAAGTTGCTTATACCCTTGTGCTTCATTGGCTATAAGTGTATGCTTAAAATTACTTGAGAAACTACTCAATATTCGGGAAGAATTGTGTTACTGAAGCACATTACTACTGTAGCCATGGAGCAGCACAGCTCACTGCTTGTAGCAGGAGTGTCAAGTCACAGCACTTGTGAATACATACAGCCATAACACTATCTTTAAACATACATGGAACACTTGTGATAGCGCCTTCAGCTGAATTGCACAGAGCGAAAAGAATTGAAGTGGAAACAATGGCATATTTTTTTTTAAAGGTGCAAGAAAGACTACTGTTTCCTCAGATATGTTGTTCTCATTCAGATGCCTATTTTATATACCTTTTTGGATAACATTCACACACCATGAAAATAACAATCATACAAAAGTTATCTCATACAAGAGAAGGAATGGTTTAAGCTATTAAATTTTTTTTTTTACAATGTGGCAGAAGTGTGTACAGTATGGTATCAAAAATACATCACCATGGAATGAGCACGAATTTCGCAGTACTCTTCAAAGTTTTTTTTTATGGTTGTATGGCCTCTATTTTGAGATCAACACTGCAGCAGTTTTGATTTGCGGATGTCACTGGACCAGCAGCAACACAGGCTACCACAGTCACTTAGCATAGGTATCACCGGCACCACAAGTCAATCTAGCTGGAAGCACCAGGTGTCGGTGGCCTTGCCATAACAGAACAACACAGCCAAGCCACAATCAAAGTTTTCAAGTTCTCGGTGAACAATGCACGCGAAACTGGAACGCGTCCACAGCCACCGCGCATAATGAGGAGAATCACCGTTCGCCCAAGACGCTGTTCGCAAACACGGCGCGGTCACAGCCGACGGCGCACCGTCCCACTTTGTGTGAGAATTAAGCCGCGCCAAGCGATACAACGCTCTCTGGCCCGCAACAGCAGCGTAACGCATGCCGACACAGCCGGAAACGGGCACCGCGCACTATGGCCCCGCAGTTCGCGCCGAGCCGACCGTCATGGCGCTCAAGACTTCAACTTGACTCAAAAATGTTTCACTCGGTGAAAAAAAAAAAACCTATTTGACTCTTTGTGATTCTTTTCCCTTGTGCGAGGAGAATAAGCCCAGGCATATACAGATGGAAGCACTTAGGACCGCAGCCGAAACACGGGGAGCTGAGAATCAGAATTTATAGTGTATGAGGGATTGCGGGAACAGAAACGCAAGACATGATAAATCAACTGCAAGACCACGTGTGTACCTACGAGCTGCTTATGTGACAAAGGAACCATCAACGACGTCAGTATACAGGGTGTGTCAAAAAATTAAACTGGCCAATTGAGACACATTGCCGGGTTATATGTTCTTCATAAGTTTTTCACAAGTCAGATTGGGTAATGTCTTCCTTATTCTTCGGTGGATTTTTTTAATTCGTCGTCCGGCCTGGCTTTTGACACTCGTGCGATGTTTGCCGAGCGCTGCATAGCTTGCCACAATCGCTAGGCCCATCGGGCACGTTCTGCCTCCGCGTCTTTTTTAGTTAGCACCGATCGGCAACTGTAGCGTCTTAAATGGTTAACACGAACGTCAATAGGAGCCATAAGAGGGTATATACATAAACACATGCGCGCCGCCAAGGAGCGCGTTTCGGTACGTTCTCCATTGCCGAACGCGCATCTCTATGGGCTGCGTGATCTGTACGTTAGTGAAATCACAACAAATTTTCGCCACACTGTACAGCGAGAATAAACAGCACCGCCGTAAACACCGACTCACCATAACGGCCCCGCGAATGTTCAGGATTTCGTGCCGACCGGATCTGCCCCCGCGATTTCCAACGACAGCGCAGCTCTGGCCGACTGGGCTCGCCTTAAGCCATCTCCTGCCGCCGACAAGAGCTCTCGCCGAGTGGTGCCCCGTCATCGGGACTCCTACGACCGTGTCCATCTTTCCTATCTCCTCTTTACTTCTGTCATTTTCTGTCGGTCGCTGTCCCTGCGCCTCGCTCTCTGCTTTCGTTCTATTTATTTACCTTTTAATCCTACCCTTTTAATCCTACCCTTTTAATTCCTGCTTTACCCACACTCCTCGTGAGATACTATTGAGGCGTCTTCCCCCTGAGAGACAGTTATGGAGCTCCCTTTTGTCTTCTTTTAATTTAAAATCACTCACATCCAGCGAAGATTTGTAAAACTAGTTCATTGATTTGTGGGGTTTAACGTCCCAAAACCACCAATTTATTATGAGAGACGCCGTAGAGGAGGGCCCCTGAAATTTCGAACACCCGGGGTTCTTTAACGTGCACCCAAATCTAAGCACACGGGCCTACAACATTTCCGCCTTCATCGGAAATGCAGTCGCCGCAGCCGGGATTTGATCCCGCGACCTGCGGGTCAGCATCCGAGTACCTTAGTCACTAGACCACCGAGCAGAGTGCATTAGAGAACAAACGAGGTTAAGGATATCATAGTTGAAATCACGAAAGGAAATGGGCATGGGCCGGGCATGTAGCGCGTAGACAGGATAACCGCTGGTCATTAAGGGTAACCAACTGGATTCCCAGAGAAGGCAAGCGGGTTAGGGGGAGACAGAAGGTTAGCTGGGCAGATGAGATTACGAAGTTTGCGGGTCTAAATTGGCAGCAGCAAGCTTAGGACCGAGTTAACTGGCGGATGTGATTGGTGTCATGAAATAATGACACCCCGTATGAACACGCCAATATCAGGGGGGGGGGGCTCTTTCACACAACTTTTAAGCCAAGCTCGTCTTGAAGCATTGCACCAGACAGGGCCTCACTATAAGGGTGGCTACTGCATGACTGTGGTACAGCAGCGAGGGGAAGTCGTGCACGCGTATCCCAGGGGCAAACCCGTTATGCACAGGCTTAGCCACGAGCACCCAAACACACTCAGCTACAGCCGCTGGGTCCTTCCGGCGAGTCGCGAGCGGGCATTTCATCTGGGCAAGCAAGCCGCCCACCGGCTCGTTTGTGCGGAGGCAAGAATACGACGAGTCATTAAGGAAACGGTTGCAGCGTGCTGCCATTCTGGCGTTCGCTAATCGCCCTCGGTTCGTCTCCGCGCAGAAAAAAAAAGAACTCCGGCCACCGAAGAGAGCTCACGAGGAACGTCGTTCTTCTTCGTCTTCCTGCTCGCAATGAGAACGCGGCCAAGTGAGCAGATAAGCGGACTGACCACGCACATTCGGCAAGAACGGGCTCGGTGCCACAATGCACTGTTCTATACCGCCCGAACGGTCTTCGCTAAAACTCCTCAAGAAAACTCGCCACCCGGAAATGCTACCCAGCTTAGAAAAGTGACGAGAAAGGCCGAAATGCACAGCGCACTCGCGCGCATTGTGCGCTTATCCTAGCAGCGACCACCGCCAGTCATGCCGCGTCATTGGGACGTCGCCAGCAAAGGACCATGAGTCCTTCGACGAGCCTTCCGCAGAGTCAACTCCTCGCGGTACGTCGGCCGGTGTTGTACGTCGACGTGGATGGTGCAGCGCGATACTCTCCGCTCGCGCACGACCTCAGCAAACACGTCCACGACGCCACCCTCTTTCACAGAGCGTGAAAGGCTCTCGCCGCTCCTGAATGGGGCTTGCGCAGCCACAACGTCGACGTGGTTCTGGAGCGGCCTATTCACGCCGGAAGACAGTGCAACCCCTTTGCCTTCGTTGTGCCCGCCACCACGGTTCAGACAAAGATCACTGCAATCGCTCGAGAGACGGCACGAACAACGCCACCCCAAGGCACACAATTGTAGGAGTACGCATACAGCTGCAGCGGTTGAAGAAGCAAACCAGCTCTTTCCACAAGTGATGCATCAGTACAAGTTATATACGGCTATAGCCAGAGGGTACCCCTTGCGTCCTCTCTGGACCGTAAATGAAATTATTTCTCTCACTCATGCTTGATTATCCAAGGCACAATGGCTCTGAGGCACTAATATATTATTGGAAGCTTCCCACTTAATTTGATCTGTCCCGCTATGGTCTGAAGATATTCGCATGCGTAAATTCTTTTAATAAATTACACACGTGTTACCGAGAGCTCAAGTCGGCCCGCAAGTCCTTAGTACTTTCTTACCGCATTGCTATACCATAGACTTGCTTTACCGGAGTCGTACAGAATCGCCAAAACCATTTCAGGCTCCGTTTCAGTATAGACATCATCGGAAGGCTGGGCAATAGGTAATATTTATCACATAGGTTCGTAACAACTTCAAATGAGGTTCTTGGTTTTTGTGTAGACCGCAGTGTATATAGCGTAATCACAGGATGGCTTGACACAGTGGCCCCGTCGCGGTGGTCTAGTGGCTAAGGTACTCGGCTACTGACCCGCAGGTTGCGGGATCGAATCCCGGCTGCGGTGGCTGCATTTCCGATGGAGGCAGAAATGTTGTAGGCCCGTGTGCTCAGATTTGGGTGCACGTTAAAGAACCTTAGGTGGTCGAAATTTCCGGAGCCCTTGACTACGGCGTCTCTCGTAATCATATAATGGTTTTGGGACGTTAAACCCCACATATCATCAATGGCTGTCACAGTGCTCAATAAAACGCAGCTCTAAAGGTATACCCGTTATTAGCGTTCTTCTGACCGTAAAAAGTAAAGAAACGCTCGGGTAAACGTCACTCTGTACGCTGCCTCAACTGTCAGTCAACGAATCGTCCTATGTCACGGTCGTCGCCAGTGTCGCACCATCGAGCGAAAACATTTTGTTCTTGTTTACCTCTTGACTGTGGCGCATACCCACTGTGGGGGATTGGCCAATCACATAAAATAGTATGACGTTTTAGAATAATGGAGGTTATCAATAGTCAGACTACCTAGAAAATTTTGGAGCTTGATATAATGCATATATTTATTAAAATACTTTTTTGAGCCATACCCTTACTTTTATACGGATATAATGTTATAGACTTATTAGAATAATATTACTGATTTGTTAGACAACCAATTAGTCTCATTGATATAGACCCTAAGAGTCGCGCATACCTTCGCATTGGAAAACCCAGAAATATAGGCCTCAAATGACAAAATGAAAAGCACAGATAAATCCATTCCAATACCAGGTAAAGGTATTTCTATAAAGGTTATTCTACTGCAGTAAGCCGGCTGCAGGTCAAAAAGAAATTATCTATTGTTTCAAATTCTCCACAGAACGCGCACAGTGACATAGGTGCCTTTGAAAACATTCACACCATGTTACCTTGTTTTTTTTTCTTTCTAATTTTACTGACTTCTTTTTTTATATATAAAAATACATGCAAATGTGTTTGAAATATTTTGTAGGGTATAAACTCAGCTTGATTCCTCCAAGGCGTCCTAAACTGCACCTATTATCCCACTCGGGGAAATGCGTCATAGATTAGCGATTTCGTAGAGGCCGCTCCGTGATCGCAAGACGCTGAATATCCTCGCACTGGCGCACGTGCAGCGCACGCGTGGCGAACTTAGCGGTGGCCACTGAAGTCTCAATCGTGCGCCGAGACGCAACTAGCGTCAACGTATAGATTACAACACGAACCATGATTATAAGAGGGCCTCGCGCGAACGTGAGCGAGATCACCAAGTCTGTATTATGAACGATTTCGCGATACCACAGTTAGCCAGCAATTTTTCACACCCGCGTGAACAATATACTTTCCTACTCCAAACACAGTGCTAAGTTAAGTTCGACAACGCCAAACATCTGGACGAGCAAGATGTGAGTGTGCTTAGCATGACATTACGTGGAATTATGTACGCAGTGCAAGCCCTTGCTAACGTACAGGATGCGTCAAAAGTTCCCAGGACACGGCGCCATAATGGGATAGTATATAGCCTAAGAACATTTGGCGGATCCTGTATACAGCATATATGATATCGCATTCCGTCTTGCTATGCCAAGGCTTACAAAAATCTTTAAATTGACCTGCACCACAATCCTACACTCGCTGTCCTAACAATCACATGTGAAGATTGGGTATGTTTAGTACTCAAAAGTCTGGCAAAAATTTTACACAATAACGCGGAAGCGTGAACAATTACGATTGCCACTGGGGCGAGCAAATGATTGCACACAAACACTACCAAGCTGCCATTCGCTTTCTTTTAATTAATGAACAAACGAATATTTATAGCGCTATAGATTCTTAGTAGGATGACGATGTCCACAAACACCTCCAAAGGGTAGACCTCGGAAACGGTATAGGCGCCGCAGGACAACGTCAAGTTCCACTTCTCGCCAAGAAGCTTATCGAGCTGGGCGAAGACGTATTGCTCTGCCAGCTCCAACACCTGCTCGAGCACAGCGATCCCAGCGTGCATTTGCACTAAAAGCAGCTGCAGATGCATTTAAGCGCAACGATGCAGTCAAGGTTCCCGGGACCATTGTCACGCTGAGTTAGGAACCGAAGTTGCGCCCCGCAGCCTCCAGAGCTTCTTCCGACACCGGGAAACCAGCCGACTTCGCCCAATCTTCGGAGGAGTCGGCAACGCAGCTCCGAGCAGTCCGGAAGGCTGGCAAATGGAGAATCTTCCGAACATTCCTTTCATCAGCTCTGTTCTGCTCGTACAAAAATCAGTGCGTAAACAATGAAAACGCATGCGTCCCCTCATGTTGAACTGATGTTTTGTCGTCCGCAGCCAATCCATCATACTAGTTGAACGAGAGCTTGATGTATGCACCCTCAACCTTCTGTCTGCATCCGCCGCTACCCCGAAGCACCCGAAACCTTCAAAAAGCGTCGTCAACATTTCTTTCATAGTGCGCTTGAAGGCGTACGCGTTGACCTTAGTTTCCTGAAGGGTCTTGATGATCATGAAGCTCTGATTCCTATTGGCCTTGAGACTTCGGTAACCAAGCTGTCCGTAGAAGCAGTCAGACTCGGTCTCGGGCATGGCGCACCGGTTGTCTGCGAAGCGAACACCATAGTCGATGCATGTCATGTGCCTCTCCGGGCTGAAGAGGCCCCCAGCCGAAACATTCCCCGCAAAGACCGCCGACCCAATGGAGAAGAGCAAGCGCCGAACCACGCCTTCATGCACCTCGAGGTAGTCAGCCGCGACCGTGCAAGCCTGACCCATGGATGGAAGCCTGTCGACCCACTGGTGCAGTTCATTTATCATGACGAAGACCACTCCGAGGCGCTCCTCCAAGATAGGCATGGTGGGGGATTTGATTGCACCGCCCGCTGCCCCGGAGAAGTAGAAACCACCAAGAAGCGCCGTCAATATCTCCTTTGTGGTGCGCTCGATGGTGTACGCATCGCCCTTAATTTCGTCAAAGCCCTTGACGAACATGAAGTTCTGATCCTGCTTGGACGCTACGAGACTTCGGAAAAAAAGCTGTCTTAGGAAGTGGCCGTACTTGGTCTTGTTCATAAGATTGAACAGGAGGAACCAGTTGTTGAGGAGGCGAACAACGTTGCCGGTGCATGTTCCGTGGCTGCTCAGGCTGAAGGTGCCCCCAGCCGAACAGTCTCTCGCAAAGACCGGCGACCCGATGGAGGAGAGCAAGCGCCGAACCACCCCGTGGTGCACCTCAAGGTAATCAGCCACGACCGTGCAAATGAGACCCATGGATCGATACCTGTCGACACGCTGGTGCAGTTCCTTCATCGTGACGCAGACCACTCCAGGGCGCTCCTCCAAGACAGGCATGAAGGGGGCTTTGATGGCGCCAGCCACTGCCCCGAATATGCTGAAACATTCAAACACAGTTTTCTTCGAGGTGCGTTCGACGACGCGAGCATTACCCGTTTCGTCTAGGGCCTGGATGAACACGAAGCTTGGCCTTGAAGACTCAGCAGGCTTGCTGCCCATGGATGCAGAATAGCTCCATCTCCACCTGGGTTCGAACACTAGGCGCCGGTCATCCTCCCTGGGAACAGCACACATGGTGCCAGCCACCCGCCCGACCATCGGGCGCACGCGCATTGCCTGTCACCAACCGGACAGCAGGCCCAGTCGTTCGTGGCTTGCTGGTCGGAGACGTCGAAGACGCAGCCTCTTTAGAACGCCTTGTTCAGTTCGTCGTCGATGAGATGGGGTTGTGGCGCACGTCTGCTGGACTTACAGAGGGAGCGGTGGTTTTGTGGATCGGCTGGACAGGCAGCGGTAGTAGAAACGAGCGTTCGATCCAAGACCTTCTGCTCTTCTGCTTCTTCTCCTTCGCGAGCTCTTGGCACGTTCGCACGCGAGTCACTGGCTAAAGGTTATGACGATGATTATGAACACTTATTCCCCACCTAGCGCCTTCTAAGACGGATAGATTGTTGTTACCGTTTACAGCGTCAACTGTTGAGAGCCGCCAAACTCTTCACCGCATTGGTCCTTCAAGATTCACCATTTGTCCAGTAGTCGTAGTCCGCCAAGCGCAGTTATGAATAAATCTGCACAAATAAACGACTGGAGGTCGCGAGAGCAAATGCGGAATGCTAACCGGCATCGACATCAGCGGGTAGCTTAATCTGTGTCCGACCTAAAATTTCGACGCCTAAATGGGTTTAATGATTCGAGCAAGTAACTTGGTGCCACATAACTCTCCTGGATATATCCCAAGTGACCCACACACGCTAACAGAGTTCTTAATTATATTTGCATAGATTGTCCGCGTTCTCAAAACAGCAGATGCATCATTGTGAAAGTTCGCGGATAGCGATCAAAGTAACGCTGTCTCATATGCATTATACGCAAAACTTATGATACGTCTGTGACATACATGGGTGAAATATGAAAACGCGTAATTGTTTCTTGGGTGTAATAATGGCTGATATTAGGCGGGTGGAGAGCTTGGTCACCGTTACAAACAGTGTTCATACCAAATGGTGGCACCCGACATTTTGAAAGGCATAAAGACATATCTACGCTCGGGAACGATGGGTCTTAATACCTCTACTCTTCAATGACGTAATTTTGCCCTTCTTCTAAAGATACTCGGCATCATTCTCTGTGCTATAGATTCATCTGCAGCAATATCGATGACCGTTGTCAAGCCACCTCGTTGAAAAAAGATCGAAAATAAACAACTTACAGGTTTTCTTGGCGACTCAAAGGCAAAAGCCAACCAGTAAGTCATATTGCATCATTGTATCATCATTGTGCGAGGTAACGAAGTACACGCACTGCGAGTCTCTGTATTTGCACTCTGTCTTGATGAGGAGGGCTGTGGTTGAGCCCCAAATATTGGCGGGCATGCTTTAAACTATGCCCACGAGTTATGCAATTCAGATGGTGTAAATTCTGGGGCGGTTCCACGCTTTTATGAAACAACATTACACCTGCTGACCAGGGCTTAAATTCAGGTGGGAGGAGGAGCTCCTCTCAGTTGGTCATCTCTAGCACAACAGCCCCTATATATTCGGCAAGCGCCAGAGCTTTTCTTGGCTTGTGCGGGAAAATAAGAACTTTCCAATACTAATAATAATAGTTTTTTGACGAATGTTCGATCGACGTGGGGCGACCGAAACTGGAAGGCAAGTATCATCTACAGCTGCATGCATTTTCTCGAGACACCACGCCCGATGGGTCACAGTCCTGCTCGATCTGCTCCGCTAAGCTTCTTGGCATATCATAGTGTTTCACATGGCACTTGAGCGTTAAGCTACACGTTCATGAATTAGTGAGAATTCACCTTGGTCCACTTTACCAGTCAATTTTCGTTCGTTCAAGCGGGCTATACGAGTTCGGTGCATGACCAGAGACGCATGTAGTCTGATGTAATACCAGAGACTTATGCTTATAGTTAAACTTCAAAATTTGTACTAGTCAGTTTTGACTTAAGCACAGTGTCGTCAAACTCTTAGTTCGAGCCCCGCCGCGGTGGTCTGGTGGCTAAGGTACGCGGCTGCTGACCCGCAGGGCGCGGGTTCGAATCCCGGCTGCGGCGGCTGCATTTTCGATGGAGGCGCAAATGTTGTAGGCCCGTGTGCTCAGATTTTTGTGCACGTTAAAAAACCCCAGGTGGTCTAAATTTCCGGAGCCCTCCACTACGGCGTCTCTCACAATCATATAGTGGTTTTGGGACGTTAAACCCCACATATCAATCAAACTCTTAGTTCGAATACGGCGCCGAGTGGCCGCGCTCCGCGGTGCGCGTCACATCGCGCTGCAGTAAGTGACGCGAGTTTTCCAGCAACGGCAGTGGGGCGTGCTTATTCGCTATTGGCACGCTGGTCTTTAGGCATGCTTTACAACAAAGCAGCACGGCGCACCACTACGTCACAAGATATCAGGCTAGAGTGGCCTAGAATATATTCAAAGTTACTCTAATCAGGCAATGCCTGTGTGCCTGCGCCGATAAGCTTCGATGCGCGGCCGCATCGTGTGCGCTGGCGCCCCGCGGATCGCGGACACGTGGTGTGGAGTTCGTACCGAGAATGGACGACACTGTATATAATATAGCAGAACCAAACAAAAACAGAAAAATATGCCACAAGACCATCGCTAGACTTCAACCGAAAGTTTCACACTGGACACGTGACATTAAAATGCAAAA
Organism: Rhipicephalus annulatus; assembly: GCA_013436015.1. Taxonomy (NCBI): domain Eukaryota; kingdom Metazoa; phylum Arthropoda; class Arachnida; order Ixodida; family Ixodidae; genus Rhipicephalus; species Rhipicephalus annulatus. The sequence continues at coordinate 954,869 of WOVY01000051.1, read as the reverse complement.
CAAGAACAAAAGTTAAACTGATAGTAACGTCCCCATTCCGCCGTTAATGCAAGCTTCGAGTCGCGCATGCGCCCTTCCAAGAAGCTGATTGAGGGCACACTTACAGATCTATCTGCCTCCCTGTGTTTATACATGGCCGCACGGATCTCACGTTGGATCTGGTCATGATCCCGTCGCAACACCCGAGTTGCAACAAACGCTGGGGCGCACCCACAAGTGCCCCCCCGCGGCAAGCGATGAAACACTGCTGCGATTCTTACCTTTTTTAGGTAAGCAGGTGTGAAAATAAAGTATACAGTTGTCGTGCCTGCAGATTCTCCGCGCAACGAGTAAATAAATTGTGTGCGTTGCGGCTTGGTTATTTCCGTCAAGCTCCAAAAACTCTAGCCATGATCATCTTTTGAGTTATTTTTTAATAATAATGTTATGTGTGGTTAGTTTCGAAAACCACAGCAATGTACTTATTTTTATACGTATATAATGTTGCAGACACGTTAGGATAATATTACTGATTGGTTATACAATCAATTAGTCTCATTATTATAGTCCCTAGGAGCCGCGAATACCTTCGCATTGGAGAGCCCAGATATATAGGCTTCAAAAGACAAAATGACAGGCACAGATAAATCCATTCCAACACCACGTAAAGGTATATCTATAAAAGTTTTTCGTACTGTAGTAGGCCGCCTGCAAGAAATCATCTATTTTTTCCAATTCTCCACAGAACGCGCACAGTGGCGATGCTACCTTTGAAAACATACATATACACCATGTTACCTTGTTTGTTTTTTTTAATACGAAGCAATTAAAAAGGTTATCTTTGTTATTGATTTATTATAACCCTGCCTGACGCATATTTATAATATTGTTTTAAGCATATGGATTGTAGTGAAGAAGAAGAGCTTCAGCGGCATTTCTCGGCGCATCAGGGGCATCGCCATCATCATAAGCTCGTGCTTGCTGCGCTTGGCCGGACGCTGCTGACTGCTTCGCTTTCTGCGTTCTGCGCTGCAAATAAACCCCGTTACAAGTGGTGGATTCTGCTGGGTTTCGATCACCCTGGAGCTTCGGAATCGCATTTTACCATCAATTATGCCTACCGACGCAAGCGCCGCTCCAACTCCTCCACCGGCACCGCCTACTGTTCTCTGCGCCGGTTCTCTGCGTCTGCGAGATCCCCCTGTCTTCTCAGGCACAGAAGACAAGGACGTTGACGACTGGATTTCAATGTACGAGCGAGTGAGTACTCACAACAAATGGGATGACACCGCTAAGTTGGCCTACGTCTCTTTCTACCTGTCGGACGTGGCCAAGCTGTGGTTTATAAACCACGAAGCGGAACTCCCTACATGGTCGGTCTTCAAAACGAGCCTCACACAAGTTTTCGGGCGGCCTGAGGTACGCAAACGCCGTGCCGAACAACGCTTACATACTCGGTCCCAGCAGCTTGGTGAGAATTTCACAAGCTACATTGAGGATGTTCTGGACCTTTGCAAGCGAGTGAACGAGTCAATGTCCGAAGAGCTTAAGATCAAGCATATCATGAAGGGCATTGAGGACGACGCTTTCCAAATGTTGCTTTCGAAGAGTCCTCGCACTGTCCTAGAACTGACCGAGTTATGCCAGAGTTTTGACGAGTTGCGCAGGCAACGTCTTTCCACCCGACGTCCCTCGGTGCTCGACGACTCTTCGTCCAGCCTTTCCACCCTTGGCATAGGAGAAGACCATGCCCCTCTTCTCTCCAAGATCCAAGAGTTCATCCGCGCTGAGGTCGCTCGTCAGCTCTCTTTGATGTCCTGTGTACCCGATCAACCACGCAGATCACCGTCTACACTCCGCGACTTCATTCAGGACCAGGTCGCACAAGTTCTTCCTCCCGCCCGTGAACCTCCCCCAGTCGCCGCACCTCTCACGTACGCCGAAGCCGTTGCTCGACCTCGACAGCCTGCGTTCCAGTCAGCGCCTATGTATTCGCCGCCGCCCTTTTCGCCGCCGACCTATTCACCGCCGACCTATTCACCGCCGACCTATTCACCGCCGACCTATTCACCGCCGACCTATTCACCGCCGCCTATGCCGATACCACCTCGGCCGCAGTTTTCTGCCCCCCAGCCGCAAGTCGGAGTCTACTCCGACCAATGGCGGACCTACGACAACCGTCCCACATGTTTTTCTTGTGGTGGTGTTGGCCACGTGGCACGTTATTGTCGTCGTCGCCAGGCTGCCCAGAACATTCGACGAATGCCCTCTTTCGACCCTCAGTTTTCGTCTACGCCTTCAAGCCCTCCTTCCTCTTCATTTTCTTCTGATCGTCCACACGGCCCGACCCGCCGCTCCCCATCTCCACGTCGACGTTCGCTTTCCCCTATGCGTCGCCGTTCCGGACCCACCGACCAGGAAAACTAACGGCCGCAGTTCCCGAGGCACGAACTGCGTCCCCGTCGCCATGCACAAGTCCTCGCCCCTGTCCAGCTAACGTCATTGAAGTGTCAGTCGATGGTATCGTCGTCATGGCGCTTGTTGACACCGGAGCCGCTCTATCCGTCCTGTCCATGAACCTGTGCCGCAAACTCCGCAAAGTTCTGACGCCATTATCCGGCCTCTCTCTTAGAACGGCTAACGCAGAAAGTGTAACACCTCTCGCAGCCTGCACCACACGAGTCGTAATCGAAGGGATTGTGTATATCGTCGAATTCGTAGTGCTACCCTCGTGTTCCCATGACATGATACTCGGCTGGGACTTCCTTGCGAATAATAATGCCGTCATTGACTGCTGTCGCGCTGAACTTGAGCTATCTGCACTTCCTGATGTTGATGCTGTTGAAGCCTCCCTGCCGTGTTATAAACTGTTTGTTTCCGACGACACCACCGTACCACCGCGCTCTTCTCTGCTGGTGACTGTGTCGTGTGACGCTATTTCCGACGGTGATGTTTTATTTACGCCCTCTGCCCAGTTCATTCAACGGAAATGTTCTCCACTGCCCGTTGCTCTCCTTACTCTACACCATGGCGTCACGAAGACGCTCGTGTACAATACGCTAGAAGGGCCTTTACCTTTATTCTATGGTGAATGTCTCGGTCACGTGCATCCGATCGACGCCCGTCACATTTTTGACGCTCCATCTAGTTTACTCTCTACAGACCTCAGCGCACTTATTTCTGACTCTGTTGTTGACCAGTCACTCCTTGACGCTTTCCACCGCTCCATAGATGTCGCAACGTCTTCGTCAGAACGAAGCCAGTTAGTGAACCTGCTGCAAAAGTTTCGTACTTCTTTTGACAGCCACGCTTCTGGCCTCAGTCGCACATCGAACATATCTCACAAGATTGATACAGGAAGCCATACGCCTCTACGGCAGCGCCCCTACCGAGTCTCAGCGTCGGAGCGCCGTGTTATTGACGACCAGGTTGCTGACATGCTCCAGCGGGGTATTGTACAGCCTTCTAACAGTCCCTGGGCGTCACCGGTCGTTCTTGTTACGAAGAAGGACGGCTCCATTCGGTTCTGTGTGGACTATCGACGTTTAAACAAGATCACCCGCAAGGACGTTTACCCGTTACCTCGAATAGACGACGCCCTTGACTGTTTGTAGGGAGCAGAATACTTCTCTTCGCTGGATTTACGGTCTGGATACTGGCAAGTTCCTATGGAAGCATCTGACCGACCGAAAACAGCATTTGTCACACCTGATGGGTTATACGAGTTTACCGTTATGCCTTTCGGCCTTTGTAACGCTCCAGCCACTTTTGAAAGAATGATGGACGCTATTTTACGAGGCCTCAAGTGGAACACATGTTTATGCTACCTCGATGACGTAGTTGTCTTTTCCACCGATTTCGACACCCATTTAAATCGTCTCGAGCACGTCCTCACACGTCTCACCGACGCCGGCCTTCAACTCAACCTCCAGAAGTGTCGTTTTGGTGCTCGGCAGCTCACCATTCTTGGCCACGTCGTATCGCGGGACGGCATACTTCCCGACACCGCCAAGCTTCGAGCAGTCGCCGATTTTCCGAAGCCAAAGAACTTGAAGGAACTTAGAAGTTTTGTCGGCTTGTCGTCATACTTCCGACGTTTTATTAGAAATTTTGCTTCCATATGTGCGCCCCTTACGGACCTTCTTAGCGGCGACAAGGACCTTTCTACCTGGTCACCAGCATGCGACGATGCATTCACCAAATTACGCCACCTGCTGACTTCACCACCCATCCTCCGCCACTACGATCCTGCCGCTCCCACGGAGGTTCATACTGATGCCAGCGGTGTTGGACTTGGCGCTGTGCTCGCGCAACGAAAGGCAGGGTTTGATGAATATGTCGTCGCTTACGCAAGCCGTACTTTGACGAAAGCCGAGGCTAACTACTCCGTGACCGAGAAAGAGTGTTTAGCTATTATTTGGGCCCTTGGAAAATTTCGCCCCTACCTGTATGGCCACGCATTCGACGTCGTCACTGACCACCACGCCCTTTGTTGGCTATCCACACTTAAAGACCCTTCCGGACGACTTGCTCGCTGGGCGCTCAAACTTCAGGAATACGACATCCGCGTTATTTACAGATCTGGTCGTAAGCACACGGACGCCGACGCCCTTTCTCGCTCACCCATATCGGATGAAGGTGTTTGCCTCTCTTCCCTCGAGCCTGCACTTGCGTCATCCGCCTTGCGCAACATGACGGTGGAACAACGAAAGGATCCCTGGATCAGTGGCCTCATAAGCATTCTTTCTGATCCTCTCACTCCTTCGCCGTCTCGCGCTCTCCGCCGCCAGGCTAGCAACTTTTGCCTAAGGGATGATCTTCTTTATCGACGCAACTACCTTTCTGACGGTCGCAAGTGTCTCCTTGTGATACCCCGCCATCTTCGAGCTGCCATCTGTGAAGCTTTTCACGCGGACCCACAGTGCGCCCACGCAGGCCTCTTCAAGACATACGCTAGGCTTCGACTCAGATATTATTGGCGTGGCATGTATAACTACGTGCGAAAGTTCATTCGCTCGTGTGCTCAGTGCCAACGACAAAAGTTACCTCCCGGGCAAGTCTACCCGTCACAACCTCTTCCTTGTCCTAGTCGACCTTTTGATCGCGTCGGCATTGACATTTACGGACCACTACCATCAACTCTAGCTGGCAATCGCTGGATTATTGTTGCGATAGACCATCTGACACGCTATGCCGAAACAGCCGCGCTGCCGACTGCCACAGCCCGTGACGTTGGAACGTTTCTGTTGCAACGTTTCATTCTGCGTCATGGTGCCCCTCGCGAGCTCTTAAGTGACAGAGGCCGTGCCTTTCTTTCTGACGCCTTGAAGGCATTACTCAACGAATGCCGAATCGTGCACCGCACAAGTACAGCGTACCACCCTCAAACAAATGGCATGACGGAGCGCTTCAACCGTACTCTTGGCAGTATGCTGTCGATGTACGTCGCCTCTGATCATTCAAATTGGGACCAAGTTCTCCCGTTCGTCACCTACGCGTATAATACTGCCGTACAAGCTACTACTGGGTTTTCGCCATACTTTCTTTTGTAGGGACGAGAACCTTCAAATACAGTAGACACTATTCTTCCATATAAACCTTATGAGTCCGAAAGTACAACTCTGTCCGAAGCTGCCCGACATGCTGAAGAATGCCGCCAGCTTGCCCGCTCTTTTTCTACCGAGGACCAGTGGCAGCAGCAATCCCGCCAGACTGGGGACCGTTCGGCTCCAAACTTTCCACCTGGTTCATTAGTATGGCTTCGGGCACCTGCTACCGCGCCTGGCCGCTCCGCAAAACTTCTTCCCAAATACATCGGGCCATACCGCGTTGTAGAGCGAACGTCACTCGTCAACTATATCGTGGAGCCCATCATCCCATCCACAGACCTACGCTACCGCGGCCGCGACACTGTCCACGTCTCTCGTCTCAAGCCATATTACGACCCATTAGTCGTTTCTTATCCCTAATCCGCCAGGATGGCGTCTTTTTGTGCGGAGGGCGATTGTAGTGAAGAAGAAGAGCTTCAGCGGCATTTCTCGGCGCATCAGGGGCATCGCCATCATCATAAGCTCGTGCTTGCTGCGCTTGGCCGGACGCTGCTGACTGCTTCGCTTTCTGCGTTCTGCGCTGCAAATAAACCCCGTTACAGTATGTTCCCTAAGCGGATGAAAAATGCCAAAGTTGCAGTGCTTTATAAAGGTGGTGACAAAAATGAAATGAGTAATTACCGGCCAATATCGGTATTACCTATATTTTCAAAGGCTCTAGAAAAAATCATTTTCACTAGATTGTATAAATTTTTGGACTCGCATTCTGTGATTACAACAGCACAATATGGGTTCAGGTCTGGCGTATCGACGGAGACAGCGCTGTTGCATCAAAAAGAGTTGATACTGGGCAACATTGAAGCAAGAAAGCTAACATTAGGCGTATTCATAGACTTTACGAAGGCGTTCGACAGAATTGATCACCAAACCTTGTTAGAAAAATTGTTTTATTATGGGATTAGAGGCATCGCGCTCGATTTAATAGAAAGCTACCTTAGTGATCGGTACCAGTGTGTGTCTATAAATAGGCAAACATCTATGCCAAAAAAAAAATCAAACGCGGTGTACCACAGGGAAGCATATTAGGACCTCTTCTATTTAACCTTTATATCAATGATATTGTTAATGTGGATCACTCAATAACGTACATTATTTATGCAGATGATACAAGCTTATTCTTTATGGGAACAAATATAGACGATTTGATAAAAGCAGCTAATAAAACGTTAGTCAATTTTTCGAAATGGTCCTGCCAAAATTCGTTACAGATCAACAGCTCTAAAACCAAGGCCGTTCTTTTCCGTGCGAAAGGAATGACATGTACGTACACACAAAAACTGATGCTAAATAATTTCAATATCGAACTTTCAGAGACTGTCAAAACTTTGGGCGTCATCTTTCATCAACATATGTTCTGGAATTCTCACACTGAACAATTGTGTATTAAGCTAAGAAAAGCCCTTGGCGTGCTGAGAAGGTGTCAGTCGTTTCTACCGCTCCCCCAGAAACTTCTTATCTTTAATACGCTTTTTTGTTCTCATCTACGCTATTTTCAGTTGGTATAGGCTTCTGGAACTGAAACATCAAAACAAAAGTTGTATACACTTCAAAAAAGTGCTTTACGGGCTGTTGCAAATATAGGTTACAAAGAACACACATCCCATTTATTTGTCAAGTTTAAAGTTTTAAAATTTTGTGTTGCATATGAACATAACTTGTTGTTGTCTTTGAGGTCTGAAATTCGAAAGAATTGCGCAAACCTGAGAGGCTTAGCACATTTACAGCCGAAAGTTTTGTTGCGTTCGATGCGGAGTTCTGAACACTGGCACATCCCCCGACCGCGAACAAATTACGGACTCCAAATGCTAAAGCACTCTGTTCCCCATATACTAAATAAGTTCAAGCTCACAGAACAGCAATTGCGTCTCCTTTCAAGTAGTGATATATTAAACCTGTTTGTATAAGGAGCTATACTAGCAGAAAAATTGCACCCAGTACTTGTAAATGCATGAAATTTTAGTGTACCCCTTTCTGTTATAGCGTCTTATTTTGGTTGCCTTTTTTCCCAATAATTGTTTGTTTGTAAACATCCAAGTGTGCATCTATTCTGTACTTCATAAACAACCACTAGAATGTTATTTTCTTTTCTTTTTTCTTTCAATCATACGTGAGCACCGTATGGAGTTTGGTGTGCCATTGTTTCTGTTGCCTTGTACAAATGGGAGGTGGGGCTATTCAAGCTGCTATAGCGCAGCTTTTTTCCTACTTTCCATGCCACAATTGTTTCTTGTTTGTGTAAATCACGGTGTATCGTTGTGGTGAAATAAATTTCAACTTTCAACTTCCAACTTCAACTTTTCTTAGCAAACTTCGGCGACTTTGAGGGTATCAATCTATCTAGCCGCTCACGCTTGGGTGCTCTCGTGGTCACCCCCTCAACTTGGAGTGAACCAAAATTAGGTTGGGAGGGTAAGATGATTTGACGAATATGACGCAATGGCCAAGACATGAATAATGTCACAACCCCGTCACGTACATCGTCAGACACTTTCCTCCAGACAGTGGCACATACCCACGGGCAGTTATGTGCCGCTGGTATGCGGGTATGTGCCAAAGGTGATTGGCACTTAGTATCTATCCTGGAATAACAGGAACACATATGGGCAATTTTAACGCGTGGGCGCTAAGCAATACCCGACATCGGTAGCGTCGATTCAACGAGAACATAAAGTAAGTTTGAGGATCCAGCAGGAATCGAACCAAAGCATTCTGCGTGGCAGTCAAGCATTCTACCTCAAAGCTACGCCAGGTCTCACAACTCCTTTTCAAATAGATGCTGATATTCGTGAAACATCAATAGTGGTTGCAGTGCTGCGTACCCATTTTTATGAACATTAGATATGTACTGCTTTGATACAGCTGTCACGTCTGGTTAACATCCATTGTGGTTACGCGCCATGCGCTGAAGTCTATTTATGTAGCAGTGTCCAGGACCAGCGTCATCGTGAGCACCAGCGCTTCATATCAGCTTCTGGTGTTTCTAATACGCATGTTCCAATTGGTATCGCTGAGCAAGTGCAAACAGCCGGTTATATAAACATCTGCAGCTCGTCAATGTATGTCTGTCCATGCAACATTTGTACATATATTTAGCGCTATTTCATAATGTGTCGCTTTACAAAAAACAATTTGTAACAAAGTCACCTTCCCTCCATATGCTTTGCATGACGTCGATTCCCAGGTACGTGGGATCTGCCAAACTTATTTCTTTCTATGTATATATGTAGTTTTACTGACATAATTTTTTATATAAAAATACGTGAAAATGTGTTTGAAAACTTTCGTACAGTATAAACTCAGCATGATTGTTCCAAGGCATCCTAAACTGCACCTATTATCAACCTCGGAGAAATGCGTCATAGATCAGCGATTTCATAGAGGCCGCTCCGTGATCGCAGGACGCTGAATATCCTCGCACTGGCGCACGTGCAGCGCACACGTGGCGAACTTAGCGGTGGCCACTGAAGTCTCAATCGTGCGCCGAGACGCAACTAGCGTCAACGTATCGATTACAATACGAACCATGATTATAAGAGGGCCTACCGTGAACGTGAGGGTGTGTATGAGGTCTGTATTATGAAAGAATTCGCTATACCAAAGTTAGCCAACAGTTTTTTTACACCCGCGTAAACTATATACTTTCCGTCATCACTCACAACACGCAGTTCTGATTATGTTCGACCACGCCAAACATCTGAACAAGCAAGATGCGAGTGTGCTTAGCGTGACATTCCATGGAATTATGTACGCAGTGCAAGCACTTTCCAACGTACAGGGTGCGTCAAAGTTCCCAGGAGACGGCGCTATAATGAGATAGCATATAGCCTGGGAACATTTAACGGATCCTGTATATATGTGTTATCGCATTCTGTCTTGCTATGCCACGGCTTTCAAAAATATTTAAATTGACCTGCACAACATCATTTTACCCTCGCTGTTCCAACAATCACATGTGAAGAATGGGTATATTTAGTACTCAAAAGTCTGGAAAAAATTTTACACAATAACGCGGAAGCGTGAACTATGACGACTGCCACTGGACTGACCAAATGATTGCACATTAACACTACCAAGCTGCCATTCGCTTTCTTTTTATTAATTAAACAACGAGTATTTATAGCGCTATATCTTCTAAGTAGCGAGACGATGTTCACATACACCTCCGAAGGGCACACTTCGCAAACAGGATAGGCGCCGAAGGACAACGTCAAGTCGCCCTTCTCGCCAAGAAGCTTATCGAGCTGGGCGAACAAGTCCTGCTCTGCCAGCTCAAACGCCTGCTCGAACACAGCGATCCCTGAGTGCGCTTGCACCAAAAGCAGCTGGAGATGCATTTAAGCGCAACGATGCAGTCAAGGTTCCCGGGACAGCTGTCATGCTGAGTTAGGAACCGAAGTTGCGCCCGTAGCCTCTAGAGCTTCTTCCGACACCGGGAACCAGCCGACTTCGCCCAGTCTTCGGAGGAGTCCGCAACGCAGCTCCGAGCACTCCGGAAGCTTGGCAAATGTAGGTTCTTCCAAACATTCCTTTCATCAGCTCAATTCTGCTTGTACGAAAAATCAGTGCGTAAACAATCAAAACGCATACGTGCCTTCTCGTTGAACTGATGCTTCCTTAAACTGATGTGTCGGCCCCCAGCCGAAACATTCCCCGCGAAGACCACCGACCCAATGGAGGAGAGCAAGCGCCGAACCAGCCCCTGATGCAACTCGAGGTAGTCAGCCGATACCGCACAAGTCTGACCCATGGATAAAAGCCTGTCGACCCACTGGTGAAGTTCTTTCACCATGACGCAGACCACTCCGGGGCGCTCTTGCAAGACAGGCATGGTGGGGGCTTTGATGACACCGCTTACTGCCCCGGAGAAGTAGAAACCACCAAGAAGCGTCGTCAACATCTCCTTTATGGTGCGCTCGAAGAAGTATATTTCCAGAAGCGTCGTCAGTATCTCCTTTGTGGTCCGCTCGATGGCGTACGCATTGCCCTTAATTTCGACAAGGGCCTTGACGAACATGAAGTTCTGATCCTGCTTGGACGTTACGAGACTTCGGAAAAAAAAAGATTTCGGTGGAAGTGGCCATACTCGGTCTTGTCCATGGGATTGAACAGGAGGCACCAGTTGTCGAGGAGGCGAACAGCCTTGCCGGTGCATGTTCCTTGGCTGTTCAGGCCGAAGATGCCCCCAGCCGAACTGTCTCTCGCAAAGACCGACGACCCATTGGAGGAGAGCAAGCGCCGAATCACCCCGTGGTGCACCTCGAAGTAATCAGCCACGACCGTGCAAATGAGACCCACGGATCGATACCTGTCGACACGCTGTTGCAGTTCCTTCATCGTGACGCCGACCACTCCATGACGCTCCTCCAGAACAGGCCCGGTGGAGGTCTTGCTGGCGCCGCCCGCTGCCCCGAAGACGCTGAAGCCTTCAAACAGTGTTTCTATCGTGGTGCGTTCGACGACGCGAGCATTACACTTTTCGTATAAGGCCTGGATGAACACGAAGCCTGGTCTTGAGGACTCAGCAGGCTTGCTGCCCATGGATGCAGAATAGCTCCGCCTCCACCTGGGGTCGAACACTAGGCGCCGGTCATCCTCCTTGAGAACAGCACACATGGTGCCAGCCTCACGCCTGACCATCGGGCGCACGTGCATTGCCTGTCGACCACCGTACAGCAGGCCCAGTCGTTCGTGGCTTGCTGGTCGAAGATGCAGCCTCTTTGGGACGCCTTGTTCAGTTCGTCGTTGATGAGACGAGGTTGTGGCGCACGTCTGCTGGACTTACAGAGGGAGCAGTGGTTTCGTGGATCGGCTGGACACGCAGCGGTAGAAGAAACGAGCGTTCGATCCAATTTGTTTGTTTGTTTGTTTCCCTGGGAGGCTGGCTCATACCCACTCAGGGGGATTGGCCAAGAAAGTGTAGTGCAGTTTTTCTGTAATCATTTTAACAATGTTTAATGAATTGGTATTATAATGAGATTAATGTAAAAATAAAAACAACACAAAAAGAGCAAACGAGAAAAAAAAATCAAGTTGAGCAATTTTGAGATTTGAGGTGTTATGAATTAGCACTCAGCTGCGTTTACTTCACTCTGCCCTGGGGAGTAATAAATATTTTTTTTTCTTTTTTTTTGATTGAAGATCACGATGGTATACGCTTGGTTGCCTGAATATAATTGCAAACGGCATTGAAAGCATCCCTGTGGCAATGTCCCAAAGCTGAGGCGCCGAAGCTTAGCGCCGTTTCCGCCGTTAATCTAAGGCCTATTTTCCGAAATGGCATAACTAGTAACCTTTTCTAAGTATCTCGTACCGGCGACAATACAAAAGATAATGATCTAGTGATTCCATTTCTCCGCAGAATGCGCAGAGGGGTGATGTTGTCTGACCAGCTCTGTGTAGATACAGGTTTAGAGGGGGGACACGACATCGAAATTTAGTAATTAAGACTTCGAGCTTTCTGGACTGACTCCAGTGGGGTTGCCATGGAAACTTGAGGTGGTTATAGTCTGTCCGTGTAATTACTTTTTCTATCGTATCAGTGGAGATTGCTGATTTTCGATATCTTATTGCCGTGATATATTCAACATCTGGCAGTATGGACAAAACTGGCCCATCAAGTGCGGCTCGTGCTAAGGAATCGGCCAATTCATTTAATCTTAATCCACAGTGTCCCGGAACCCATAGTAATCTCAGGAGTCTCAACTGCGGGGGTACTAATGTTTTGAATGTGCTTAGGATTCGAGAGTTCTCTGAAGCCGTCAGAGCTGCACAAACTGAAAGAGAATCCGTCATTATTACTGCGTTGTTTTGATTTGATGGAAGTTTTCGAAGAGCTAAAATAATCGCCAAGAGCTCCGCTTCAAAAACTGGAGTAAAATCAGGCAGTCTCACTGAAAAGGACCAGTCAAGCAAATCAGACGCAATGCCTACACCTGCCTTTTGATTATTTACGGAAGCATCTGTGGCTATTATATTTTTAGTTTTTGCATGCTCCAAGTAATCTAATAATATGTTATTTAAAAATTTGAGGGATTGTAATTTGGCGTTTTGGGGGAATATATCATCATACTCAATAATAACATGACAATTCGAGTCATTAGTCTCAATTACATTTCCAATGTTCACATTTATACTTTGTAGATTTTTTTGTACAAACATTATCTGAGGTGTGTGAAACCGTGGCCAATGAGCAAGAAAGAAGGCGTCTGGGTTTGCGATAAAAGCATATTGAGATCTTCTTGCCGGTAAGCTATAAAATTTTAAAAAATGCTTGTACGGTCAAAATTCGAAATCGACAAAGTAGTGTAGGCAGGCGCGCTTCCTGGTACAGTACGTTGATAGCCACAAATCTAGGGAGTCCCAGACACATTCGCAGTGCTTCTCGCTCCAAGACAACTAGAGGTTTCGTTTTATAAGCAGGGCCACCCGAGAATAATATGCAGCCAAATTCCATGATGGGGCGCATGTACATCTTGTACAACGTTATCAAGGTGTGCCTCCGTAATCCATATTTCCGGTTACTTAGCTTGTGTAGTAAGCCTGAAGCCCGCTGTGCTTTGGTAGTTATATACTCTATGTGTGGACTCCAGTTAAGTTTGTCATTATAAATGATTCCCAAATATTTGATAGAGTCTACTTGCTGGATGGGTTCCTGTTTATATAGAATTGAAATTGAAATTGGTTCTGCAAGCGGAAATGCCATGAGCGCGCTTTTGTTGACATTTAACGATAACGAATCGACTGCAACCAAATTTCTAACATGTTAATATATCTTTGTAATTTCAGTTGTAGTGAGTAAATATTACAGTCAGCAGCAAAGAGTGCGATGTCATCAGCATAAATGTAGACAGTAACTTCTTGATCTGTTGGAATTGTGCTCATTAAAGCATTAAATAATATTGGAGATAAAACTGCTCCTTGGGGAACTCCGCGCGTTTGTTTAAATCTAGATGAGGAACATCCATCCTTGACGCAGTAGAATTCTCTTAATTTTAAGAATTCTGCCACCCACTCAATAAAATATTGTGGGAAGTTCAATCTCTCTAGCGTATTTAACAATATGAAGTGCTCCACACTGTCATACGCCTTGGCTATGTCAAGCGTTACTAAAGCAGCGTATTGCCTTCTTTACGCGCGAGCTGTATTCGGCTCTCTAAATCAGCATGGGCACACCAAATTGAGAAATCACTACGAAAGCCGATTTGGTTCGGTTTTATTACTAAATTGTCTGTCATCCAGATACTTACTCGGCTATGAAGGACCCTCTCTACTAGTTTGACCATGTTAGATGTTAGAGAGATTGGTCTGATATTATCGACTGTTAATCCTCCACCCGGATTTTTTAGTATAGGAATCACCTTTGCTATCCTCCAATCCAGCGGCACCCATGAGTTTTTTAAGGAGTAGTTAACAACGTTGGCGACGTCTCGAGGCGATAAATTGAACAGAATTTTAATCATGGCTACTGTGATCCCATCTGGGCCAGGAGATGCACAGGGTAAATGTTTATCACGTTGGATACTTCAGTCTGTGTCACTTCTTCAAAGTCAGACCTTGTCGTAGACTTGTGCCAGTTGTTTGGCACTACTGAAGTGAATCTGCTTTCCAGACCTTTACCTATTGCCTCTAAGGTAGTGGTCATTTCTTGTGCCGACAGATTATCACAAGCTACATTAACTGGTGATGGCAAGATTTTCCGAGCTCTCATATATCGGAACAGTGCTTTCATATGTTTAGGCTTCGACAGGTATTCATAATGTCTTTTGTCATAATCTTGTTTAGCTTGAGCTACCGTTCTTTTAAAGCCCGCAGCAATTGAATTTATAATCGGCCCAGTTTTGTGGGGATTGATTATGTAAGAGCTGCTTCCAAGCTGCCTTACGTCGTCGGTGCTCTCTTGTACATTCATCATTCCACCAACGGCTATATACTCTTTTGTGGATTCAACAGTAAATTCGGCTCTTTTGTAGGATCTTTTAATGACTGCGTTTATTTTCTGTGCTTTTTTATCATCGCTCTCTTCCGAGTGAGTAGCCAGTGCTGACTTCAGGTCATTCCTAAATTTAGTGTAATTTACAAATACTCTTACATTTGAACAAGATGGAATTATCGGACAAGAAATTTCAAAACTTATCGGTAAGTGGTCACTGTTGGTGCCACAGTCCAGCGCTTTCCAAGAAGAAGTAGTAATGGCTGAACTGACAAAACTTAAATCTAAGGCCGACCTGTAGTGAGTACGAATAAATGTGGGGGTTCTCACGTTGAGGCACGTCAGGTCATTAGCCATTGTCCACTCCCACAAGCGTTTCCCACTAAGATCAGTTCTAAAACCCCAACTCGTGTGGTGAGAATTAAAGTCTCCAACTAAAACTTTGTCTTTGCACCATGATTTTGTAGCTAGATCCAAACTTCGTGTGTCTTGAACTCCATCCGGAAAATACATATTAACTAAAGTGAAAGGAGTGCAGTTGGGCAGTGTAATGTCTACTGCCAAAATTTCGCATTCTGGCGAAATATGTTTGTATGAGCATTTGACTTTCATACTAATTCTATTATTAATAAAGAAAGCTAGACCCCCACCTCTCGATGGACGGTCTAATCGAAAGGATTGGAAGTTATTTAAATGAAACAAATTATGTACAGATAGCCATGTCTCTTGTAATGCTATAATATCAGGAGCGAATTTAGAAGTCAAGTATACCAAATCCGTAGATGCAGAATGGATTGATCGGCAATTCCAATGAAGAATCTTAAGCGACCCTATGGTTTCGAAAGAGCTGCTTCCGCTATAGCTTTCTCTAGAATGCCTTCCTTCAAGAAATCCCTCTTCGAAAGGCTCTCCTTTTCTTTCAGATACTTTTTGTTCTTAGTTTGTTTCGGTGAGTTAGTTTTCTTTGACACAGGGGATCTAGATCTCTTCAGGGACCTAGGGTCCAAATCCATGTCATCGGAATCTATTGTATATGTAGCTTTGTCCTCACTTACACTCTGTATATCTACTGCAGAGGGTGCTGTAGACGGAAAATACGAGGGTGCGGTTTCAGATTCCTCATCTTGGCTGTGGACGCCTATTGCAGAGGCTCCTGCTGGCGGATAATACGATGGCGCAGTTTCAGATTCACCGTCAGCTATTGGTCGTGAACTCTCAAGCATGTTTGGGATACTAGGCCTGGCTCTCCCGTTGTACCAAATATGCGAGTCATCTGGTTAGCCAAAATTTGAGATAGAGAATCGCAAAGGTTAGAAGTCAGTCGTTCCATGGCTTTTTCTAGAGCCTTTTCTATGGCCTCCGCTATATTCAGGGAAATCGACCCATTTATTTCCGAGAGATGTCGTGCTGCAACACTGGCATACCCCTGAGTTCTAGTCTGTATTTCCGCTAAGGCTTCTCGTCGAGAACAGCGCCTACGCCCTATAATTTCAAGAATTTGCATTTCTCGAGCCTTTGCTGAACAATCAGGATTATCTGCACAGTGTTGTTCGTTGCAGAGACAACATTTCTCTTCTTTAGCTTTGCAGTAATTTGTTTCGTGGTTGTCACCACACACTCGGCATCTGAGTTCTGACCTGCATCCTTTAATAGTGTGACCGTATCGCCAGCACTTCGTACACTGGAGTGGTCGCGGTGATAGCGGTTCCACTCTGTATATTAGTGGCCATGCCTTGATTTCGCTTGGGAGATTCGCTCCAGCAAAGGTTACAATTACCGACTCAGTCGGCGTCTTCTGCTTCTCTACTAGTCGTGCACACCTATAAACGGAAATAGCACCAGTCACGGCAAACATCTCTAATACCTCAGACGGAGTCAAGTTAACATCGACAACCGCGAACAATACCTTTCACACATGCCAGATGCGGGGGAATAAAGGCGCTTACCGGATTGGTCGCGAAACTCGAGCACTTCAATAGGTCTTGGACACAGAGCTGATCAGATGAAAAGCATAGAATACCACCTCTGCCGAACTGGCGGACCTCTGTGATGCTGTGGAAGTGAGACGGTCGCAGCTCTAAGCTCCGCCTGAATCACTTTCGGATTCTTCATCCTAATGAAGCCGTCATTGCTAGGGACGAGGGCCACAGGAACTGCGGGAATGCCGTTGCGTAGAAACTGATCCACTGGTATTTCCTGTGGCGGAAGTGAAGCAGACCAGAGGCAAGCCCCTGGTCCAGGTGAAGAAAACTGCATCTAAGTGAACTTTTTGGCGCTAAAAGCGCTTACGTAGCTGTAAAAGCACTATAGGAACACCTAATAAAGACAAAGAAACCACAGCCACTACACAAACTTAGGCCAAAACCCAGAGCAAGCACGACCAGCTACTTGCGTGTTCGAGCGTTCCGACCGACCAACTATCTTCTTCGAAGCCAACGTTCCTTTGACGAAAGGCGGTCGCAAGCTTCTTCTTCTACAAGAGCGTGGCCTTCAGCTTGTCTGTTATCATAACATCTGTTAACGGTGAAGTCATCTAAGTGCTGAAGCTCCTCCGACCAGTCCTTCCAGCTCATCTATGCTGGCTTGGTAACGGGTCATCCCATTTCAGTTTATCCAGCCAAATTTTTTGCAGCAATATTTTTTGCTCTGACTGAAAATGGTGTCAAAAACCCTAAAGGGTCATATAGCTTTGCTGTGTCCTGCAAAACCTGTCTTTTTTGAGAGTTGTCTCATGTCCTTGTCATTTCGCCATGTAGTGTCAGGAAAGCTCAACACGTCGTCTACGAAATTCCATTTCAGTCCCAAAATCTTGATTTGTCCCTCTTTTCTTATCCCTCGATCCAGATCCTCTCCTTCTTCATCAAAGAGTTTTCTTAGCTCGGCGTCATTTGAAATCCATTTTCTTAAATTCATTCCCGCATAGCGAAAAATATCTCGTGCTTCTTTGTATATCTTTGTCGATGTCGAGTATTCGTCGGCTCCTAGTAAAACGTCATCGACGTAGATTCCTTTCCGGAGTTGCGCCACAACTGCAGGATATTTTTCTTCGAAGTTATCCAAATGTCGATGAATCGTGGCCGCTAGAAGGAAGCTACTTGGTGTAGTTCCGAAAGTAACCCTCGTCATCCTCCATGTTTTATCTTCGGGGTTGGCATATATTCGCTGGGTATTCTTTCCCACCACATGAATCGAAGTGCGTCTCGGTCATTTTCATGTATCTTGATCTGCAAGAATGCTTTTTCCACGTCAGCTGACATAGCGATCTTGTGATGTCGAAAGTTCATCAGCAAGCTTGTGATGTCGGGGTTTAGGTTTGGCCCCTTTTCCAAGTTGTCATTTAGGGATTCACCTGGATTCTGGCTTGACGATGCGTCAAAGACGATCCGTATTTTTGTCGTTGTTCGGTCCTTAATTACTGCTTGATGCGGCATGTAGTATACAAATTGTTCTGTATATCTGATCCAGCGTCTTCTTCGACGTTTTCTGCTATTTCTTGCTCGAAGTACTCTCGAATAGCTTTGTCATAGGCTAGGAGTTCATCTTTATCCTTGCATAATTTCTTGGTCACCTGGAAAAGTCTCTTCTCTGCAATGGTGTTGTTGTCGTCCAATGTTACGTTTTCCTTCCATGGTAGCCGCACTTGGTATCTTCCTGCCTTGAACTCCATTGTTTGTCGGACGTAGTCTAGCACATGTTCATCACTCATCTTTGTTGCTGGTTCCTCCTTGTTGTCTATGTTTTCCAAGTCCCAGAATCGCTGCAGTTCATCCACAGTCGTGTCCGACTTGGCACTGACCTTGAGTACCATAACCGTCCATGATTTCATCGGCGCACAATGAAGTCCTACAGGACCTTGGACCGTCCATTCCAATATTGTTTCTATTGCCATTACTTTTGGATGAATCTTGCAAATGCGACCAGTGACTACAGTCCAGTAATAATCTGCTCCAATTAATATAGAAGTTTTCATATTTTTTCGTTCTTTGTCCTTCTTCTCGTTGTCATCAGCCAAACGAATTCCCATCGATCTTGCTCTTTCGTGTATTGTCAACGGTGGCGATGGTAGCACGTCACAGGATATAACTTCTATCTCCAGTGCCTCAATCGTGACTGGCTCCGAGATGGCATTTTTCCTCACGCTGACCTCGACGACTTTCATGTCTAGTTCCATCTCTCCTCCTCCAAATGATCCTACAGTAATCCTTTCGGATCTTTTTACCTTGCACGCTAGTTTTCTTGACAATTTTTTGAGGATGAATGTCCTCTGACTCCCGTTGTCCAGCAGAATCCGTGCGTAGCACCCGCTGTCTTCTCCCTCCGTCCACGAAAAGGCTGTCTGCAGTAGTATGCACTTGTGTTCAGCAGACTGCTGTGCGTGCATGTTGCAGGACTTGCTGGTGTCTAACCGGTCAGGTTGCGCGCTTTTACGCACTTGCTCAAGATCACCGCTTTGCTGCTGTGCTGACTTTCCTGTAGGTGTACGTGGTCGACACATGGATGTCGCGTGCCTTCCCTTGCATGTTTTGCAGCGTACGTTAGCGCGGCATATCTTCGCCATGTGGTGAGGTCTGGTGGATCTGAAGCACCTTCCTTCCCGTTGCAAGGCTTCTTTCTTCTGTTGCATACTAATACTTCTTCTGCAATCTTCCGTGTACTGTCCGGTCATCTCACAGAGATGCATTTCTTAATCGATATGCTTTGAAGCGTAGATGTTCTAGTCCGCCTCATACTGTGCGGTGACTGGGTCACGTCGTATTTTTCCTCTCGAGTTTCTTCTCTGTTGCGTATATATATGTTTAAATACTCCATAATTTCTTTCAAACTGCTCGTGCTGTCTCTTGACGCTGAGTGCGATTCCGTAGTTGCTGGTCTGTTGTCACCTTTCTTTAACTCCTTCATCTTCATCTCAATCCTCATATCCACCAGTAGCGCAGATTTTACAACAGAAGCTATCACTGTGGCGTAACTATTCATTTCCACTCCTAACGACTGCAGTGCTCGTGTGTTCATTTGCAACATTTGGAAGAGTTTCTTCAACCCATCTACATCTTTAGGACTCTTCACTGCTTCCAAATTTGCAAGCTCTTTTATGTAGTTCTCTTTTAAATTATCTTCTCGTCCGAAGGTTTCTTTCAAAAGAGCGACTGCATGCTCGTAATTCTGATCAGAAAACTGCAAACCTTCTATGAGGGACGCAGCCTCCCCGCTCAGAGACGCCAGAAGGTAATTAAATTTTTGATTCTTCGGCATATTCACTCTGTTATGCACCGATGTCTCGAACTGATGCCAAAACCTTGGCCATGTTGTTTTTTCCCATCAAACTTGATCATTTCAAGGCGTGGCAACTTAACAAGCTCTTGCGTCTCCGAGATTTGGTCAGTACCTTGCACTGAACTCGCCTGTTCTGTGACTATTCTCGTAGTCAGTTGCGTCGCTTGTTCTAACTCGCGTAATCGCTCCTCAATTTTTGTCGTTGCAGCGACGATCTTCATCTCATAATGCAAAACTCTTTCAAATTCTGCCTCCGCGTCGTCTTCTTCAATGAACGGTTCTATCTGTTCGTTAACTTGTCTTAACGTCTGTGACACGCTCTTCATCTGGTTCAGAAGCGTCATAAATTGCGCTCGATCGGCGTCTTCTTCTATCTTCTTATCGATTTCGCTTGTAAGCGTCGTCACATTTGTTTTGTTTTGTTTTGTTTCCCTGGGAGGCTGGCTCATACCCACTCAGGGGGATTGGCCAAGAAAGTGTAGTGCAGTTTTTCTGTAATCATTTTAACAATGTTTAATGAATTGGTATTATAATGAGATTAATGTAAAAATAAAAACAACATAAAAAGAGCAAACGAAAAAAAAAGAATCAATTTGAGCAATTTTGAGATTTGAGGTGTTATGATTAGCACTCAGCTGCGTTCACTTCACTCTGCCCTGGGGAGTAATAAATAATTTTTTTTTGATTGAAGATCACAATGGTATACGCTTGGTTGCCTGAATATAATTGCAAACGGCATTGAAAACATCCCTGTGGCAATGTCCCAAAGCTGAGGCGCCAAAGCTTAGCGCCGTTTCCACCGTTAATCTAAGGCCTATTTTCCGAAATTGCATAACTAGTAACCTTTTTCTAAGTATCTCGTAGCGGCGACAATACAAAAAATAATGATCTAGTGATTCCATTTCTCCGCAGAATGCGCAGAGGGGTGATGTTGTCTGACCAGCTCTGTGTATATACAGGTTTAGAGGGGGGACACGACATCGAAATTTAGCAATTAAGACTTCGAGCTTTCTGGACTGACTCCAGTGGTGTTGCCATGGAAACATGAGGTGGTTATAGTCTGTCCGTGTAATTACTTTTTCTATCGTATCAGTGGAGATTGCTGATTTTCGATATCTTATTGCCGTGATATATTCAACATCTGGCAGTATGGACAAAACTGGCCCATCAAGTGCGGCTCGTGCTAAGGAATCGGCCAATTCATTTAATCTTAATCCACAGTGTCCCGGAACCCATAGTAATCTCAGGAGTCTCAACTGCGGGGGTACTAATGTTTTGAATGTGCTTAGGATTCGAGAGTTCTCTGAAGCCGTCAGAGCTGCACAAACTGAAAGAGAATCCGTCATTATTACTGCGTTGTTTTGATTTGATGGAAGTTTTCGAAGAGCTAAAATAATTGCCAAGAGCTCCGCTTCAAAAACTGGAGTAAAATCAGGCAGTCTCACTGAAAAGGACCAGTCAAGCGAATCAGAGGCAATGCCTACACCTGCCTTTGATTATTTACGGAAGCATCTGTGGCTATTATATTTTTAGTTTCTGCATGCTCCAAGTAATCTAATAATATGTTATTTAAAAATTTGAGAGATTGTAATTTGGCATTTTGGGGGAATATATCATCATACACAATAATAACATGACAATTCGAGTCATTAGTCTCAAATACATTTCTAATGTTCACATTTATACTTTGTAGATTTTTTTGTACAAACATTATCTGAGGTGTGTGAAACCGTGGCCAATGAGCAAGAAAGAAGGCGTCTGGGTTTGCGATAAAAGCATATTGAGATCTTCTTGCCGGTAAGCTATAAAATTTTAAAAATGCTTGTACGGTCGAAATTCGAAATCGACAAAGTAGTGTAGGCAGGCGCGCTTCCTGGTACAGTACGTCGATAGCCACAAATCTAGGGAGTCCCAGACACATTCGCAGTGCTTCTCGCTGCAAGACAACTAGAGGTTTCGTTTTATAAGCAGGGCCACCCGAGAATAATATGCAGCCGAATTCCATGATGGGGCGCATATAAATCTTGTACAACGTTATCAAGGTGTGCCTCCGTAACCCGTATTTCCGGTTACTTAGCTTGTGTAGTAAGCCTGAAGCCCGCTGTGCTTTGGTAGTTATATACTCTATGTGTGGACTCCAGTTAAGTTTGTCATTATAAATTATTCCCAAATATTTTATAGAGTCTACTTGCTGGATGGGTTCCTGTTTGTATAGAATTGAAATTGAAATCGCCGTATGACCGACGCTCTCAGCGCATGCCTCCTCGTCACCCGGCGTCTCGGTACGACGGACCCGACCAGTAGATCCGTTGTTTCAGAAGGACCAGAGAGACCGCAGAACCGATACGTCTTCGGTTTATTGTTGACAGAACAGGAAAATAAAAATGTGCAGAGCGTGACCCTGGCTACTTCTTCTTCCTCGCCTCCAAGCTCCATCTTCAATCTGTTTTCTACATCCGTCACACAAGAGCAAATGATGGCGCTCTATTCATCGACGAGCGACCAACGTTTCGACCTCGGGCGGTGTGCTATACTTGCGGTGTGCCAGGCCACATATCGCGATTTCGCAACCGTCGGGTGACTCCTTGGTAACACCAACCATCCGACTTTTCACGACCCTTCGAACAGCCTCAAGGTTTCCGGCGGCCGTCCCCTCCGCAACTGCCAGTGAAGTCTCGTCGTTTTTGTTGCAGTACGTCATCCTCCGA
The DNA here is from genome assembly GCA_013436015.1 of Rhipicephalus annulatus. NCBI lineage: Eukaryota > Metazoa > Arthropoda > Arachnida > Ixodida > Ixodidae > Rhipicephalus > Rhipicephalus annulatus. Next base: position 932,373 of record WOVY01000051.1, on the reverse strand, counting down.
CATGACCCACCTCGCCTGATTATCAGTGATCGTGGACGACATTTCACAGCGGATGTCGTGGAGGAGCTACTCCGTTTATGTGAATCCCGCCTGCGTCACTCGACACCATACCCCCAAGCTAATGGGCTGGCGGAGCGTACCAACCGCACCATTATCAACATGTTGTCTATGTATGTCTCAGGCGACCTAAAGAACTGGAATGACGTACTCCAGTTCATTACTTACGCGTTCAGCACCGCGAAGCATGAAATTACAGGCTGTAGCCTTTCTTTTTGCTTTATGCATGTTCGCCCCGGCACACAATCGACACAGTATTACCTTTCTGGGATCACGACAACGTTACTGTCGCCGAGACTCTCTGTCTCGCCGAAGAGGCGCGTCGCATAGCTCGACTACGCACAATGGCATCGCAAGACAAAGTTAAGGCACGCTATGACATTACCATCGACCAGTGATTTATCGCCGTGGTGATCTGGTGTGGTTCTGGACTCCGATGCGCAAGCACGGGTTATACCAAAAGTTTTTGGCCACTTACGATGGACCTTTTGTCATTGTCGACAGATTTACAGAGGTCAACTATGTAATAGCTCGTCTAACGGCGAATGGTCGAGGAGCTGCCAAAACTCACCTGGATCATGTTGCCCACCTGAAACTGTATATGCCACGACAACTCGACTGACTCGTCCGGCGGCCTTCGTCTGCGCGGAGAGGAATGTTGCGCACATGCACGAAGACAAAGAAGTGCATACGATGAACGCACTTGTGGCCCAGTGCCAGAACGGAAGAAGAAGATCAGGAGGATCTTTCACCTCCCCTTATTAGTATTACCCTTATTAGTATTACTTATTACTTACTTATTATTATTACTTATTATTACTATTATTATTATTACTATTATTACTATTATTACTATTATTATTATTACTATTATTATTACTTATTATTACTTATTATTATTATTATTATTACTTATTAGTATTACCCTTATTAGTATTACTCCCCTTATTAGTATTATTAGTATTATTAGTATTAGTAGTATTACCTCCCCTTTACTCTTCTTGATTCAATCTTCAATTATTTGTTTAGTTTAATATTCTTTTTCTAGTTAATTATTCTTTTCTATTATATCATTAGTTTTTCATTTAGGATAAACCTTTTAGTAGATCTCATATAGGCTACTTCTAGATTTCATGGCCAATCCCCCATAGTGGGTATGTGCCAGTGCGAAGGGGCAACAACAACAACAACAACATCTTTCACCAGTCGGCCGCTTCTGAGCTGCCCCTCATGACCTAATAAACGGCCCCTTTCAACCTCTACCAGTCTCTTTCAAACGTAACAACATATTGCTCATATAGAATCACCACCATCCCGCGGATATTCAAGGGACTGAACAAGAAGAGGCACACGCAGACTTTCTTACGGCTTGCGCTTCGTGTCTACTTCCCACCTTTAACCACCTTGAGTTCATGGTATATACTAGTTCTCTGTATTCATGGCACTGCGGCCCAACTCTCGCTAAACCTTTCTAAAACCAAGGAGGTTACGCCCAGCGAGTATAACGTAGCAACCCTTTCTTGTCAGATACTGCTCAATGTTCATGCCAATGGCTGCTAAGAGGGAATGAGAGACAGGAGAATTCGGCTTTTAGTGAACGTGCACGCTGCTAATTTTTTTATTGTTCAACAACGCACAGAAGAAATCTCCCACCGACACCACCTTGGAGATCAAAATGTACGAATGGTTACACACTACTACTACGACGACGAGGGACGAACGGCTGCTGCTATAAGGAGCTTCGCCCCTAAAACCCAAAGTGGACAGCCTCATCAATGCTGTATTACTGGTGTAGTGATGCTAATTTGTATTGAACTGCGTCGCGGCTTATATCGAGCTAACACCGAAAAACATTGTTTTGCATTCGTAATGAAATCTCACATTCTTTGTGGAATTTTGTGGTTCTCTGCACTTCAGCTCAAAGATATAAGGGGTAGAAGCTTCAGTGGAATTACGGAAAGCTTACATGAAGTCAAGAACCTATAACTGGCCGAAATATCGAATATTAGAATGTATTGCACTAAAATAGATTGAATATATTTGTGGGCTCAATGAGCGCTTTATTAACAAAAGCCATCTCCACACCTGTTTGTTTCGTTCTTTTCCAAACTTTTTACGCTGTTCGACATTTTGCAGCCAATAGATACCAACTTTCACACGTGTCATCCCTTTCAAAGTACTGCGTCCCACTCGCAGTCTTCTCTACATCAGTTCTTGTGCGACTCTCAAGTGAGAAGAAGAGAAAAGTGAGCCCCGTAACTGTGTAACAAAATAGTAGCAGCTATTGCAATAATAATAACTAAGCATTGACACTTTTAATTGAGTCGAAGATTTCGTGTATTACCAAGGACAGGGTAAAGTGCAATATTGTTTATAATGTTATACGTCACACCCTAAAAGCTTGATATGCAATGCTTTAATGAAAACTTTTCTAATTAGAAGGAATAAGCAGGCCTTTGAATGGTACGTTTATACACACCAGAAAGTTTGAGCATAAACAGTTATTAGGAAAATATATAATAGGCACTGCTCCTAGCAAAACATTGAAACGGCGAGTACTCTTCTACTGTATACTTCATTCTTCTTAGATCATTTCACTGAAGTTTAAGATGTTCAAATTCATTTGTACATAAAAAACATCACCATGTTACCATAAATTCGCACATTATTTCCCACTATGCCTGGTGTATATGCCTAAGGTTACTCAAATGTCCACGCCGTCTTCTTGTTTCTTATCCGTTGATTTTATCGAATCCCTCAAAAGTTTTCACTACCTTGCGTGATTGTGTATGGCCTCCGGGATCACTGACGCTGCACGTTTTCTGCAAATTGCGGGGTTTCGCAGGACCCCGAGATCGGTCCATTTTTTACTACACCACAATGCCGTGTGGTGACGTCATCGTATGACGTCATGTTATGTGACATCATAGTCTTAATTAAGGAGAAGTACGTCACAAATCTGGTCAATCAGCGACGCCGTGATTACGCCAAATGTCGTCATAATGCGATGATTTTTTTTGCCTCAGTCGTGTGGACGCCGTCGACGCGAAACGTCGGTCAGTTATCTCGTGTGATGAGGCGCCTAATAACACATGTATGTCTAAGCGACCGTGTACAGAAGAAAAATTGCTTCGGACGCTGTAGGAAGCCAAATTAACGTATGGTGGTGCTGCTGCTTTGAACAGGCAGCGCCATCTTTGGTTGAAAAGTAGAAATTGGGGATGTATATCGCGCGTTTTCCCTTCCTTCTAATGCGCTGCCACTCGCTTACGTGCTCGTGCAGAGAGCGTGCGGTGCGTTTTGAGTCACCTCAAAATGTACCGCCTGCAGTGCGACTCCATGAAGATCTCTGGGCTGGACAAGCACTTCCGAGAAGCAAATCTAACAAGAGGAGTAAAGTTCGTTAGTAAAGCTTATGATGCGGAGCAGACGACGGAAAACGAGGACGCCCGAGTCACTGCGAAATGCATTTCTCGGGTGCTCCGTGATAATACCTTGCACGACGTATGCCTTTAGGTAAGTCTCATTCTGCCAACATGAAGCCGCGTACTCTATCGATGTGCTGTGTTGACGCTTATGTAAACCATACATAATTGTCGTTTTGATGCGGTATCTAGCAGTATCAGCCGTGCACTGGCAAGTGCAAACGTTTGCAGCGTGCTACAAAATAAATATAACTAAAGTTATACCGTCATGGCATTAAAATGTCCGAGAAGTTTTAGAGTCATGTCCTCCGTGCCATGGGTGCATGACCCGCTGATGTTGCAACGAAGCAACAAGCTGAAGTTTAACTACAGCGAGCCAACTTGAAGTGCTGGCCTCGTTTTTTAGATGCAGATCATCTAATACTCGAGGCTTGTAGTGCGGCGCCGTCCGCAAGCTTCCTCCTCCTTCTTCCACCATCTGTGCATCTTTTCCTCCTCTACACACCGCGCGCGCTTCACTCCTCCACCATCTGTGCACCCTTCCTCCTCTACACACCGCGTGCGCTTCTCCTCTTCACGAACATTCGCTAGCTGTATAATGTAGCGCGCATGCGCCGTCACGCTTCGAGAACATCGGCAGCTGACGCGCGCGCATGCGCCGTTGCGCTTCTCCCCCTTCTCGAACATTCGAAAGCTGACAGTGCATGCGCCGTCGCGCTGTATATATACTCAAGGTCGGCGCTCGCTCGCTCAGTTGCCGCTCGTCGGTTGGTTTGTACGGCGCGTCGACGTCAAAGGTCGCGGTGAAATGAATTCCAACGAATCCACAAACACAATGATCGACGTCCCTTCGACCAGCGCCGCCCTTTCGCATACGTGTGTACGTGTTCACTCATTTAACACCCCCTCCTGCAACCACGTTAACCAATTTAGCCATCGACCCAAGTAAGTCGCAATTTAACACCCATTTCACAACCACGTTAACCAATTTAGCCATCGACCCAAGTAAGTCGCACTTTAACACCCCGTTAAAAAATTATATGCTCCGCATCCTCCTCAGTGTTCCCCCGAGGGAAGCTGCGGGCAATTTTTTTTTCGGCTCTCGTGTCATGCTTGCTCTATCTTTCGCGAACGCGGCTGTGTTCACGGGCTGTTACTTGCTGGGAAACTGATACAGCTTTACATGTGAAGAGCGTTCCTTGGTGTTGTCTGCATTGCTGTGGCAGCCCACAACATAACAACACTTCGGACCTCTCCGACGCTTCCATGGGGCCGCTTCGCACAGCGAGCGTCTCGTTTAAGCGCGCCAAGCTGACGGCACTAGAACACTGTAGCCTAAGTTACCACACCGACAGCAGAACCCATGCGCGCGTATCGCACGCGCTCCCATTTCGGCGAAACACACAGACTCGCTTGCGACCTCTGCCGCGTCTCTTCTCAAGCTTTCCGGAGCTCGCCGCCAGGGGCAGGCACGGCATTGTCGTCGCTCCGCAAACTTGAGCTTCGGTTCGCCATAGCGCTTTCTTGAGGAATCACACTAACGCAGTACAGAACATGGTAAACATATGTCGGTGGTTTTCTGAACGGTGGAAACAATGAATAAGGGCGTCGCAACAAAACATAAGTTGTAAATAGAGAGTTTTAGTACTGCGGAATGGTGCTACGTACGCATCCAGCAAGCGCCTTGCGTTACGTGGCGTCGTTTGCCACTAATCGGCTTTTAGTACGCCGTAGTACCCGCTTACATAACGAGCGTGAAGCGTGTTGCGTTATCTGCTAGATAAAAATAAAAGCACGTGTTGTTGACAGCCAATGTGAGCCAATCGAAGTGTTATAGCCAGATTATGGCTATATTTTAAGCCACAGAGCCAGTCGGTGCTTGCCTTCCATGCCGCCATTTTGCAAAACCAAGTCTCGCGCTGTAGCGAACTTGTTCGAGAGCGGCGCGATCAGCTCATACGTACGCACGCACGCATCTCATGCGTACGTGCGTAGCGGCTGCGCACGTAACGCGATACGTGCGCGTTGCGGTCTGCGCATGCACACTACGCAGAACGTGGCGTCCTTACGTACACAACGCCGCCACGTACGCAGCGCACGCTGTACTAAAACTCTCTAATAAAACAAATTATAAATAAACAGGTGCCACCATTCACGTTGCATCACCGAAGAAGAAAATGAAAGTTTAAAATAATCAGCCTGAAAATCTCTACAATAAGCCAATTGAACACAATGAGTGTGAGACACAAGAGAAGGTTAGCAACAAAAATCAAATGTCATGCATTTATAAATATTTTCGAATTATACGTTTCATCCATAAAGCACCAAACCACGGTAATGATCATTCTTACGGCTTCTACTTTTTTTCTGCAAAATATTCACATATTCTCCGTTCACGCCTACATGTAACCTCCAGTGCATTTGGTCAGATATGTATATTAGTAGTGAACGTCCTTTCATTCCTAGTTTTCAGCGACTATCGCGATGATATTTGTATAACTTGTTGCTAATTCTTTTATTGTCGTGCTTTTTACACAGTTTCGACCCGTGCTACTAATCATGGGGTCTATCATAATTACATGCTCATCATCATCATAAGCATCGTGCGCTGCCACAGCTGCTGCGCGTGAATCCACGGGGTTTTCTTCTCGTAGTGCCAGAAGAAGAAGTGGCTGTCGTGGTGTCCGCCATCCTTGTAAAACAAACCCATTGTTTGAGTCCTGCCTTCGCGTTGCGTACCAGGCACGTCTCCCGCCATGACTCTGCCAAAGCTTACCAGCACAAGCGACCACGAACCGGAAACTGGGGTGAGCTGTCTGAGCTAAGCGTGATTTCGTATTTTACACGCGCTGATTGTGCTAAATTGCATCAGATCAGGCTGGGGCTGTAATTCCGAACTTGAGAGGTTTTAAGTGGCTCTGCTGCATGCTTGCACCAAGGCTTTTCCACTATGCGAGCGCAACACACAGTGCTAGACGTCATTAACGAGTCTTTCGTTGCAAAGATCCTCTTTGGTGATTAGGCCTACGTGGTGGAGGCACTCGGAAGCCAATGATTGAATGGAATACCGGTGTCGCACGGGCAATTTTAATCGCGATCAGTGCCGATTCAGATTAACCACGATCCGGATTAGGTGCTGCTACGGGGTCACATTTATTCGCGATCAGGTCCGACCGCGATCAAGACTAACGGGATCCGCACATCGCGATCAGGCTGGCAGATTTTGACTACCTGTCGTTTGCACCCGTGGCCGAGCTTGTTGAAAGTAAAACAAGATAATCGAGCATAGTTCTGTAAGATCATATTTAAAAAGCCGGATTTCTTTTAAAATAAGTTTTAAAATGTTCCATTAGAGAAAAAATTTGTAATAATGCATACTTTAGGAGTCACATTGACCACATGTAGTTGTGGGAGAAGTAGACGATAAGCAGACGACAAGTTCAACTCTCGCACCGTCGGAGCAGTTGGAGCACCTCGAAGCAAATTGATTAGAAGTGTCACCCACTTTTCGACCTAGTCGCAGTGTGCGCGCACTTCGTGGTCGAATGACGATACCTTTACAGAACTCGATCGCTGGAAGGAGTACTTGCAAGACTTGAGGTGCCATAAGTAAAACTCGTGACGTGTGCAACCAGAATGCCGTTTCTCTGCGACTGGACGGCTACGAGCAGGTGCCATCAGAAAGAAAAACGAAATTATTTCACAGCGATACGAGTAAGCGCAAAAGAAATCTCTACCGAATGATGGATTTATGAAATTCCTTTTGTAGTGGCACGCAAAGCTTTTGGCGCTTCGAGCAGTTTTTGCACGAATAACATATTGCTGATAAATGGCTTCTATTGAAACAACGTACGCACAGTGTTTTCTATGAAATGTTTTACGGCACGAAAGTGCCACCTGGTGCATTTCATGCGACTCGAACCAGATTAGCTTGGGTTGTGCAGCAGCGGCCATAAAGTTCATCGCGATCAAGAAGACCTATCCGTATCACCCTGATCGCGAATTAAAGCGCCCGTGTGACACCGGTGTTAATTACAGCACCCTCTACAGATTGATTGTTGTTTGATAAATTTTAACGACCGAGATTGGTACAGGAGATAATGTTACCGAAGCCGTAGGGCAGAGCTCTCAAGATTAACCTTGAGAACTTCGGTTCATTGATGTAGATCCTATGCACTCCGTCTTCGTGATCCGCAAATACGGAAGCACGACCGTGTTAGCTTGCAATCAAGCCGGCCAACTTATGACGATTGATTCTGTAATAGCTAGCGGCCTTCTCGAGAGTGGGTGCGCGGCCACGGCGGCCCAAATTTTGGTGAGGGCGAAAATTGGAGGGCCGTACACTTGAATCGAGCTGCACATTAAATAAAATCAGTTGACGGAAAACTCCCGCATCTCTAATAATCATATCTGACTTTGAAGTGTTGAACTCTCAGCAGTAATTATTAGTATGGGTGCTACTTTGTCATAAACGTGGATCAGCTTTCCATATGACTATATGTATGCCCGATCTCACGATCTGACGCAAAAGGAGATGGCGGGAATAAAAATATCATCTCATATATATATATATATATATATATATATATATATATTGTTACGAATAAATATAGCACCTGGTACTATATAAACTCTTTATTTAGGGCGAACTTGTGCCCGTAAACTCGAAGCTAATAATGGTCAGCCAAAAAATGTCTGTGCCCGCTGACTCTAACTTCGTCGGTCTCTTCTTCTGCTTCTCGAGTCTCGTGCCAGTCCCATGGCGTAGCATCGTGGCGCGTGCAGGACGGCGTTCCATGGCGCGGCTTTCTTGCTACTTGCTTGACGGCTTTTATGAACGCGAATTGTGGTACGCGTCTTCTGCGATGGTCGAGCTGTGGCATTAGTCCCCCTCCTAGCACGCATCGCCCCGATGCGTAGAGCCGGCTGACAGTTTCTAAACAATAGGACTTGTCTTTGTGTTAGACGACGTTGTTAAGTTCCTGTCGTAGTACGGTTTTATACGTACTACATGTACAACTTCCGGGAGATTCCTGCGTCGTGTTGTGCATACTTGACCTTCAGGGATCACTTCGTAGTTTAATGGGCCTAGCTGACGAAGAACCCTGTAAGGGCCAAAATAGCGCCGCATAAGCTTTTCTGATAGGCCACGTGCACGTACAGGCGTCCAGACCCATACTTGGTCTCCAGGGGAGTATTGAACGTCCCTTCGTCTTCGATTGTACCGGTGCGCGTCGACGTTCTGCTGTTGAATGATGCGGTTCCGTGCTAGTTGTCGCGCCTCTTCTGCCCTTTCTACATATTCGCTGATGTCAGGGTCCTCTTCATTCGTGCTGTTGACAGGCAGCATCGCGTCTAATGTCGTTAATACTGTCCGACCATAAACAAGTTGAAATGGCGTGAAGTGGGTTGTCTCTTGTACTGCGGTATTGTATGCAAATTTAGCATACGGTAATATGGTGTCCCAAGTCCGATGCTCGACGTCCACATACATCGCGATCATGTCAGCAAGCGTCCTGTTCAGCCTTTCAGTTAACCCGTTAGTTTGCGGATGGTATGCGGTAGTTCCTCTGTGGTCGGTGTGCGTTAGTTTCATGACAGACTGTACTAGCCTGGCAGTGAACGCAGTTCCTTTGTCAGTTATAAGAACTTTAGGTGCGCCATGTCGCAGCACTATCTGGGTCACGAAAAACTGAGCCACTTCATTTGCCGTTCCTTTTGTGAGAGATGACGTCTCGGCATACCGGGTCATGTAGTCGGTTGCTACAACTATCCAGCGCTTCCCAAACGATGACATAGGGAATGGTCCTAGCAAATCCATTCCAACCTGCTCAAACGGGACTTTCGGTGGCTCTATCGGTTTCAAAAGACCTGCTGGTTTTAGCGGTGGTACTTTGCGTCTTTAGCATTCTCGACATGATCTTACTTAATGCTGTACTGAATCCATCAATTTTGGCCAGTAATATCTGCGGCGGATTTTTACCAATGTCCTACTAATGCCCAAGTGACCTGCCGATGGGTCATCATGACACGCTTCTAAAAGTTCCGCTCGCAGTGATGATGGTATCAGCAGTAGGAACGTTTCACCGTTGTGTTGAAAGTTTCTCTTGTAGAGAACGTTGTTGTGGAGGACGTAGGAACGTAGTCCACGGACGAAAACTCGCGGTACTTCAACTTGCTGTCCCTCTAAGTATTGAATGACCAGAAGTAATTCTGGGTCCATTCGTTGATCATGAGCCATCTCCGACACATTCACAGCTCCAAGAAATGCGGAGTCTTGTTCATGCTCAGGAGACGAGTTCTGGATTGGTGCTCGTGACAAGCAGTCCGCGTCATTGTGCTTGTGGCCAGACTTGTAGACTACGGTGATGTCATATTCTTGTAGACGTAGGCTCCATCTAGCAAGTCTTCCGGAAGGATCCTTGAGGTTCGCAAGCCAGCACAATGAATGATGGTCACTGATGGCTCGGAATGGTCTACCGTATAAATATGGACGGAACTTACTGATGGCCCATATAACTGCGAGACATTCCTTTTCCGTAGCTGAATAATTATACTCAGCTTTCGACAGAGTGCGGCTTGCATAAGCAATAACTTTTTCTTCCCCGTTCTGCCATTGAACAAGAATAGCACCGAAGCCAACGTTGCTGGCGTCCGTATGAATGTCTGTTTTGGCATCTTCGTCAAAATGAGCAAGTATGGGGGGTGACTGCAAACGCCGTCGTAACTCAGAGAAGGCGTCTTCTTGCTCTTGGTGCCAGATGAATGGCACACCTTCCTTCGTAAGCCGTGTCAGTGGTTCCGCAATCTTGGAGAAATTTTCAACGAAGCGCCTTTAGTAGGCACAAAGCCCCAGGAAACGTCGCATAGCTTTCTTGTCTCTTGGCCTTGGGAAATTTTCAACCGCAGTGATCTTATCCGGATCTGGGCGGACACCGTGAGAACTGACAATGTGCCCGAGGAATCGAAGCTCCCGGAACCCAAAGTGGCACTTTTCGGGTTTGATCGTAAGTGCAGCCATACGAATAGCGTCCAGTACCGTTCTCAATCTCTGTACATGCTGCTCGAACGTAGTGGAAAAAATTACTACGTCATCCAGATAGACAAGACATGACTGCCATTTGAGGCCGGAGAGCACAGTGTCCATCATCCTCTGGAAGGTAGCGGGAGCAGAACACAAACCAAATGGGAGTACTTTGAACTCGTAGAGTCCGTCGGGTGTCACAAACGCCGTCTTTTCCCGATCTCGTTCGTCGACTTCTATTTGCCAGTACCCGCTCTTTAGATCCAACGATGAAAAAAAGTGAGCATTGCGCAGTTTATCCAACGTATCGTCGACTCGTGGGAGTGGGTACACGTCTCGCTTCGTGACGAGGTTGAGTTTTCTGTAATCAACACAGAACCGCATGGTGTTGTCCTTCTTCTTCACCAGTACTACCGGCGATGCCCATGGGCTTTTGGAGGGCTGTATGACATCGTCGTCGAGCATCTCCTGTACTTGCTTCTTTATCGCCTCCCTTTCTTTTGGAGCTACTCGGTATGGATGCTGACATACTGGTCTAACATGCCCTACGATTACAATGCGGTGCTTTGCTACAGGCGTACGTCCGACTTTCGAAGAAGAGGAAAAACACTCTGCGAATTCCTTGATCAACTCCACAATCTGGTCTTTCTGCAGAGATGAAAGCTCTCGGTCAATATCTATTTTCTCGAGGACACTGTCCACTGTTGAGGGCGTTGTAGGTACTTTTTTCATGGTGCAAACATCTGAGACTTGTACGTAGTCATGAAGTGATGCTATGGCTGCTCCCTTCGTCACATGCTGTACCTCGTTGGTAAAGTTAGTCAATAGCACATCAGTATATCCGTTCCGCAGGTTCACTAGAGCTCTCGCCACGCGTATTCCCTTTGTGAGCAGCAGTTCGACATTTCCATCAGCTAGTCCGGCATATTCACGAAAAACGTCGCTTTTCACAGAAACTGTCACGCTGCTACGTGGCGGCACTGTCACACCTTCATCCACAATACGAAGAGACGAAACAATTGGTTGCTCCGCATGACACACGGCAACAGCGTTCTCTGTAGAGAAAGAAACTTCGGATTTCTGCAAATCGATGATGGCACTGTTTGCTTGCAGAAAGTCCATGCCCAGAATTGCCTCACGTGAACATTCAGGGAGAACAATAAAACTGCAGACGTACACATGGCCTCTTATTCCCACTCTCGCTGTGCACAATCCTACGGGGCTGACTAAGTGCCCGCCGGCGGTGCGTATCTGCGGTCCGGTCCAACGAGTGAGCACTTTCTTCAGCTTCTTTGCGAGCATGCTACTTACTACTGAGTAATCTGCACCTGTGTCTATTAACGCTATGGTTTCGACGTCGTCTATTCTGACTTGTAGCTCGGATGTCACGTCACCATTACTGCGCTTGTCCGTCGTTGTGTCAGTGTCGTCGTCTGATCCGGTCAGCGATGGAGGGTTTTCAGTTTTTCGAAAATCAGCGGCCCTGCCTCCACAGGTCGCCGGTTCTAGTTTTCCCGTCGCGGGCTTGGTGAACGACGCCTCGGGAAAGTAGATGATGGGTGTGGACTCGGCGACCTATTGCGCATTGGTGCAATCGACCGCGATTCATGTCGCTGAGTGTTTGGATAGGCATAGCGCGAAGATAAATATTCTTCGATTTCGTAAGGGCGCTCACCGTTACGAGGGCAGGGCGCATTCACTGGAAAGCCACGTAGCCCGACCCGACGGTAGTGGCATGTCCGATAAAGATGACCTGCCTCCCCACAGTGGTAGCAGAGGGGCCGCCGGTCTGCCGTGCACCATACATCACTTTTGCGGGGTCTTGCTTCTGGCATCGGCGCTGGAGTACTGCGAGGAAAGGTCGGTGGCATAACGGGAGCTTGTGCAAAGCTCGGGCGTCTCATGTCTTGCCGTACGACTTGCGCGTACGACAGCTGTGGCTGAGGTTACGGTTTTGCGGTTGAATAATTGCTTGCCGCACTTCTTCACGCACAACGTCCGCGATTGAGGGCACCGCTGAAAGACTTTGAGGAAGTTGCAGTTTCTGGAGCTCCTCCTTAACAATAGCCCTCACCATTTCCCGGAGGACGTCAACGTTGGTCGGGAGGGTTGTTGACTCCGCCCTGACTGAAGAGACGCTGAAGTCTCTGTTGTACAGTCGCGCACGTTGTTGTAGTGTCCTTTCCATGGTCGTTGCCTCGGACCGGAACTCCGCCACAGTTCGCGGTGGATTACGCGCCAGGCCTGCAAAAATTTTTTCCTTTACTCCACGCATTAGGTGCCGCAACTTCTTCTCCTCGGCCATGTTTTGGTCGGCTCGGCGGAAGAGCCGTGAGATGTCTTCTATGTACATGGCCACGCTCTCGTTGGAAGTCGTCCCATGACAGCAAGGACGCTTCGTGGTTCTCGAACCACGTACGTGCCGAATCTTGCGATGAGGTGAGATGGAGGTGAGATGGAGATGGCATCGATGAGGTGAGATGAGGCACGATGAGGTGAGATGGAGATGGCATCGACTGGGTGGCCATCGCAGTGACGCTTGTGCTTGAGGTCTCGACAGGTCTTGATGAGTCAATTAGGGGGCCAAACTCGGGCTGCCCACCACGTAGTCGGCGACTCGTGCGTTGGTGCACAGGTGTCAATTCTGCTGGCTCCAATTTTGTGGGATCTGGGCTTCTCCTTGCCTGTGGTGGGCTTGGAATCATACCCAGCACCTCCACCAGATTGTTACGAATAAAAATAGCACCTGGTACTATATAAACTCTTTATTTAGGGCGAACTTGTGCCCGTAAATTCGAAGCTAAAAATGGTCAGCCAAAAAATGTCTGTGCCCGCTGACTCTAACTTCGTCGGTGTCTTCTTCTGCTTCTCGAGTCTCGTGCCAGTCCCATGGCGTAGCATCGTGGCGCGTGCAGGACGGCGTTCCATGGCGCGGCTTTCTTGCTACTTGCTTGACGGCTTTTACGAACGCGAATTGTGGTACGCGTCTTCTGCGATGGTCGAGCTGTGGCAATATATATATATATATATATATATATATATATATATATATATATATATATATATATATTTATATATATGTGCGTGTATATATATGTATATATATATATATATATATATATTCACTTCTTGAGGCGCCTTTGTGAGTGAGCGTAACCTGAAAAATTAATGACGCCGTTAACGATAAATGCTTTTCGCCATGATTTTACCAACTAGTCATCCTGCGAAACGCTGCCGCTAAATGTAGCGATGATCGAATTTTCGCATATTCTCCGATATATTCGCAGCGTCGTCCCCGTCAACCTGCGGTGTACGGTGGCGCCACGCAGTATCGGAGCCGAGCTCACAAGTTGGCCACGCTCGCCATGATGACCACGGGCAGCGCCAACGCCGCCATGTTTCCCATGATGTTCATCTCCTACGGAGGAGGTTGGTATATACCGCTACTCGCTACTGCACTCAGTGCGAAGCGCATGCCCGCACTATAGCCAGTGCAACGACGAGCTTTGAGACTCGTGTGCATAGAAATTGTGTTTAGCGATTTCTACTCAGCTATGGGAAAGCAGTGAGCCGTCCTATACTTGAGAACCGTGAAGGCGCATTGGTCAAAGAGAAGTTTGTCCAATAAGTGTACGCAAGCACTAGAGCCACTTAACTCTAAACACCTCGAAATTGCGTCGCAATGTGTTTCAAACACTTCGAAATCGTGTCATCGTAAGGATAATTAACCCTGCGGAACACACTCCTGAGAAGGCCGAGTTGCGGGTTTTCAAATATTATGAAAACTTGATTATTTATTGATATTTAGAGATGGCTGACTTGGAGGGCTAAAACTCCCGAGTGCCAGCGCCTTTACTTCATATGTTACTACAACATACAACTTGGTGTACATGTATAACACGCTATTTAACTAGTTGGTGCATTGCATTATTGTAGATGTGTGTATAACCATCAAATTAAATTGCGAATAAAAGAGGAAAGTCGCTATACTACCAGCTCATTATCAATTTATCGATGCTCAAATTTACACAGACACCGCACTCACATGGCCGTGGTTATTGTAACCATCGCATCAGCCAACTTTTATTAAAATGCCAAGTTTCCTATAAGTACAGTAGAAGCAATTCTGGCGCTAGCGTCTCCGGGAGCTGCAGCGCCCGAATATGAATGATGGGTTGAACACAAATTTGCCTAGTCTTCCCTATTCTTGGCTTTTTTAGCTCCGTTTGGTTCCGCATGGCTTGTAAAGAGTTTGCCTCAATACAAAGTTCAAAAAGGTTTTAGCAGTTATTTAGCAGTTACGCTCCACCGCCTTGACCGTTTTAGCCTCAGCGATTCATATCAGCTCACGAACCTCACAGTGGTTTCTTTTTTATTCTAAAAAAATTCTAAACACAGCAATAAACGAAGCCACTAGTGCGTTATAAGCCTGCAAGCACGAAAACTAGGCAAATCCGTGTACTACCCATCATTTCCACGGTGGCTGAATGATCGTATGCCAGAGTCCCCTTAATTTTAACAAACTCTTTGCTTTCACAGATGGCTTTTGAAATTGATATACAGATGTTCCTACCAGGTGCCTTGAATTTGTAAAAAACATTCTCTGTGCAGTATTCACTGCTTTCCACATTTTTCTCTATTTTGTTTGCGGAGATATAGACATAAGTGACGAGCTACTTTTTTTAATTAGTAAGAGTTTAGCGGCAAACCGTAATGTGTGCCTCAGGGGTCTCAAAAACGCGGTCTGCGCACCACCAACCATTCGCCCGCTTCCCGTAGTCTGGGCATGAGAGCTTTGGCCCCGTATTTTTTTGTGACTTTGTGACCGTGGGTGACACTGCTAAATTCCACTCGCATTATGTTTTCATCTATCGCGATTATTCGCCCTTTGTAAACTAAACAAACCTGGCTGCTCTAAAACATTTTTTTCGTGAAGCACCTCACGCAATCACTTTGTGTTGAAACATAACCGCGGAACAAAATCTCTCGACGTCAAGATCAGCGTCGTGATTTTAGTCGCTGCGTAAATCCGGACTGATATGTTTCTCGAATCTATACGTCACATTATTTTCATAATTGACCCTTACGTAATATGTGGAAAAGGCCTTTTTTTAACGGAAAAATGGCGATTTTAACCCCTATTTTGTTCTAGGTGATGATACGGGCCTTCCGCGCCCTATGGCTTACAACTTTTCAGTGTTCCGGCTCTTTGCGGGACTATGTAAGAGGCTACTTGACTTGAGTTGCCACCGCCACAAGACAGTGCGTTCGAAACGCGTTTCACGCTGCATTCAAGGTGGTGGTTAGGGAAGTCGAGGAGCATAGCTGAATACGGGGGTAAACTTAGCTGGCTCGGCCTGGTCGCTTGAGACCCTTTGTGTATAAAGTTTGGTTTAGCTGATGAACATGATAGCGCTACGCGCGCTTATTTGTGTTTCGTGGGATCAATCGAATCTCGGCTGCGGCGGCCATATTTACGATTGAGGTGAAAGTGCTTGAGGCCAGTGCACAAAGAACACCAGATGATCGAAATTTCCCGAGCCCTCCACTACGCTGTCTCTCGCAATCATATCCCGGTTTTAAGACGTTGAGTCTCAACGAAAAACAAGCTCTGTTATCATTACACGTGTTATCGAAGCTTGGCATAGGCGGCACCTTATTGTAATCGTCAAGCTTCCCAATTTTTTAGAATATCCTGATAAGATTGTGCTCAGGATGCCAGTGGCCCAGCCGGTCCCCGAGCTAAGGCACAGCACAAGCGATATCGCTGGGAGGTTCAATCAGGTATGCATAAAATTAAGTCTGCGCGCTTTAGGGACAATCGAATTAGCGATAACAGTCGACGGTGCTCGATGCTATCGCTGGGTTGTATGGGTCCGTCAGGCTCATTTAATAGCGTCTCATCTTTACTAGTTCTAGTTCGTCACCATCGCGACCACGTGAAAACGCATTTGACACCACAGCTATGTTTGCTTAGACACGCATTCTAGAACCGAAGAGAGAGAGAGAGAACATAAGGAGAAAGGCAGGGAGGTTAACCAGGGCTGAGCCTCGGTAGGCTACCTTGCAGTGGGGAAGGGAAGAGGGAAATGAAAGTTATAGAGGAGGAAAAACTGACGCTGCCGCGTAACAGCTTCACATCACAAACAGTTTAGCGAAAAGGAACTGCGCTTAAAACTCGTTCTTTTCCAAAATACCACTTTTATGAGCCTGACTCCTGGAAATGAGGCTATAAAACTTTTCGTGCTTATTTTAAAGTAATATTCACGAATAAACAACTCGCACGCAACACTCCCTCTAGAAATTCGTCAGCTGAATTGCGTAAGGAGCCAAATAATTTTTCTCCTTGAAGACTGCGTTTTTGACGCTGCTGCTGACGCTCGAGCGAAAGCGAGTGAAAGAGGCACCACACACTTGAAAAAGTGTTACCATGACCGAAATTCCACTGCGTCATACGCCTATGTGAGACTCTGTGGTTGTTTGAGAAGTGGGCGCAACGGTGGTGCGTAACGATAAGCTTCATCCTGCACAATTGCTTTCACATGGCAAGCAAAACTGGTGAAGTCTTCGACACGGTCGCAGTACCCGGCCATTTTGTTTGACGAAAAAACCTAAAGTAGCCCTTGAGATACCCAGTTGTTGTGCTTTACTTTCTTCTGGCTTCAAGTAATCAGGTGCAAGTTTAGGTTTACCCCAAATGTCAGATTGCCCTAAGACACGCGTTAAGCACCAATCGGTAACTCAAATCGTAAGTAAGGGTCCTAAGTCGGTACACAAAAAATGACCGCGGCACCCATATGAAAAATTAACTATAGGATGGGAATTACTTTCAACTCATCGAAAAAAAGTGCTGTTAAAGCTCCTGTATCACATATTTCATGGTAAAATTGGCATTCGAAAACAAATGCCCCTTCCCAGTCCTCAATATGTTTCTTCACAAAATTATCATGGTTTGAAGACTTTAGATTACCCTACAACATCTAATTTGTATGCTAATTCATTTTTGTTTGTTCCATCAGCAAATGAAACCACTTATCAAATGAACAGTGCGCTGCATTACTGAATATGTCTTTTTCTCGACATTGTAACCCCCTGCTGCAGCGCCTTCAGGCTAAGCGGGGTAATCATTGAATAAGGAATAATTGAAAGATTAAAGGGTAAGCTTGGTTTCCAATCTGGGCCTTGAAAATATGCCGACGACACACCATTGGCGCTGTCGCTACGCGCAGTGCCGTTCCTGCTGGCGTACCTGGTGCTGCTGATGACCGTGGCGATGCCCATGATGCAACTGGAGAGCAACCTGGCCCAGTTTGCTGGAGACGGCAACTGCGGCATCTTCAGCACGGTTCCGCTGTTCCTCGGTGAGTGCGACGCACGAATTTTGTTTCGATCTGCGTCACACATGAACACGTTAAATCATAGAAGTGCAACACCCCCCGTTTATGCGATGCTTTTTGCATGGCTTGCACCTCGATCACAAGCGATATAACCACTGATTTGTTGGTAAACTAACAAGTACTTAGCAAAGCATAATTTCTGCGAGGTCTGCGTTGACTCTCGGTGAAACAAGCGTCTGAAAATACTCGCAGTTTATGAAGTAATTCATGCTCGCTTATACGGGACCCCTTGGGTCCTCATGTCATGCTCAACCAGCTGGACGACCCGGAGTTTGTCTTTTGAGTTTCAGCTATGCAGCACGCTCCCCCACTGCTCAACTGGCTGCCTTCTATCGGCACCATCATCTGCGCACTTGTTGCTCTCCGTTCCATTATAGCCTCACCGATCAGTTCCTTTGTATATTTATACCTTTGTATATCGTCGTTTCTTCTCACGACAATAAATAGTAAAGGATGCGTGCTACTCAGTTCGGGTAAATATTGGTTTGAAGGAGGCATGAAGACTCAGCTGTTGCTTGTTTAATGATGGAAGGACATGAACTGCAACAACGCGCAGATGGTAAATGTTCTAGGATAGAAAAAAGGCGCCCGCGTGTAAGGCGCGATAATCGATAGAGCGAAAATGGCGTGACCGAACTATTAAAGCAGCTAGTGGCTGTTCTGGGAGACAATATGTTTGATCCCATTGAGGGCACTTGATGTTCTTTTACGACGTAACTCTGAAAGGAGCGTAAGCATACCCAATTACCCCCCAGGATGACAAGAGTGAGCCAAGAACACTTCGCATTGACATCTTAAGCAAAACGTGAGGAAATAATACAGGTTCTGAGCAAAATATGTTATCTTAGCGGCGAGCAAGAACGGTCTCAACCCTGTTGGTCACTATACACAAAAGCAATACAAAACATATTCCAGGCATGATTAAGGTAACTCTGGCCAGAGCTCGAAGCCACGACTTTCGAACGGCTCAAGGTAACTACAGCATTATCTTGCTAAATATTCTTGAATAGACAGGGAGCTCGAAAACGTCACGTATGAAAAAAAAAATAATCCGTCTTTGAAGGTCGCGACCTGCTTTATATTGTAACAGAAGAATATTAGGCAAAATTTACCTATTGTTGGAATGATTATTATGTTAAAGAAGAGAAAGGTTACTAGATAACTAAAGATAACCCTAGCACTTTTCTTTGACGTCAAGCACCTACAAGTTACTGATACTGCTTTACAATTACAACTCAGGCACAGGCTACGCTCTTACGCTGTACGTGATTCTGCGCGTGGACGCCGACTCGCTGCCTCTGTCCGACGTGCTGCCGCAGATCGCTGGAGTCGGAGGCTCCTCCGTCTCTTGGCCAGGCTCCTGTTCGGGTGGTTGGACGGCCAACAACCGCACCTGTTACGCCATCAAACATGGATCGGTGAGCACGCCTCTTCCGCCCAGCTATCTTGCCCGATGTCGACATCTGTTGAACTTATAATGTCTTTTGTAAAGCGATTAACTGCTGCTCGAATGCTAAGCACCATCGGCGTGCGAACAGGGGGGCACAGACGAAGGCAGTCATCCCCCCTAGTTTACGCAAGATCAATCAATAAGTCAATCAATCAGTCAGTGTTTATTTTCGCCAAATGTTATGTAATGGCGAGAAGTGGGGAGATGGCAAGAAAAGCTGCAGTTTCTTCAACTGGGCCGATGCAGGGCGGGGAGGGTAGGTAAGGGAGGTAGACAATGAGTCTCCCTCATACCTATAGTGCAGGCTGGTACAGCGTTGCACGGAAACGCAAAAAAAAGAATTGGTGAATTCTCGAGACCTTCTTTTCGGTTACAAGCGAATGATTTGCCTCGGTGGAACAATGGCGAAGGTGCTCGGCTGTTGACCTGAAGGTCGCGGGTTCAACATCGGCCAACACAATTCGTTGGTGGTGGAATGGGAGAGGCCCGCTTACTGTGCGATGTCAGGGCACCTTAAGGAACACGCGAAGTCCTAGTGATACTGGAGCCTTTGTGGTAACAGCTATTGCTGTTAAATATTCTAAGCACGCTAAGTAAGATAAGCTTTGTGGGATAAGCACGCCTCATCAGCTCGACTATTTCACTGAATATTAGGACCTGTGAAGTGGAGCTGTAGTAAAATAGCTAAGAGATTTCAAACTTAATGTTATGGGTATGGCTGGGCTCATTGCCGTCTTCCGCAACAAGAAAGATAGGGAATGCCTTATGCATTGCTTATCTTCCGCAACGCGAATATCAAAACATCTTACGTGGTTATGACATGACTGTAAGAAAAACAATTAGAGCCTGTAGAGACTAAACTTTATTTGGGTGCACTTGCGTACTTAAAAGGAACGACGTTCAAAATGCAGCGATATCGGCGCAGACTGTCTCCGGTCATCGATTATCCGAATAAGTGTTTAGGCAAGTCGGCATTCACTTGTGGCGCCGAAGATCCCATGGCTATCATTGGTGGCCGCGTTAGTTCTATAGACGCGCAATTCTCGTGGTGTTTTGCGGACTGTCCATTTCAGACTTCAGGGATTTTCCGAAGCTCGGCAAACAGCGCACCTCCTGTTTCCGGTCCTTCTTCCGTGACGTCATTTTTACGGCGCGAAGCCTTCATAACTTTCTACACAATTGAGGACAGAATTCGTTTCGTCGCAACGAAAGCTGCTTCCATGTTACAACTCGGGGACGAAAATCTTAGAGGCCACGTGCATAAACGCTAATCACGTTAACACTTGATCTAAGGTTTCGACACACTAAGACGCGGTTTGTACAAGACACTGGCTATACGTATAACGTACCAGCTGCGTAAAAATATGACCTATGCAGCAATAACGTTATGGCCATGCAATGCTAATGAGTATTACACGGCGTCGTTCGTAATTTTAACATAAAAATCAAAAAGTGCATTAACAAGTGTCTCTGAAGTTGTACACTGAGATCAAAATGGAGTGACACAACGAAAATTAACGAAGGAATACTAATAATACTATTCTACTAGGTGATTATGCGCCTGTTGAGTCTTGCATTAGGCCATTAACTCATTATTCCGATAGCAGTTATATAGCCACTCACGGCGCATTTTAGCCATCCGAGTTGGCATGGTCATGAAGTTTCGTATAAAGTCCGAGTGGGCAACGTTGCGTCAAGCATCGTATGTTCTGTGTGCGAGTTAAACATGCTGTAGTGGGGAATTCACAAGGCAATGACTAGTGGGACCATCGCTGAGTGCGAAGCGCGAGCGGGAGCACGAGCTGTAGACGCTGGACTTCCCGAGCATTTGTTTCCGTACCGGCTGTCTGCCTATTACCTGGCGTCGCTATTAAGCCCCCTTGCAAAGTGGTGGAGGTGCCGGGGTACGCAAACCTGGAACTTCGAAGCCGGAAGCTGCCCACTGCATCAGCAATGCCTGATCAGACGACCGAGCAAGGCACCACCCAGCAAAGCACGGCCCAATCTCAACTGGTCATCGTGCCTACCACCCTGCGCCAACGAGATTGGCCCTTCTTCAGCGGCACCGAGGATCAAGATGTGGAGGACTTGTTGCAGCTGTTTGAAAAGGTGAGCGCCGCCAACAAGTGGGACGACCCCTCGCAATTGGAGTATGTCCCATTTTATCTCAAAGACGTCGCCAGCCTGAGGTTCACAAACCACCGTACTGAACTTATCACTTGGGCCGGTTTCAAGACCACCCTCGCAGCTGTGTTCGATCGCCCCGCAGTGCGCAAGCTGCGTGCTGAGCAGCGCCTACGCGGACGTGCACGAAGGCAGGGCGAAAACTTCACTAGCTATATTGAAGATGTAATCGATTTATGCCGGCGCTTCAACCCTGAGATGACCGAACATGACAAGATCAGGCATATCTTGAAAGGCATAGACGATGATGCCTATCAAATGTTGCTGGCAAAGGACCCAAGTACCGTATCCGAACTTGTGACCTTGTGCCAGAGCTTGGAAAAGATTCGGAAACAACGTGCAGCAGTTCGGAGGTCGACGACTGCAGACGACTTTCTCGCTGCCCTGGCCGTCGGTGGTGACAGCTCCCTGCTGGAGCAGATAAAAGAATATGTACGCGAAGAGGTCGCACGACAGCTTTCGTGTCTCTCGTATCTGCCGACCACCGAAGCACCAACGAATCGCCTAACGCCGACAATCAGACAGGCTATTCAGGAGCAGGTCTCCGAGGCGTTGCCATTACCTACGCCTGCCTCTCCACCAACGCCTGTTGCCGCGCCACTGACTTATGCGGCCGTCGCGGCAATGCCTCCATCTCGTCTGCCAATGTATAGCCACAACCTGTGCGACCGTCCACCGCGCCGTTTCCAGCTACACAGCAACACGTTGGAAATCCTTGGCGCACTGCTGATAACCGGCCCATATGTTACTTTTGCGGAATTCCAGGTCACGTTCACGTCTATGTCGTCTGCGCTTCACAGTTAACGCACCAAGATATCCTGACTATTCGTTTCGGCCCCCATACCATGCGCCTCACGTACCACCTGAAGTTCACGAACGCGATGCGCAAACTGCTTCTGGCGCCCGAACATTCGCTTCTAGACGTTCTACTTCCCGCTCGCCTTCACCTTCAACAAGTCGTCGTTCTGTATCGCCTATGCGTCGACGACCCACCCCCATTGAGACGGAAAACTAACTGCCGCACCTCCGGAGGCACGAGCTGTGTCATCGTCTAATCGCTTAAGTCCTCGCTTGTCTCCCGCCAATTTTATCGATGTAATCGTTGAAGGTGTACGAACACTCGCACTCATCGATACCAGTGCCGCGATATCTGTGATTATTCAAAGACTCTGCCACTCTCTTCGTAACGTGACGATGCTTTCTCCCGTGGTATCTCTTAGTACTGCGAGCGCCCAACAAATTGAGCCTGTCGCGGCATGTACGGCAAAAGTGGTTATTCGAGACGTGTTGTACGTCATTGAATTTCACTTGTTGGCTTCATGTTCCCACGATGTCATCCTAGGATGGGATTTGTTATCACGTCATCACGCCGTCGTGGACTGTGCTCGGGCCGAAGTGGAGCTGTTACCGTTTCGTGATGCGCCTTCTGTTGATGCGGCCGTATCTAGTTTGGCTAACCTTGTCGTCGCGACGGACATAGACCTTCCTCCTTTCAGCGCCCAGTTTGCCCCTGCCCGCTGTGCTTCACTTTCTGACACTACCGTCCTATTCACGCCATCAGACATCTTCGGTAGCCGCCACCACACATCGCTGCCATTCGCCGTTCTTGAGCTTTGTCAAGACATTACCGGGATATTTATTTCCAATCCCGACTCGTGCCCCCTCAGTTTGCGCCGCAACGAGACGCTCGGCCACAATCAGCTTATCGATGAAGGTACTATCTTGCCTGCCAATTTCTTCGACACCAAGCCGAGTATGGAGATGAACGCGTTGGTTCCTCACTTTGCTTCGAGCAGCGTGTCTACCGATGCATTTCACCGTTCTATTGACAGCCATATCGCCCCGGCTCAACGATAGCAGCTTGTTACCCTGCTGCACGAATTCAAGCGTTCGTTTGACATTCCCCAAGCGGGGCCAGGAAGAACGAACACCGTTGTGCACACAATTGAAACAGGAAAGAGTACTCCTTTGCGCCAGCGCCCTTATCGTATGTCACCTGCGGAGCGTCGGGTAATTGCAGAACAAGAAGACGACATGCTACAGCGTGGAGTCATCAAGCCTTCTTGTACTCCTTGGTCTTCTCCAGTTGTACTCGTCAAAAAAAAGGATGGTTCAATCCGGTTCTGCGTAGACTACAGGCGTCTAATGGTGCATTCAGACGACGGACCGAATCCGGATTTCTCGTGGACGTGGACGGCTAATCCGCGGATGATCCGCCTGCAGGCGCATCCACACGACGGACGGTGTCCTAGGAGAAAACAGCCGGATTACCCTCGACAGCAGGTTCGGCGCTCACCTGCGCACGCTGAAAGCACACCGGTTTGAGAGTATTCAACATGGATGCCCGCAAGAAGCGACGCTTTACTGCGATGTCTGTCGCGTTGTGACAAATGAACGAGGAGTGTTATTCTTTCAGGAGAAAAGGGAGTTGCTGGCAGGATGTTCTTTCAACTACATTGTTCCCCACTTGTAGAACTTCTGAACGCGTCTCCCATCCTTTTTTTTAGAAGCGGCACGTCGCCGGTTGCAGAAGTTGGAATATTTCACCACCATGACGGCTAAGGCCCGTATTCACAAACGCTCCTCCACTCGACCCTTCACTCGAAACGCTCCTCAAGTGGCGTTTTCCCATTCACAAACCACCCTTCACTTGAAACGCTTCCTTCCCTTGAAAAAATCTCGAGCGTTTCCTCGAGATTGTCAAGGAAGCGATCGAGCTACCTTGAATCGTCCCTCGAGTGAAATATTTGCGCCAGCATCGCGTCCATGGCGGAGCTCGTCTCGCTTTGACGGCGTTGATCGATTAATTTGGCTGCCACCGCCGCGTTCTTTCGACAATGACGGTGCGCGTTTACTACGGAGCTGTCTTCGAACGGTTCAGCAACGGCTACTGTGGCGCCGGGACAAGCGGGCGTGGTAACAAGAGGAGCACTCACCAGTGCCGTGATGTGTTGCGTTCCGTGCATGAGCCAGTGGATTACCTGCCTTCGGACGTGCGTATATTCGTCTTGCAAGTGCTCCATAATTTACTGCGGATTCCAGTGCTTTGAAGTGTTTTGATGAAGCTCGCACACCGCATCAGTTCAAGCGTGGTGCGAAAGCTTGACAAGCAAGCGGCATAGCAGACTTTTGAGGCGCTGGGTACACCATACTTTAAAGTGGCTTCCTCTCCGGTGAACCTTTGCTGCCCTAGCGGAAATTTACGACGAAGCGCACCTCCGTTAGACGACCAGCTGTACCAAAGAGAAGGTAAGTTCTCCTGTGTTTTTTATTTTTTTTCCTGCATGCCTCGGTGAGATTCCCATTAACGACAGTTTAGGAAAAGCACAACACAATACATTGGGCGCAATGAGTGTGCTGCTGTAGCTACTACGCGTGAAACATAGCTTCTTGATACAGTGTCCATGTAGCTCACAATACCAATGAACAACCATGCACATTTAGGGGATCAAGCAGATCATCATGCTCTGTGAAACCTGCATGTACGCAAACGTGCGTCGAGTGTCGTATGAAAACGCAAACATATGGAATATAAATACAGTAGATACATAATGAGGTTGTTTTTTTTTAATTTAACCCCATTCCTACCCACCGAAGAAGAATTGCTGGCTATGGCACTGATTCGTGCAATTAGATATTGAAATTATATACCCATATGCCTGGTCAGCTACCCAAGTGCCTGAGCCAAACATGTGTCAAAATAGTCAAAGCTCAATACTTGAACCATGTCTGTTCTTGAACGCGAGACATACTAATGAATGTGTGCACCGCTAGAATTAAAGAAAAATGCGGCTTTTGTATCCAAGCTATTACGTTTTTCTAATATTATTTCTTGCCTCTTTTGTGCAGGGGACCAGCTGCTGACAGAAGAACACAGAGAAAAGGCCTCCTAAAATCTGCCGTATTATCAATGCATTGCAGAGTTTGCACGACAGTATACAAAAGCACAAAAACAGCAGTGAATGCGTGCAGCTACACTGCATTAGGCGCGCTATGGTGTCTACTTCCTTAATCTTATTTATGATGTCCTCCGAGCTCGTACTTTATCTTTACAGTGTGTAGGTTGCATACGGTCGATTGATGAACACTTTTCATTTGCATTCTTATGTTTGCCACGTTGCTCCTCATCAGCCACATGTAATAAAGGTTCACTTGCCATTCACAACTTATGTTTTGTTCATTTACCAATATATCTCTTCTACGAAACTGAGATGGCGTGGTTATAACGGGTAGACGTGCTAATGATGCAGCAATAGCAGATATTTTATATTACAGGGTTCTTATCAGATGTATCCGCGATGACTGCAATACCCTTGAGCATTTTGCACCGCTTTGTTGCACTGGTCTTCAATAAATCAGCAGAGTAAAATACGCTGCTTCTTGACAACACTTTTTCGAAGGTAGAGAGAACCCACAAGATCGTTTTTAAAACAGAACAGCGCCAAAAGTCAGACGCGACTTCAATTTTTTGATTTCCAAAAAAAAAATAAAGCAATTCCTCTAAAATATGTTGTGTCGGGGCTTTTGAATGCAGCACAGACACCACGATCCTTTTCAACAGGTATTTCCAGTAAATATATTCTGCCAATAAAATCCAAAACATTAGTGTAAAGATCATTCATGCACTAACGAATGTGCTTCTGAGCATGCAGATGAATGATACGGGAAAAAATTTAGACGCCGCTGTGTGAACTTGGAGACGGAGGCTACACAAATTTATAGGTTACGTCAACGCGAATATGTCAAATTAGACGCATCCACAAATGCAGGGCAAATAGAAGAACAATGCAAGAACTATAACTGACTCCTTGGAAGTTCGAAATGTTAAAGTTGACATACACACACAGACACACACCAGTCCCTGTTAACCGACTATATATGCTAATAAATGAAGAAAACAACAACAATAAAATGCATTTTTCGCCAATAGTCAAAGAAATGCACACGATCGCTTTTTTTTAAAACTTGCGTACCAGTCTGATTCGAATGCTGAGCCACGAGTATAACATGCTTAGTTTTTAACGTCACCATTGTATAACCTTAAATATCAGTTGCGAGCAATGTCTTTTAAATTTCCTATTATACGCAGAGGAACAACTACGAAAGCGCCACGGTAAATAAGAAAAATAAACATTGCACAGGCCCCTGAAATTAGGAACTGTGCACGTACTCCCGTAGCGAGAACGAACTTACGTACGAGTAATCCTTATACATAATGCGGTGGTGAATACTAAAAGCACGCCAATATAATGTGATATATAGTAAAAAGTACTCATTCCACCGCGTTATACATTCGGTGGCTACATTAGTGATCAGAAGGCTCTCAGTAAAGTGAAAGTAAACAAAGCAACAAACCATCTATTGCGCTGCCTGTCATCACTCACGTAGTTCGTTAGTCACCCCGGCGAAAGTAGGCTCTCAAACGACACGCACGCAAACACTACCGTAAATATTAACTGCAAATATTCGACGCATACGAGGCAAAAGAAACTTAGCAGGTAGACACGTTCAGCAGCAGACGAAATGCGGTCAGCTGTTCGTTCAGCTGCCCGGGGTGCGACTGTTGCCAGACTTGAAGCGGGGGTTTCGCTAACTCTACCAGCACAAGGCTTAAAGAAATCATGCTACCACTCTAAATGCATGTATTTTGCTGTAATGTCAATTTATAAAAAAGAATAACTAGAAAAAGCGTTCCTTTAATGTACAGATATAGGCAATTCTTAACCAGAATTACGAATACTCTCGTTATCAGGCGCTTTTCTCGGCGCATGCAGTTTACTCAAGTGAAGGGAGCATTTTCAAGGCCTCCCTTGGCGAAGGAAGTGTGGAGGAGCGTTCATGAAACGCAGTGGCTCCTTGAGTGGAGGAACACGCTCCGCCTTGACTTCGTCAAGTCGAGGGGAGCCCTTGAGTGAAGGAGCGTATGTGAATACGGGCCTAAGAATCTCGCATGTCAAACGACGGCGGCGACATTTCCCGAACCACCAAAAGTGATTTCTGCGTATTTATTCACCTGAGAACAAAGCCCCCGGAAACTAAGTAAACCATTCTCAAGCGTAGATGATGCCGACCAGTCATTCAGCTATTCGTTAGCCATGGAGGACATGCCGCGAGCAGACGAAAAGTGTACTGGTTGCCAGAAACCTCCAGCTAATCCGCTGAAGTATCGGCTTTCCCCCACCAGAATCCCGATGTGAGAAACAGGTTGCGGTCATCCGTCCGCGAGCCGCACGGACGAGTCGCGGACGAGAGGAATCGATGATGTGAGGTCACGTGACGCGCCGTCCGTCCCGCCACATCCGGATTTGGTCCGTCGTCTGAATTCACCATAAACAACATCACGAGGAAAGATGTTTACCCTCTTCCCCGCATAGACGACGCTCTCGATTGTCTCCAAGGTGCAGAATTCTTTTCCTCGCTTGACCTTCGCTCGGGTTATTGGCAGGTCCCAATGGCTGAGTCTGATCGTCCAAAAACGGCGTTTGTCACACCGGACGGCCTCTATGAATTTACCGTGATGCCATTCGGACTCTGCAATGCGCCTGCCACATTCGAGCGAATGATGGACAGCATTTTACGTGGTCTCAAATGGAACATTTGCTTGTGCTATCTTGATGACGTAGTGGTTTTTTCACCCGATTTCACTTCGCACCTCAATCGTCTGTGTAAGATTCTACAGTGCCTTACAAATGCCAGGGTTCAGCTTAACCTGAAGAAGTGTCACTTCGGGGCTAAACAACTCACCATACTTGGTCATGTCGTCTCGAAAGCCGGCATTCTTCCCGACCCTGACAAGCTTTGCGCTGTTGCCGAATTTCCTAAGCCGACTACTGTTAAAGAACTACGGAGCTTTGTGGGCCTGCGCTCCTATTTTCGTCGCTTTGTCCGGAAATTTGCCTCCATCATCGCTCCACTCACCAAACTCCTTACTGGCCATGCAGATCTTTCGAATTGGACAGCAGCCTGTGACGAATCCTTCGCAACACTGCGCCAACTCCTTACCTCACCACCCGTACTGCGCCATTACGACCCTACTGCGCCAACCGAAGTACACACGGATGCAAGTGGCGTCGGCCTTGGTGCAGTACTCGCGCAACGCACGCCAGGTTTTACGGAGTATGTGGTCGCCTATGCCAGCCGCGCCTTCACTAAGGCAGAAGCCAACTATTCTGTCACGAAAAAAGAGTGCCTCGCGATTGTGTGGGCGTTAAACAAGTTTCGCCCTTATTTGTATGGCCAAACTTTATATGTGGTAACTGACCATCACGCACTCTGTTGGCTGGCTTCACTGAAAGATCCTTCCGGCCGCCTCGGACGTTGGGCACTACGCCTCCAGGAATTCGACATACGCGTCGTCTACCGATCGGGGCGAAAGCATTCTGACGCAGATGCGCTTTCACGATCACCCGTGAGATCTGATGATACGGATATATCAGCCCTGGACCTTCCCCTCTCTGCTGTTAGCGTCACAGACATGCCATCCGAACAGCGGAAAAACCTTTGGATCGCCTCGCTCTTGAATATGCTGTCTGACGCATCAACTTCTGCTTACCCGCGTGCTCTTCGCTGCCAAGCAACGCATTTCACCATACGGGTTGGCCTGTTATACCGTTGCAACTATCAAGTGGCGGGTCGTAAATGGCTGCTAGTAATTCCCAGCCATATGCGGTCTGATATCTGCAAATATTTTCATGCTGAACAGCAACACGCACACGCCGGTGCGCTAAAGACGTATGAGCGGATCGTTACTACTGGCGGGGTATGTACACGTTTGTACGCAAACACATTCGCTCATGTTCCCAGTGTCAGCAGCGCGTACATTCCCTCATTCACCCGGTCAACTGCAGCCTTTGCCGTGTCCTGCACGCCCATTTGACCGTGTTGGGATTGACCTATACGGCCCGCTACCGTGCTCTGTTGGTGGTAATCGATGGGTGATTGTGGCTGCCGACCATCTGACAAGGTATGCCGAAACGGCAGCGCTACCTTCGGCGGGCGCTCGTGACGTTGCAACCTTCATCTTGCACCGGTTTGTTCTTCGTCATGGTGCACCACGGGAGCTCCTAAGTGACACAGGTTGCGTATTTTTGTCCGAAGTTCTGCAGCAGCTCCTACATTCATGCCGTACGGTACACCGCACATCAACAGCCTACCACCCTCAGACGAACGGCCTAACGGAACGTTTCAACAGAGCCCTCGGAGACATGCTCGCTATGTATATTGATTCCGACCACTCCAACTGGGACGTTGTTCTTTTTTTCGTGACGTATGCCTACAATATGGCGATTCAATCAACAACAGGCTTTTCTCCATTTTTTCTTTTATATGGTCGTGACCCATACAACACACTCGACACGATTCTGCCATACAATCCTGATGCCTCCGAGTTCAGCCCAGTTTCTGAAATGGCCGAACATGCCGAAGAGTGTCGTCAACTTGCACGGTCCTTCACAGCCGATAACCAAGCCCTCCGAAAAGATCGCCACGACCATGATCTTGTTCAGAATACCTTCCCCGTTGGTTCTCTCGTGTGGCTCCGACTGCCTTTCCACTCTCCTGGACTGACTCCCAAGTTTGCACCGAAGTATACGGGCCCTTACCGCGTCATACAGCACCCTTCTTCTGTCACCTATGTGATTTAACCGCTCAAGCCGTCCACAGACAAGCGCCGCCTTGGTCGTGAGACGGTCCACGTCAGTCGCCTCAAGCCCTGTTACGACCCTCCTGATCTCTCGTCACCTTGAGTCGCCAGGATGGCTCGTCTTCGTCGCCGGGGCATTGTAGTGGGGAATTCGCAAGGCAATGACTAGTGAGACCATCGCTGAGTGCGAAGCGCGAGCGGGAGCACGAGCTGTAGACGCTGGAATGCCCGAGCATTTCTTTCCGTACCAGCTGTCTGCCTAATACCTGGCGTCGCTATTAAACCCCCTTACGATGCGAAGACAGTCGATCATCGCCGCTCTGTAGAGGAAGGAATACTGGCTGTCGTTATTTCGCACTTCTGAAGAAGCGCAAGTGGGTAGGGGGAGAGGGGGTGGTTCCGCAGTATATAGGGGCTGCGTGGCTTAAGCCAGCAACTGCATTGATTGTTCAAGCGCGGTCACGTTATCTTGACAGGGATCAGCAAACGGTTTATACCTTTGCAAGTGCAGTTTT
This sequence comes from Rhipicephalus annulatus, assembly GCA_013436015.1. Classification (NCBI taxonomy): domain Eukaryota; kingdom Metazoa; phylum Arthropoda; class Arachnida; order Ixodida; family Ixodidae; genus Rhipicephalus; species Rhipicephalus annulatus. Next base: position 901,680 of record WOVY01000051.1, on the reverse strand, counting down.
CTCCCGGTAAGCTTGCGTTTAAGAGGCCGCATGAAGGTCGCTGTGCTTGTTGTGGTGGCCACTTTCCTAACGCCGGAGTTTTGTTTAGTTATGCGAGGTTGGTAACTAAGAAAGTTATCTGCCAGATTTTGTATAGCATCAGTTTTCTTGCTGTCGCGATAAACTTTTCACCTTTGCGTCGAAACTGTGACATCAGGCCCCGTCGCGGTGGTCTAGTGGCTAAGATACTCGGCTGCTGACCCGCAGGTTGCGGGTTCAAATCCCGGCTGCGGCGGCTGCATTTTCGATGGAGGCGGAAATGTTGTAGGCCCATGTGCTCAGATTTGGGTGCACGTTAAAGAACCCCAGGTGGTCGAAATTTCCGGAGCCCTCTACTACGGCGTCTCTCATATTCATATGGTGTGTAGTGAAGAAGATGAATGCTACTCAGAAGGGCAGGGGGTATGACTCAGTCGGTGAAGAAGACGACGTTTGGTTGGCTGGGAACTCAGGCTGGTTCCGCCATTACCACTTGACGTGTCGTGACCGCTCTCCTGTTTTATAAAAGAGTGCAACTCTAAAACGCCTCACTATAATTGGTGGAGAGTGCTGGGTAACGCCTAATCCTGGAACTGCGAAACCGTACGTTGCCTCCAGTTGCTACGATGTCCACGGACGATGATCAGCAGGCGGCCGCCTCGGCTCCAACTACTGCAGCTCCTGTCTGTCTTGGCTCCTTTCGGCAACGCGATCCACCTACCTTCAGTGGAACCGATGACAAAGACGCGGAAGACTGGCTCGACGAATACGACCGGGTGAGCAAGCACAACAAGTGGGACGATGCACACAAGCTCACTGTCGTCCAATTTTATTTGACCGACGTCGCCAGTCTGTGGTACCGCAATCACGAGAGAGACCTCCCCACCTGGTCGGCCTTCCGAACGGCGTTTGCGGACTTGTTTGGCCGTCCAGCACTTCGCAAACTACGGGCCGAACAGCGCTTGCGTACCAGGGCTCAGCAGAATGGTGAGCATTACACCAGTTATATTGAAGATGTGGTCGACCTTTGCCGGCGTGTCAACTCGGCCATGACAGAAGCCGAGAAGATCAAACACATCTTGAAAGGCGTGACTGACGACGCATTTCAGATGCTTGTCGCCAAAAGCCCGCAAACGGTAGCGGAAGTGATCCAACTGTGTCAGAGCTATGATGAGCTCTGGAAACAGCGTGACACCACTCGTCGTGCTACCGTGCCATGTGCAACCATCTCCGCTCTAACGTCGGCTGGCTCTATAGATCACACCACTTTGCTTCTCGAGATCAAGCAATTTGTACGAGAGGAGGTCGCCCGCCAGTTGTCCCTCGTGCCTTATACCTCCGAAAGTGCCCCATCTACTTTAGCGCCATCAATACAGCGAGTAGTCCAGGAGCAAGTGTCCGAGGCGCTACCAACAGCTCACGCACCACCTGTGGCTGCTCCATTGACCTATGCCGAAGCACTGAACGGAACCCGACGTCCACCTGTCGCGAACGGCCACGTTTCTTTGTCGCGAACGCCTACGTCCACGCGTCCCTTTGTCGTACCGACTGAGCCTATGTACCAGACTGCCCGTCCTATCTCCCGACCACCACCTCGACGCTTTCAGAACCCTTGGCGCACTCAAGACAACCGCCCCATATGCTTCGCCTGTGGAATTGCGGGTCACGTGGCACGATTTTGTCGACGGCGTGAGTTTTTCCTGCGTGACGACGTCAGGCCCAACAATTATGATTTACCCCCACGACCGGAGCCGGCTGTATATGGCGAGACTACCACATTGGACACATTTTCACCTCGCCGGAACTTCAACAGACACCGGTCGCCTTCACCTCAACGCCGTTCCCTTTCCCCTATGCTCCGTCGACCTCGCCCTGCCCCTGAGGAAAACTAGGAGCCGCGGTTCCGGGGGCAAGAACTGCGCATCTTTCGAACTCCACAAGACCTTGTTTTTCGCCGTCCAACGTCGTTGCTGTCTCCGTTGAAGGTATACCTGTTTTTGCATTGGTCGATACTGGCGCCGCAGTGTCTGTAATGACTGAAAAACTTTGCCGTCGACTAAAAAAAGTCACAATGCCTCTACACGACTTAGTTTTAAGCACTGCGAGCGAGCAACGAATTCGCCCTTTTGCTGCATGCACAGCACGTGTCGTTATTGCTGACAATATATATGTCGTCGAGTTCGTAGTGCTCCCGCAGTGTTCCCATGACATTATATTAGGCTGGGACTTTCTCTGCACTCATCATGCCGTCATCGACTGTGCTCGCGCGGAGTTGGAGTTCGCGCCGTTATGCGACGCTGCTTCACTCGACTCGTCCCTTTCACCTGCAAAAGTTTTCGTTGCCGCCGACACTTCGATACCCCCGTTCTCGTCCGCCCTAGTTCCGCTTTCCTGTGACGTCTCTAGTGGCTCAACTGTTCTTTTTACGCCTTCTGTAACCGCTGTTCGCCGCAAGTGCTTCCTGATTCCTTTCGCCGTTCTGAATATTCACGATGGATCAAGTGCAATTTATGTATCAAGTCCGTTTCCCTCGCCTTCCAAGTTACTGTGCGGAGAGTGCCTGGGCTTTGCCGATGACATTGATCCCTCGAGTGCACGTGTAGTTCCTGACCACTCGACTACGCTACCTATTGATGCTGTTGATTGCTGCGCGTCATCCTCTTCCCCATCATTCACCGACGCAATTTCGCGCTGCATCGACCCCAACCTTACGGCCCAGCAGCGCACCGACATCATCGCCCTCCTCGAGCGCTTCCGTGCCAGCTTCGACCACCAGCAACTGACTTTGGGCCGTGCTTCCACTGTATCTCACGAAATCGACACTGGCCTTCACGCTCCTTTACGTCAGCGTCCGTATCGGGTATCGGCATCTGAGCGTCGCATAATCGCGGAACAAGTTGACGACATGTTGAAGCGAGGTGTTATTGAGCCCTCTAACAGCCCGTGGGCCTTCCCAGTTGTTCTAGTCAAGAAAAAGGATGGCTCAATAAGATTCTGCGTCGACTACCGCCGGTTGAATAAGATCACGCGCAAAGATGTTTACCCGCTACCTCGCATAGACGATGCCCTTGACTGCTTACAAGGCGCGGAGTTCTTCTCGTCACTAGATCTGCGTTCAGGTTATTGGCAGGTTCCCATGGCTGAGGCTGATCGCCCCAAGACGGCTTTTGTTACCCCTGATGGCTTATATGAATTTAACGTCATGCCATTTGGGCTCTGCAATGCGCCTGCCACTTTCGAGCGCATGATCGACAACATCCTCCGTGGCCTGAAATGGCAGACATGTCTGTGCTATTTAGACGATGTTGTAATATTTTCAAGCGACTTTTCAACGCATCTTCAACGGCTCGAGACAGTGCTTACTTGCCTCACCGCCGCCGGTCTACAGCTCAACTTGAAGAAGTGCTGCTTCGGCGCTCGACAACTCCTAATTTTGGGCCATGTTGTATCTAGAGATGGCATTCTTCCGGATCCGACGAAACTCCGTGCCATCGCCGAATTTCCCAAGCCGAAGACCTTAAAAGAACTACGCAGCTTCCTCGGTTTATGTTCATATTTTCGTCGTTTTATTCGCAACTTCGCCTCCATCATATCGCCCTTGACTGACCTTCTTGCCGGCAACAAAGACCTTTCTAGTTGGTCGTCAGCTTGTGACGATGCATTTGCCACACTCCGCCACCTTCTTACGTCACCTCCTATACTGCGACATTTTGATCCTCTTGCCCCGACGGAAATACACACGGATGCTAGCGGAGTTGGCCTCGGTGCTGTGCTCGCCCAGCGTAAACCTGGATTTGATGAGTACGTCGTCTCTTACGCCAGCCGTGCACTCACAAAAGCAGAAGCCAACTATTCAGTCACCGAAAAAGAGTGTCTAGCCATCATATGGGCCATAGGCAAGTTTCGACCATATCTTTACGGGCGCCCATTCAGCGTGGTTACAGATCATCATGCATTATGTTGGCTCTCCTCGTTAAAAGATCCCATCAGCCGGCTTGCCCGTTGGGCGCTTCGGATACAAGAGTACGACATCCACGTCGTTTACCGATCTGGCCGAAAACATTCCGACGCAGACGCGTTGTCCCGATCACCTCTACGATGTAGTGACAAGCCGCCGTCTTCGCCTGCCCCCGACGTATCTGCACTAAATGTCAGTGACATGCGACAGGAGCAACGAAAAGATCCTTGGATCGCTTCACTTATCAACTTGTTGAATCGAACTCCCTCGCGAAATATCCCTAGAGGTATGCGCCGTCAAATACAGCACTTCCTTATCAGAGATGGTTTGCTATACAGACGTAATTATCTCTCCGAAGGACGCCAATGGCTTCTAGTCATTCCCAGAAGTCTCCGCTCAGACATATGTGCCTCCTTTCACGCCGACCCACAATGCGCCCATGCTGGAGTGTTAAAAACCTACACCCGCCTGTCCCACCGCTACTACTGGCGTGGAATGTATCGCTTCGTCCGTCGCTACGTACGTTCCTGTCTCGCTTGTCAACGCCGGAAGAATCCCACTCCAACTTCTCCAGCTCCACTACAACCCTTACCTTGTCCTGCCCGACCGTTTGACCGTGTTGGTATTGATCTGTATGGACCTCTTCCGATTACACCGGCTGGAAATCGCTGGGTAATCGTCGCTATCGATCACCTTACGCGCTACGCAGAAACTTCACCACTCTCTTCTGCGTCAGCCAGCGACGTCGGTCGTTTCATACTGCATCAGATCATTTTACGTCACGGTGCACCACGTGAACTCCTGAGTGACCGAGGGCGTGTGTTTTTGTCGGACGCTGTCGAATCGCTTCTCAAGGAATGCCAAGTCATTCATCGCACCACCACCGCGTATCATCCTCAAACAAATGGCATTACAGAAAGATTCAACCGTACATTAGGAGATATGCTGTCGATGTACGTCGCAACCGATCACACCAATTGGGACAGTATTCTCCCTTTTGTAACCTACGCGCATAATACTGCTGTCCAGACAATCACTGGTTTCTCGCCATATTTCCTCCTTTACGGTCGCGAGCCCTCTTGCACGCTAGACACCATCCTTCCTTACCACCCGGATGTTGCTGAGTCGACGACGATGTCACAAGCTGCTAAATACGCGGAAGAGTGTCGTCAGCTTGCCTGCTCCTTCACAAGTGCTGAACAGCAACGCCAGAAACACCACCGCGATAGCCCGACGCCTCCGGCTTCTTATGCATCGGATGAACTTGTCTGGCTTCGCATCCCTTCAACAAGCCCTGGTCTCTCAACGAAACTGATGTACAAGTATGACGGACCTTACCGTGTGGTTAAACAAACTTCACCCGTCAATTACATCGTGGAGCCGCTTGAACAGCCCCATGATCAACGACGCCGTGGACGTGAGACCGTCCACATAGACCGCCTAAAACCGTATTACGATCCCTCTATTGTCTCCTGTCCATGAGTCGCCAGGATGGCTCTTTTCCGGAGGGGAGGAAAATGTAGTGAAGAAGATGAATGCTACTCAGAAGGGCAGGGGGTATGACTCAGTCGGTGAAGAAGACGACGTTTGGTTGGCTGGGAACTCAGGCTGGTTCCGCCATTACCACTTGACGTGTCGTGACCGCTCTCCTGTTTTATAAAAGAGTGCAACTCTAAAACGCCTCACTATAGGTGGTTTTGGGACGTTAACCCTCAAAAATCAATCAAACTGTGACATAAGTAAACGATTCCGGCTTTCCAACGTAATGGCGTAAGTTCCATGGATACCACACAAGAAATGATGTGGCGGGTATTGTTGCGACGAGCGTCTGCGACGACGTTACGAAGGGCGCTTCGAAATCTCACCGCTACAACCACTGTTTCGAAAGACGGCGACGCCAACACGGTCCCGAAGGCACCACTGCTTCGAACTCCGCAGGGAAGGTCACCAGCCGTTTGGTAGCGTAGGTTTCTCAGCTCGCGACTGCTTCTGCGCAGAGCTGATAGACGAGCGGACGAGACGACGGTGAGTTAAACAAGGTTTATGTACAGCATATATACAGAGGTGTTACAAATTCGGCACTGGGGCCGACAGAGACTCGAAGAGCCGAGCTCTCCTCTCTAACACATAGGTCTGCTCTCAAACGGGTCCGCTGCGCCACACATGTCGGCTCTCCAACAGATATCCCGCTCGCGACGTGCCGCAGGGCTTCTTTTATATGCACCGGGTTCAGCCGAAATGTCCAACCAGAAGCGCCGCTGGTCGTCAGGCCAGACTCCTCCAATGGGGGTCGCCGCTGGGCCACGTCAATCTTTCTCATCGAATCTGGAGAGGCTGCGCTGCAGTTGGCTGCACCCAAGGACGATTGACGTCACCGCGCATTGCGTCAGACCCCCAGACAGAGAGACGCCAGTTGTTTACTTGACGGGCTCGCTTGCAGAGGTGACTCACTGCACGTGCACGCCAGAAAGGCGCCGTCGCCTGTCGACGCCGTAGAGTGGTTCGCGTCAGGCGGGCTGGCCTTGACACAGATTGCCTTTTTCAGAGGCACGGACGTTTGCTGCGGACTCGCTGGCATAACAGTATCCAGTATTCGGTTTCAAAATAAGGCTGCATAGAAGTGCGCTTCTACATGCACTTGTGTCACTGTTATCTGTCACAGATAATGTACTCGTACTTTCGTATAACAGTCACAAGGAATCTACCCATATCTAAGAAGAAACGAAGTCAATGAAAGCATTTGGGCAGCCTTCGTAGCTTTAACAGTACATTTGTCAAATTGTGAAATCTAAATGAAACAGTGGACGAGAAAAGCGGCCACTGGTGGGGAAGAAATTCACAACGTTAGTCTTAATTACCGGTCAGCTTCGAGCTAGTCAATATCACTTGTTACGCCATGCCATCCGGTAAAAGTGTTCAATGAACCTGCCCGACAACTTTTCGGATTGCATATACATAAATGCAGAATAAAATAAACGCGTACCGGCGGCCGCCGTTACTTATCCGCTAGACAATAAGGGCGCCAAGCTTGCTTAGTGCCTGAGCTTCTCTTTAATGTGAGGGGTTAGTTGTTTTGAAAATGTCACTCCTCACCGTTATTGCACCCTGTTATGCGTGTTACCCGCAACATTTCTTGATTGAATCTTATCGTTGCAGAGCTGGATTGTGGCTTGGAGCCAACGTCAAGCGCAACAATGTCGATAGATTACTATTCGACAGAAAATACCCACTCTGTTTATTCCTCTATTACGTGTTTTAAGTCTATTGGCACTGTATTCTAATTCTACAAGGAGCCAATTTTATTAGTAATCAAGTTATCATTATTATGACGTGTATACTGTTGTTATTTATTGTAATATGTAGGCGCATTTTACCTACTTTCCAATGAAACAATGGCTTATGAGTGGTCCGTAAGATAATTTTCAATGATAACGAACAAACAAAAAAGGGCTTTCTTAGCGCTATTCACGCCTATATACTTACTGACGCAGCACAGCGACCGAAAATACTCTTTGTGAGCCCTAATAGTCACTATAATTTCACGCGAATGACAAATCATTCGACCGTACTGAAGTAGCAAATCGGGCTAGTTGTAACATACTCATCATGATGAGCGCAGAAAAAAAACACAAGAAAGTGCAACACAAGTGCTGACACAAGTGCAGCGCATGTGTCGTGCACTTTCTTATGTTTTTTGTCCTGCTTGTGCGCTGATTATGATGAGACGGTCGAGTGTAGTATGTAGACTACTTACTCCAGCTATTGATTGTAATGCTGACCAGTTCGATCACAAGCTCGAGCAGAGAGAGATCTTTTCGTCTGGTACATGTGCAAGCTTCAAGAGGCTGAAATGTGCATAAATGATGCTTACTCGTGTCTTTGTGGTGACTTTCGCAGGTCCCGTGCCGATCGTTGCGCAGTCGATTCGTGGACTCCTTCCGGCGGCTGTCGCTCGGAGAAGGCGTGCCTCTTCTGCACGGGGACCAGGTGGCGCTGGTGCCGTCCAAGTCGTACCAGCAAGAGGCCGCCGGATGCATGCCCGATCTGTACACTCCGTTGCCGCCGTACGACTTGTGAGTGGCGTACGTTTTAAAGACGATAGGCATTTCTTGGGGAACTTCAACGCAGACATTTTGGTCTGTCTGTCTGTCTGTCTGTCTGTCTGTCTGTCTGTCTGTCTGTCTGTCTGTCTGTCTGTCTGTCTGTCTGTCTGTCTGTCTGTCTGTCTGTCTGTCTGTCTGTCTGTCTGTCTGTCTGTCTGTCTGTCTGTCTGTCTGTCTGTCTGTCTGTCTGTCTGTCTGTCTGTCTGTCTGTCTGTCTGTCTGTCTGTCTGTCTGTCTGTCTGTATGTCTGTCTGTCTGTCTGTCTGTCGTCTGTCTGTCTGTCTGTCTGTCTGTCTGTCTGTCTGTCTGTGTCTGTCTGTCTGTCTGTCTGTCTGTCTGTCTGTCTGTCGTCTGTCTGTCTGTCTGTCTGTCTGTCTGTCTGTCTGTTCCACCCGTACAAGTACCGACTACTGAGCATTCTAAACGACACCAGACGATATACCTCAAATGGACGACCCCATCCGTAGCGGCCACCAATGCTGCGTAGATTCCGCGTTCATACTTGCGCGATTGTCAATTAAAACGCAATTATTGCGCATACCTGAGGCACCATAACAACACGTATATATTCTGTATTTGCGCATTTTACTTGAAAAGGCATACATAAGTATTTCTAAGGGCCGTAGCGTTTATCACGCTGCGCTCATCATGCAACGCTTGCACGAAAAGTCAAGTGTTTCCAACGCTTTGCTAAGACAACACGGTGGCGGCACCTACCCGTCGCCTTCCGTTCTACACCTTATCACCTCTGATACGGGCGCACATGCCCATTTCAGAGCCACACGTTTCGTTTTCCAAGATAACTGCCACATATTGTTCATGACTCACGTGTAACGTGACTTGATGCGCTCGTTCACGTCCACTGCACGCTCGAAGCACTCTAAATCAGTGCGTTCAGCATACAATTCACCAATTTTCTTGCGCAGAATATCAAATAAACGTTTTGTTCACTCTCTCCAGACGCAATACTATCATCTTTCGACGACATTTGCAGATTAACATGCAGATACGGGGCCGATTATTTGTCAACGGTTTTACGCTGAGAACCAAGAGCAGTCTATCTAATTTTATTGTCATAAAAGTTACAAGGCGGGAACCTCAAACTCCTCTCATGCAGCGGGTTCGAGTCGCAGAATTCAGACTCCAGGGCTGGGTCAGGAAAGAATGCAAAATCGAAAGGGCGGGAGTATAGGTCGTACACATTGCCAAAAAACACTACCATTTGAAAGATAACCTTTCCCATATCTCACATACGGGTAATTTGCGAAAAATATTTGGGGCCTTCGCAACATTTTTTCCAATAGACTGTGAATAAAAATCCCCAAAACATCAATATTTGTCATTGTGGACGCTAATTCTGAAATATTGCTTTTCTTTCACGGCAACGATTCAACACATAGTGACCTTTGGGGTGCCTCAGGCAGACAATGCTTTTGATCACTCATGCCTGTATAGCTATCGCACATACTTATCAAAATAAGTATATATATGCGATGGACATAGCTCTATGCGGGTCGGGCGCCACGTGTTTGAAACCCACGCTATATGAACACAGAGGCTCATTTTTAAGCCAAATGTCTTTAATAACCCATGCTCGTGGTGTCCTACTTTGCTGCTTCTCTACTTTCCCCGAAAAATATTCTATGGCGCAATCGGTGCCACTCAAGTTTATTTGTTGTGTTGCACCAAGAGGGTTTCAAAGGCCAGCTTTCGCCGCAGGTGACTGTGCTGCGCATTCCGCGCAGACACAGCGTCTTCATTTTATCTCTAAATATTTTGTTTTGTTTTCAGCCGACGTCAGCAAGCACTTGTGGATCACACGTTCGACAACATACGGGTGCAGCCTCTGCTATCGATGGCCGCCATCTGGGTGTTCGTGTTCACCCTCGCCCACGTTGGATTCATCCGGCTCAAGAACGTGCGTCTCACGACTTCTTAATGCGGTTGTTGAGCAACACTTGTAGGCGAATAAACTGTACTTAACAACGACAAACGGTTGGATAAGCTGTCCTTGCATTGCTTGTGTTCGAGAAATGCTGCAGCAAAACAGGTACACATGAGAAAAAGAAAAATAAACAATATGCGGAATCGCTCGGGTTTTTCAGGCTATCTGCGTAAGTATTTTCAGGGGTTTACGAAGAATTGAAATTTCAAACATTTTTTTTGAGCTACGTGAACTTCGAGCTATGCGAACTTACCGACGACAAATATAATCGACCTTCAATTAACAGTGGCCCGTTCAGATTTAACATTAGCTGCACCCCACTACAATTTCAAATTGCAGCAAAGCTGCCTTTCAAGGTCTGCTACCATCGTAAATATGTTGACCCAAGAAAACGCTGCTTCCAACATGGAGGTGATAGATGTAGCAGAGTTCGAGGCTGAATGCCGTTTTGGCCCTGAAATAGTGATAAGAAGTCCGAAGAATCGGATGCCAAAGATTTTTTAGCATCCAAAAATTTCCGGTGTTCTTATACATCGACGTCTACGAGGCAGATGAAAATTGGAAGGGAGCGCACACCCTTGTTCGCGCCCGCCACCCAAGTTGAAAGAGGAGGACAGGTCGAGCAAATAACATTTTTGCCTTCCCCGCGTAAAGTGTTGTCGGCCACACTTCCATTGCACCAAGCCATGCACATAAATACGATTCGACCTCTGCATTGCCTCGTTCTTGATAACTAGGAAACGCCACCCCACCTGCGCTTCAACAACCTAGCCGAAAGAAACCCTCTCACTATGCTATCTCACAATACTATGCTTGGGATTCATCTGCAATGATTCTTTTGTGCAATATTGCGTTCGAAGTATTCAAAAAATATTCTTGATATATTAGAAGACTCGATTTGATTGGCACTTGAATATTTGAATTCTCTTCGCACCCACAGCTTTGCTGTTAGCACAGCTCTAGTATTTGTGATGCAAACACTTTCCCAGAACAGTGAATTTCGTACATATGCGTTCGGAGGTCTCATCAGTCGATGTGCGATTCCAAGCCTATACTTATGAGCATCTTACTATTCGGTTTAATAGAAAGCAACGGCTCAGCAACGTTGTCTACTTCTGTGAAAGTTAATATTGTGCCTTTCAAATCCCGCGAACACTCCCGCGCTTGGAGAAACGGCGACAGGCTTCTGTCAAATCCTATCAAATTAAACATTTGCGGTGGAATGAGTAACAGAGAAACAGGCCCTTACATGCCAGGTCTCCGTGAACACACAAAGTTCCGCACGAACGAACAAGTGCCAGGGATGAACGCATCAAATGTACGCCCGTTATCTAAAATAACAAATTTGCTACACGCATGCGCTATTAATAATTCGTAAAAACTAGAGTGTTCCGTGGGACAACTTGCGAACTTTAAGAGAGAGTTACTTTAGTAGGAGGTAATGTCCACTTAATGAAAGAATAATCACTCAATTATTCAGTTTTTATAGAAATGTTAGAAAGGCGAAGCTAAAAAGCTATGAGGCCTGAGGCGGTTTTGCTACTATGTCCCGCGACAGTGATGTAGCCGTTACGGTGCCTGGCTTCTGACGCAAAGGTTGCGGGTTCGTTCCCGGTCATGGCAACCGCATTTTGATGGAGGTGAATCGCTAGAAGCCTGTGTGCTTAGATTCGGGGCTCTACGTACTAACACTCTGAACTGTTCACCGTCTGCTGTTCTTTATAGCGTGCACATAAATGCAAGAAGGTAGGCCTCCGATATTTCGGGTCCATCGAAACACAATCGCCGCGACCAGGATAGTTGGCCAGGGCGTCGACTTTGGGTCAGTTCCCGGGCACGATAAACACTAGACCATCCTGGCGGGTTTTTGCTTAGATTTAGGTCAAGGTTAGGAACCTCAGGCGACCCCAGCATGGTGGTCTGATGGCCATGGCTATCGACTGCTAACACGAAGGTCGCGGGTTAGAATCTAGGTGGCGGCGGCATTTTCAAGGGAGGCGGAAATGTTCGAGGCGCATGTACTCAGATTTAGTTGCACATTAGAAAAGTCTCAGATGGTTGAAGTTTCCCGGAGCATTTCGTTATGGCGTCTCTAATTATCATATCGTGGTTTCGAAACGTCAAACTCTAGAAATTGTTAAACGCGGAGCATTTCTCAGTCGCGCAATGTCACGCTTTGGCGCGCCGTCCACGCCATTGCTGTGCATGATCGCGTCTCTTGCCCGCCTAAGAAGACACCCGCATAACTGTTGCTCCCCTCCCCCTCTCTCAGTTCGCAAGGTCGACGCAGGCAGAGTCTGCTAGTAAAAAAGAAACGACTCATCGCGTTGCATAACCATTCACTGGTCACTTCGTATATGTATAGGCACTGGATCGCACATCAGCGTCCCACCACTCGTTTAAGGCAACGCTTCTTCCTAATTCAATAAATAATAATAATAATAATAATAATAATAATAATAATAATAATAATAATAATATATATTATTATTATTATTATTAATAATAAGGACGAAATTATAATTAAGCATTCCCAAACCACACCCACTTACGCAACATTCACGTGATACCCCTCCTATGCGACGCATTTAGTCGAGTCCCCCCTACCCCATGGGAAGGTGCGGGTGTCATTTGTTATTATTAACCACAAATGATCGAAGTCTCCACTGTCTTCACTACGATGTCTATCGTAATAGCATCGCTGTTTCGAAACGTACAACCGCGATCATTATTATAAAGATGTAGCTACGCTTCACAGCCTGATGCACAACACAAGTACTAGCGGAATGCAAGTTTGCCGCAGGAGAGAAAGCGACACATCTGCGATGTGGCAGTGGCCTCGGGGAAAATCTTCTGTACCAAACAGATCTCAGCTGCAAGGCCTATTTACCTTGAAAACCATATTGGTGCTTACTCCCGCACTACGCGCAGTTCTTCTACGTGATGCTGGGCCTGCACGTTGCAACCGCCGTCGCACTGCTGCTAAGGGCGCTGTCCTTGGAAGGCGCCGCAAGGGGACTCCAGGCCTTTGCCTACGCCGACTGGAGCCACGTGCTCAGCGCGGAGGCAAGTTCAGACCCGCCTTGGTACACACTCAAACCTCATTATAACAAAGTTGCATCTAACACACACAAAAGCAAGTTGGTTACATCCAAAAAATTTGTTATGAAAGTATATTCCTAACGCTATATCTACCACAAGACTTTTTTTTTAATTACTACGATTCAACCAATGTCCGGCTCAATCAGGGATCTCTGTATCCAGGTATGAGAGTAGCAGTCCGGCGAATGTGCCAAGCTGTTAGGCTTGCGGTCGCGAATTTCATTGTTGAAAAAGGCAGCAGCATTTCAATGAAAATGAGATGCGATAACACATGCACACGTGTTTATAGATGTAGAGAATGGCCTTACATCTATGGCTGGTAAAAATAAAGCTACGCTTGCATCTAACTAATGTGCGCTTTCAGTGCTGTGCTATGCAGCATACAAAATACGTGACTACGCTCCCTCCCGTAGGAACAAAAAAAAACAAATAAGCAGCGCCCTCAAATAAGCTTGCCGATTTCCCTGTTGTTCGTTGCACATTTCGCAATGTGGCAGGTTGCATGCCAACATGCGTCACAACTATGCAGGGATTTATTCCACTGTACTTCACTATCATTTTCATGCAGATGATCTGGGAGCTGATATGAACTCATTCGTAACGCGACAATAGCGCCGTTCTGATTATGGACCGACTCTAAGACCAAAGCGGCACGCTGCTTCTCCAGCCGAAAAACATATATTGCCGCATTCCTTCCCAAGCTTTGTTATCACCTCGTTACAGTGTAATTCTGAGCGCAAAGCACGCCTGCAGTATTCGAGAAAATTCAGGATGGTACTGGATCATTTTCTAAAGATCCCGCCCACAACACATACATTGCAAATTATTCTGTAACCAACACGGCCGGAAGTTCGGCCAAATAAATTGACAGCTTAATTAGCATCCAGTCTGCTCCATTCGTCCGCGTTAAAGGGGCTCTGCAACAATTTTGAGTCGAGACGAGACAAAAGAGAATGCGATTGCAACGTGGGACAAATCTTTGCAACTCCACTCGTACTGGATGAATTCTTGATATTGTTGCGGCATTCAATTTCCGAGTTGATATGCTTTTCCTGTGAAATATTTTAATGTTTACTCAAAAAAGTGTTTCAGGGCCCCTTTAAGCAAATCATATATATATATATATATATATATATATATATATATATATATATATATCACTAGCTACATCACTGTCGGTCTCTCTGAAGGCACAGCTTTCAAATGCGCGGAGTCTAAACGCTATTACAGTTAAGCAGAGACCACAAACTCTATAGTGAATGAACAAAATCTGAATATTTTTAGGCTTTCTGTTTTTTATGACCCCACTCACACGTGACATTGTTCGACCAAATTATAACGAGATTTAATTGGTGGCATTGCAAAACGATTTGTTCCAACAGTGAAACAGGCAACCTGGTGGTTACCCAGGTGCCTATAGCCTGCGCGATTTCAGTTTTAAAAGGAGCTTGTTTTATTTGCATTTTTTGTACATTCAGATTGTTGTCGGTTTTCTTCTTGATTCTATAGTTTGGACGCTACCAGAACTCTTAGTGCAAACCGACGCCACCTTTTGCCCCAAGGTGTTGCGGACCTGCCTAGTGTTCTCATTACGCCTAACTTCGTCGTGGATAAATGGGCATGTTCGTTATTCACCATCGATGTATACGCTGCGGTAGAAAACACGGACGATGAGAGATAAGGATAGGCTCTGGCTATAGACAGAACGCTTATTCATCACGCACCGTATATAACAGGAAAAAAAAATGGTTTGAGTTTTGAACAAACAACAGAACTTCTACGCACGAGGCATAATAGCAGATTAGTTAGCCTCACGTGGCATTCGCCAGATACTAAAGCTTCCGTCTAGAATAGCATTTGATGGTTTGCCCGCGGAGTTGTTCGGTGTTACCCACGGAGTTGTATTGCATATGCAATACAGCTGTGTTTTCGAGCTGCGCACGCAATCGATTATCAACTTCATGGCTTCATAAAATCAACTCGCAGATGTGGTGTCAAGCTCTGTACACCTGCTTGGAAAGCGTTGGTGTCACGGGAACTGTCTACCTGGCCATCCAGAGACTCAACGCCTTCAAGAACAACTTCCACGAGTGAGCTGCGCGATTCTACGGTTACATTTATCACCCAAGGATTAAGCTTAACTTTCGGCAACGAGATTAAGGAGTACCATTGCTGAATCAGTGGTGCTAGTGCGGCATTTTGTATTGAACTGCAATAAGACGGTTGCTTTCCCTTGATGATTTCCCTACAGAATTCAAGTGATGTATTAGCTGTTGTAAGTGACCTCTGCAGATAGCAATTTTCGATTAATTCAAACCAAGCTTCCTTTATTCTCGGCAAGTAAAAAGGGGTTGCGAGAAAAGCTGCCTACATGCAGCTCGACTAAGAACGGCCACCAGTGAGTTCCCGTAACGTAGTTCGTGTACCCTCAGCGTTTCGCAGCAGGTTCGTGAAAATCTATGGGGATCAGTTCCACATCGGCATTTTTCGTGGCAATGATGTGTGGTGGTTACCACAGTAATGAAAAGTTCAGATGAGTGCACGTTATTGCAAAATAAAATTTAAGGCACCTTTAAGATTAACTCTTCCTGCACAAGTTGTCTATGAAGGCTTGCAATGTTTTTGATACTGACATATAGTTGCCTAAAGGAGAAAAATAAGGCGCAGCTACGAATTAGTGGTGCGAAGACTGAGGCAATGGTGGAGCTGGTGGCCTTGACCACCAACTCTCTCTCTCACTTACTTGTCCCTCACATCTTGCTATGCTATACTGCCTCCGATCCTCGTCGCCCTCCTACCGCTGTTATCTCATTGTTTTCACTCCTGTGTTATGTTAGCCCTCTATTCTATGGTAGCCCTCTCTCTCCTTCTTCCTCTCTTCGCACTCACTTTCCTTCCCCACCTCCTCACATACGCTACATGCCAACGCAATTCTTTATCCTCTCCGCCCTCCTTTCTCTCCTTTTATGGGACCAAGAATCAGCGGAGAGTAGGTGTGTCCGTGATGACGCACCCACTGTAATGTCGCACTGTCCACCGCATGCCTCTTTGCGCACAACGCGACCGGCAGCATTGCAAATTAGCCTGAGACTCCACGCGTCCACTTTGAAACGAGCAAGCTTTTCTCAAACTTTTGCCGTGACAATCCAGCCTAACCAACTGCTCTTACTGCCAATCGCGAGGACTTCCACATCGTCATCGCTGCCTTGAAGCTCGCATAATTGGTGCTTTGTCTAGCAGCACACGGTAAAGTGATCTCTCTCTTATGACACGCACGGCATGTTTGTTCCGTGCGCTGGGTACTCTCAAGGTGCGTGCACCCGGCCGCGCTTTCGGCATTTAGAACGTTTTTTGTTGCTTAGACTATGAACCACCACGTGTATAGCGCACGACGTCTATTGGTTTCTCCTCTCGCGTGCAAATTGCTTAGTTTGTGGCCGTTATACGAGCTGCCTTGCATATACTTCCACGGCCATTTGCAACGTTTACTTGTTGTCGGACAAAACCTTCTCCTGAGTCTTAGCTTCATTTGTACCAAAAATGATTTGGTCTCTTATTGACTCTGCTTCCTTTTTGAAGTTCCATGCTCCTCCTGCCTTCGTCTTCAAGTCTCGTAAAAAAATGGCAGCATATCCACGAAGTAAATAACGGAAAGTGGGGCGAAGCATCCGTCTGTCCATTCGTTTTTGCTTTCATCCGTCCATGCGTTCGTCTGTGTGAGCATTCGTGCGTTCATCCGCCCGTCCCTGCGTGCGTCTGTTCGTGCATCCACACGTCCATTCGTGCGTCCGTCCCTGCATCTGTCTGTGTGTCAGTTCGTTCATCTAGTCAACACTCCAAGTACCACCTTCTCGCATCTTTTCATCACATGTTCCGCATATAGAAGCACCGCCATCCAGCGGACATTCCAAGGACTAAACGAGAGGTGGCACACGCACACATTCTTACGGCTTGCACTTCGTGTCTACTTCCCACCTCTAACCACCTCGAGTTCATAGTACATACTAGTTCACTGCATTCGTGGCACTGCGGCTCAACGCTCGCTAAATCTTTCTTAACATAAGGAGGTTACACCCAGCGAGCATAACGTAACAAGCCTTTCTTTTCAGATAGTGCTCAATGTACATACCAATGGCTGCTAATGGGGAATGAGAGAAGGGAGAATTTGTTTTTAATTAATGCGCATGCTGCGAACTTTTTATTGTTCAACAAGACACAGGAGAAATCTTTCACTGACACCACCTTGCAGGTCAAAGCGTAAGACACGTTACGCACTACGACGAGGGACGAACGGGTGCCGCTTTAACTAGCTTCGCCCCTAAAAATGTTCAAAACGCTCACCTGGCTCTTGCTTTCGGGCGGAACAAATAACGCTGATGTACTAACTTATTGACTTTTGAAGCACAGCAGTCGTCGAACTTCTCGATTACTACGTCACAGTCATGTTTATCTTGGCCTTCAGTGGAGCTGCATGCGTTATACACCTCGATGGCTTCCTCATCAGCGACGCTAAACAGCAACGTAACTTCGTCGAAGCACACGTCCTTTCTTTTTTTGCAAGCTCTGTAGCTGTAAAAAAGAGCTGGAAACATTGCTTGAAGAGGCTTCAGCGCTTGCCTACATCGCCTTCAAACCGCAGCGGCTCCGGAGGTTTCACGAATTTCATGCTGACATTGGCCCGTTGGCCGGCTGGTAGCGCGGCCTAGACTTGACACAGATGATTTTGGTGCCCTGTATGGCACCTGGAATCAGCGTGACGGTATGGCCGAGTCCGTCAGGCCGCCAGTGTTGCTTGCTTCATTCAGTCTGTCACATTTATAAGAGTTGTGCGACGCTGTTTGGGCTTAATGTGCGTAACACGCGAGTAAGGTGCGATGAAGGCCCCTCAACCTCACTTTCCTTTTCCATCTGTTGCTATGCTATAATATGCGTTGTTATGCCATGTTTTGTTCCTCTTTGCATTTCTGTCTTACTTTTTTTCTTTCTTTTTTCCTCTCTTGCTCGTTCTCTTGCCCTTAGCAACGTAAACATTCTCCATTAAAATGTTCTGTACCCCGCTCACGGTAACAATGTTTCTCTTTCTATTGCGAAGCAAGACCCTGTTGTACCAAGTGGTTTCTAGGCAACGCACAGTGACGTCATAGCCAGGCATCATTTCGGGTCTACGCGATACGGCCCAAGCCCTGGCTTAACCAGATCAGCAGTTGAAGTTAAACAAGGGTTTGCCGCAGCAGACACCACCTATATAGCGCAGGCTCGAAATTATCGGTGGAGGGACTTAATTTGATGGGGGGCGCCAATACACTAATAGTGATGTTGAACGCTTTCTGATTTCCAGTCTGCGCGCGTTACGCTGGATACATGCAGGAGCGCTTTCATCGTTGTGAGTGCTTGCAGCGTATACTGAATATTGCAAGTGCCGTGAATGTCTTTTGATGGCACCTCACTACGTTTGGCAGCCAGGCATCACTGCCCCATCAGAGCTAAATAAGTTTCGCTTATGCTTTTTTTCACACTTCCATTATATACAGTAAAAACCACGTAGATAACGCAGATACGGTGCGTGCAGGCGTGGACATTACGTGTTATGCTTGGTATCATTATCGAGATGTATAGTACAAGTAAGTTACAACAAACGGGCAAAGTTTTCTGATAATCATGAAAGACTACTTAAACGCCACGCTCTAACATGCGGCGTGGATTCAATTTTCGCAGGGACGTGCTGTATGTGCTCGTGGCTGACACCGCTTGCAAGGGTATCGGCACCTTCACTGCTTTCCTGTACCTCGGGTACTTGTCCGCCAGGATGGGTGTCGATGTCAGGTTGCTCATTGAATATGGTGCGTAGGCCAGCATTAATGCAAGTCAAGGCACGAAGGCATTTCTTACACGGAGAATGTTGCAAGTTTCTTCTTAATGTTTTCCTGCATACAATCACGTTAAAAAAACTGCACGCCAAAATATACAAAGCATTTTTGCACCGTTTGGCACACTTGGGCGCACTGATATGAATCGGCGAAGTTTCATCTTTTTATACTTTTCATTTAGGCACAAGTGCCCGAGCTCTTTATGAAGTGCCCTCGTAATAATGCAAGCAACATGACATGAATTTAACTAAACACACTTCTTGGTGTTCTGCAACATCAAGAATCTCATTACATCTTTATTTTATGCAGTTTACATCACTATGTGTTAAAGCGATATATTACTTGGAAATAGATATGCCCCTTGTGCCGTGGGAATTAAAATAAAACACATAAGCCAAAAGAAAAAGCAAGGACAACTGCAAGGCACTCCTGAACGGAGCGCCTAGGTCCGCTTTGAAGGACGCCTTACCTCAGAGGGCGCTTCAAGGCGCCTCGCTCCCTGAAGGCTAGCAGTGGGCCGGCTGTCCAGCGACTAGGACTGTCGCACTGGACCTCAACATATGTTCCTCAAATGGCGGTTTCAAGCTATCTGTGGTCATACATACAAACCGCGGGACGACTAACGCTTAATTCATGTCCACATGGACGTACCAAACATGTACGAGGAAGGCATCTTCACCGCAGAAGGTCGTGACATGAAACTTCGGGATGAGACAAAGTGGAGTCGAGTCTACAGAAGACGACGACGTTCACTGATATTGGCGCAGAGAAATTCCCTTTAGCTTTTGACAGAACTTTAGAAGCACTCATTTGTACGTAGTCACTACAATGCTGATACAAATCATTAACATCGACGAATGCACCGTAAAGGCGACGAAGATGACGAGAGAACAAAAGCTCGTGTTGTTGTTGCCACTCCGCCATCTCTGTTCAAGGACACTGTGTACTCCGTGTACAATCTGTAAATATATTTCTACCTTCTGCCTACTCTCACCCCGTGACATTTTTGTGGTGGTGCGGGGTAACAAGGCGGAGCTACGCAGTGGCCGACGCTTGTTTTTTTCCACGATAACACAAGAGGGTCCGGCTCAAGCTCCCGCAGCAGCCACCTCAACGACGACAGCTGATATGCCCCAGCTGAAAGACCCGGGCACGTTCTGCGGGACCGACAATGTCGACGTTGAAGAATGGTTGCCGCTGTACGAGTGAACATGCAGGAATCATCACTGGGACAAAACACTCATTCTGGCGAACATCCTATTTTACCTGAAGGGGACAGCCAAAGTGTGCTTCGACACCACGAAGCGGGAATTGGTAGCTGGGATGCGTGCAAAGAAAACTTGCGTGTGCTGTTCGGCAAACCGACTGGCAGGAAGACAGCGGCCAAGAAGGAGATGTCATCTCGGGCTCAAACGTCATCGGAGTCGTACCTGTCTTACATGCAGGACGTGCTCGCCCTTTGCCGCAAAGCAGATGACGGCATGGATGAGTTCGAGAAGGTAGCGCACATATTAAAAGGCATTGCCGATGACGTGTTCAATTAGCTAATTTGCAAGGACTGTGACACAGTAGATGCCATTTTCCGAGTGTGTCAGCGTTTTGAGGTCGCCAAAAGCCAACGCATTTCCCATCAGTTCGCTCGACTTCTCAACACCACAGCAACATGGTCGTGTGAAGACATGCCTGTACCACAGGCACCGCTGACTGCAGAGCATGTCACGAAGATCATCCTTCGAGAGCTTGAAGCTATGTCTCTCGCTTCAACTTTCTCTCGTGCCTGTGAGTCCAGCTTCCAAATGGTGCCTTTAGTGCATGCCATCGTTCGCCAAGAGCTTTCGAACGTTGGCCTGGAATCTGTGTGCACTGCCGCCCCCTCCCGACCGACTGACCGTCGTCCGCCAGTTTCCTACGCCCAAGGCCAGAGGCTACCCGCGCGCTCTCGCAATCCCGCTGAGTGGAGGACTGCTGATGACCAGCCCATTTGCTTTAACTGCCATCGTGTTGGTCACGTGATCCGCTATTGCAATATCAGGTGGTATTGGCGTCAATCTTCCTATGGCTACAACCATCGCACAGAGGCAGATGATCGCCACTTCAGAACTCGCCGCGAGTCGCCTCAGCCAGCCGGTGGTGACGCTTCGTCGACGGTGCACTGTCGGTCACCATCCCCTCCCGACTACCAGTCCCGCTCAGCAATGTCTCGTCGCCCATCGTCGCGCTCACCCCGATTTCGCCGTCCTCCTTCGCCGACTGCACATCTGGTTCGGGAAAACTAGACGATGCAGTCCCCAGAGGTGATGCTGCATCGACGATTCGCTAGCCAAATCCTCTGAATATGCCGACACGACGCAACCTCATAGACGTTAAACTAGACGATGCAGATGTTGCCCTTGTCGACACAGGGTCCCACAATTCGGTGATGAACTTAGAGCATCGCCGCCGCCTTAAAAAGGTTTTAACACCGCCCACAGTGCCGCTCATACAAGTCGCCAACGGTGGAACTTTTCCTGTGCTTCGGATGTGCTCCGCACGTGCTAGTGTTGCTGACCGCTCCACAACTGGGCTTTTTGCCGTGCCCAAGAAGTGCTCTCATGAACTCATTTTGGGCATGGACTTCCTTGCCACGCACTCTGCTTTAATTGACTGCCCCGCCGCGGTGGTCTAGTGGCTAAAGTACTCGGCTGCTGATTCGCAGGTCGCGGGTTTGAATCCCGGCTGCGGCGGCTGCATTTGCGATGGAGGCGGAAATGTTGTAGGCCCGTGCACTCAGATTTGTGTGCACGTTAAAGAACCCCAGGTGGTCGAAATTTCCGGAGCCCTCCACTACGGCGTCTCTCATAATCATCAGTGGTTTTGGGACGTTAAACCCCACATATCAATCAATACCTTAATTGACTGTGGAGTAGGCTTGCTTCAGCTTGACCAAACTTATTGCTATGTCACTCCAACTACACCTCAACCACGTCAGTGTTCTGTCGAGTTCGTTCGCCTAGCGCCCCAAGCCGTTACCTAGGTAGCCATGAGGTCTTTTCCTTCGGTACCTGACAGCGATTATGTGGTGGCACCGACTTTGGACGTGTTATTAGACAGAAATGTTGCCTTTCCTCTTACTGCGTTGACGATTACGAATAATGTGGTGTCGCTACTGATACTGAACTTCAGCTGGTGCGCTCAAGTTCTTCCAGATGGCATGACTCTAGCCAACGTCTCTTCCATCAGTGAACATTCTGTTTCTGCATGCATTGCAGATGCTCCTTTGCCTGCTACTGCATCCTCTTCACAGAGCTCCACTGATGTCGATATTGACAAGATGATCGCGCCAGACGTCATTTCAGCACACGAGGCCAATCTCCGGCATATCTTGGCATCCTTCAGGGACATCTTCGACTTTGGCGACAGCCTCTAGGTCAGGCGTCAATTGTTACAGGATCTACACTGGAGACGCCAGCCCAGTCTGACGACGTCCTTATCGCGTGTCACATGCAGAGTGACACGTCACTCAACGTGAAGTTGATAAAATGCTCGCAAAAGACGTCATTGAACCATTTTGCAGTACATGGGCCTCACCAGTCGTCCTAGTAAAAAATAAGCATGGCAGCTGGCGCTTCTGCGTCGACTACCGTCACTTAACCAAGGCCACGCGCAAGGAAGTCTACCAACTGCCACGAATTTACGATGCCCTCGACTGCCTGCACGGGTCTGCCGACTTCTCCTCTATCGACCTGCGATCAGGAGACTGGCAGATTTCTGTCGACGAATTATACCGTGAAAAGACTGCATTTTTTACACCGGATGCACTTACATCAGTATAAGTTAATGACCTTTGGCTTATGCAACGCTCCCGCTTTATTTGAGAGAATGATGGACTCCCTGCTACAGGGTTACAAATGGTCAGCGTACCTCTGTTATCTCGATGACGTCATTGTATTCTCATCGTCATTCGAGAGCCACCTTAGCTGTCTGTCAGCTGTTCTGGAAGTTTTCAGAATGGTGGCAGGCCTACAGCTCAACTCCACCAAACGCCGTTTCGGTTGCCGAACAATCACTGTGCTCGCCCATCTTGTCAGTGCTAAAGGCGTGCAACCCGATCCCGACAAAATTCGCGTCGTCAAAGATTTCCCCACACCACATTCCACGAAAGATGTACGGACCTTTGTCGGCCTCTGTTCCTATTTCCGGCGTTTCGTTCACAAGTTCGCCGACATTACACATCCTTTGACACAGCTACTGAAGGAGGACACGTCGTTTTCCTGGGGTCCCCAGCAAGCCAATCCGTTTCACCGACTTACTGCACTGCTCACTTCCCCGCCCATCTTAGGTCATTTTGATCCTTCAGCGCCTACTGAAGTTCGCACCGACGCCAGTAGACACGGTATTGGCGCTGTCCTCGCCCAGCGGCAACAGTGTCAACAGGTCAACAGGGACTCCTCTCCCCATCCGAGTGCAAGTTTTCCATCACTGAGCGCGAGTGCCTCGCTCTTGTATGGGCGGTTGGAAAACTCCGACCATACTTGTTCGACCGCCACTTTTTGGTCATCACAGATCACCACGCCCTGTGCTGGTTGTCCTCTCTCAAAGATCCTTCTGAACGTCTGGGTCGTTGGGCTTTAAAGCCACAGGAATATGGTTTTGACGTGACCTACAAGTCTGGCCGAATGCACCGGGATGCCGACTGTCTATCTCGCCATCCCATCGATCTCCCCGACTTTTCAGTGCACGATTCTGATGCCTGTGTCTTCGCCATTTCTGATTTCACGGACATACGTAGAGAACAAGTCAGTGATGCTAATTTTCGGTGTATCATAGGCCATCTAGCTTCTGACACCTCGGATCCTTCCTTTCGGCTGTTCAAGCTTCATGACGGAATTCTCTATCGGCGCAACAGAAGCAGCAAAGGCCCAGAACTTCTTCTGGTAGTTCCTGCAACGTTCCATTCCACTGTGCTCGAACAATTTCATGATGCCCAACTGCGGGACATCTCGGAGCAGCCCGCACGTATCACCGCGTACGGCGTCGATTCCTCTGGCCGGCCTTTACCGCTCTGTGCGCCGATACGTTGCATCTTGTGAGCCTTGCCAGCGCCGCAACTATCCTTCATTGGCACAACGAGGCCCACTTCATCTCATCGACATTTCAACAGACCCAATCTACCGGTACTCTAATTGCACTGGTTCCTAGCACTCTAATTGCACTGCTGAGTAACTCATGTGGACAAATTGCAAACTCATGACTACTGAATTAGACAAGGAACCAGAAAAGTAGGTCTTAAAATTAGTCTGCGGAAAAAAGCAATGTACAACAACCTCAGAAGAGAACAGCTTCGAGATAGCTAATAGTCCATTAGAAGTTATAAAAGACTATATCTACTTAGGACAGGTAATAGCCGCGGAGCCAAACCACGAGATTGAAGTACCTAGAAGAATAAGAATGGGGTGGATCACATTTGGCAAGCACTCTCAAATTATGACAGATGAGATTATGGCAGATGAGACAAACGTTAAACGTACGTTCCCAAGCATTAAACGTTCCCTAGTGTTAAACGTTGCCAAGGTCGGTTTCCAATGGCGGCCTGTCCGGATCCAGAGATTCTTAGCACCCTCTGCTGCGTTGCAGATCTGACCACCACCGTGGTCAGTTGCTTCACAGCTGCTGGGGACTGAGGGCCATGAGTTAATTGACGCATGCATGTGGGAGGTAGTGGGCAGATACTGCACCAGAGTGGCCAATCCTTCTCTGGTGAGGGAGTGCGCTACCGGCGGTGGTTACCGGTGAGACCGCAGCCCAGGTCTCCTAATGCAATTCCGTCACCACGCGAATTTTTTTATCTGGTTGAGAGCTGCGCGGCACCAGCATTTGAACCACGGACCTTTTAGGTGGAGGTGGATGCTCTAACCACTACGCCATCGCCGCATCTAGCCATTAAGAGTAACTAACTGGATTCCTAGAGAAGGCAAGTGCATTAGGGGGAGACCGAAGGTTAGCTGGGCAGATGAGATTAAGAAGTTTGCTTGATATAAATTGGTAGCAGCAAGCACAGGACCAAGTGGACTTACAGAACATGGAAGATGCTTTTTTCCTGCAGTGGACGTAGTCCGGATGATGATTATGATGATGATGATGATCACAATACATAACATTTTTCATCTACATGATTAAAGTCTGGCACTGCTTGTAAATAACCGGGTTTGCTAGCATTTTCTCGCCTGGCCACCATTCGTCCTACAATAGAGTGTATGACATTTTTTTTTCTTTCGTAAACATACGTTGATTACAACGAGAAGTCGATGGACCACGATTCATCATAAGTATGTGGGTTTAGTTAAGCAAAGTATAGTGTATTCAACATAAAAGTGGTTTCATACATCGGTGCATGCCTGCTTGAAGTCTCAAAGTCATCAACATAATTTTTGTGCCTATGATTGTGCAGGGCCCAACATTATTGTTAGTATCACGCCACAGGCTTTGAGCCTTGCTCCCGACCCGGAGTTCTGGAGCCAAATGTACCTATTGTGGCTGCTATCCTCGCTGGTGCCGAAGTTGGTGAGTACATATAAAGTTCCGAACCGTATTCACATTCAAAGTCTTACGTGAGAATTTACAGCAAAAACAAAACGTGGGAGTTCAGCAGTACTTGACCTATACGTAATGCGAAGTGTGTCAGCGATCATCGCGGCAAGAAATGACGATGTGCGTCGGAGCCGGTCGGACTAGGCGTGTGGCAAAATTGGGACACGCCAAGGGTCTAGGCGTTCTCTGGCTGCCCCAAATATGGCGGCGTTTTAATATATCGTCTCTTATATTAGCCCCCTTTGCCGTGACACTGTCTGCCTGAGATGCACGCAGAGATCAGAAGGCCGATTCTGGTGGCAGCACAATACCAAGCTTTCCTGGTGAGCGTTGTTGTGATTGTCCAGCCATGCCCACGTGAACGACAGTTTTTTAGATGCGGAGCATCTAATACTCGAGGCTTGTAGTGCGGCGCCGTCCGCAAGCTTCCTCCTCCTTCTTCCACCATCTGTGCATACCTTCCTCCTCTACACACCGCGTGCGCTTCTCCTCTTCACGAACATTCGCTAGCTGTATAATGTAGCGCGCATGCGCCGTCACGCTTCGAGAACATCGGCAGCTGACGCGCGCGCATGCGCCGTCGCGCTTCGAGAACATCGGCAGCTGACGCGCGCGCATGCGCCGTTGCGCTTCTCCCCCTTCTCGAACATTCGACAGCTGACGCGCGCATGCACCGTCACCCACCATCTGTGCCGCGCGCGCTTCTCCCCTTCGAGAACATTCTACAATTCTCCTGATTCTCCAGTGGACGCGCATGCGCATCGCGCTTCGAGAACATTCAACAGCTGTATATATACTCAATATATATACTATATATACGTCGCGCTGTATATATACTCAAAGGCCGGCGCTCGCTCGCTCAGTTGCCGCTTGTCGGTTGGTTTGTACGGCGCGTCGACGTCCATGGTCGCGGTGAAATGAATTCCAACGAATCCACAAACACAATGATCGACGTCCCTTCGACCAGCGCAGCCCTTTCGCATACGTGTGTACGTGTTCACTCATTTAACACCCCCTCCTACAACCACGTTAACCAATTTAGCCATCGCCCCAAGTAAGTCGCAATTTAACACCCCATTTCACAACCACGTTAACCAATTTAGCCATCGACCCAAGTAAGTCGCACTTTAACACCCCGTTAACCAATTATATGCTCCGCATCCTCCTCAGTGTTCCCCCGAGGGAAGCTGCGGGCAATTTTTTTTTTACTGAACGATTTCGCAGTAGGTCGTTAACTGATGAGACCATGTTGGGCATTTGGCCTGGCACCAACAGTGCAAATGTGGCTATAGGAGCGGTTATAGCCTCCTTAAAAGTAACTGCACTGTGTGCGTGGCTGTAAAATTTCCTCATTTGAAAAGAATTGTACATACCCGCTTCTCTATTTCACCATTGTCAGCCATTACATTTTGTTTCTCCCCTTTTTCCTACCCCTGTAAATAATAGCAGGTATGATCATGGTATCGCTCAGGCTGACCTCTCTGCCCTTCTGTAAATAAACGTGTTTCTTTCTTTCTGGTGAGCGACCAAGCAAACAAGTGTGCCGTACTTTCTGGAAAACCCCAAAAATAAGTATGTATTTTGTTGAGAAAAATTAGTTCTTCGTAATACCTTTTAGTTGCAATCAGGATAATTATATGCGTTTTTCTGAGGCGAAGTTGTGCAGAGCAGAGACTGAGCAGTCGCGCGTTTGTGACAGCACTTCAAATGGTGATGCATATTAACCGTCGGCGTCCCTAAGTTGTTCAGTGCCGTAGTTTCCTTTTCTTCTTTTTGGCTAGCTAAACTGTGCGAAGTAACACAGTAGAGTCCATACGAATGAGAAGATAAGCAACGCTGACCTTTCTAATTATCTTGGACGTTTGGTTGCGTTCCCCGTGTGCTCAGATTTGGGTGCACGTTAAAGAACCCCAGGTGGTCGAAATTTCCGGAGCCCTCCACTACGGCGTCCCTCATGATCATATCGTTTTGGGACATTAAACCCCACATACCATCATCATCATCATGATTTGGGTGCGTTCGTATTGAATTGCGCAAGAATTTACATCTTTTTTTCTTTTTTTTGGTACAGCTGATTGTCCCGGGCATTATCATCGAGGCAGTGTCGTTGCCGCACCCCTACGTGCTGCGGCACCGCCTTGTGGCACACTTCATCATCTGCAGCGTTATGTTCATCATAAGCATCATCGGCTGCAGCAGCGTGAGTGAAACTTAGTCATGCGCCGTAAGAGATATTCGTATATCCGCAGCACTTTTGTGACGTTTCATTTGGTTTCAGGAGCACGCAACATACATTACCCGACCACGATCGGTATAAAAGAAAACAGGGTCCCCTATTCAAAATTTTCTTAAAAGGCCACTCACCAGGCGCTCAATATACAAAAAGTGCGCTTTATTATTTCCTGATATTTCTCGTCCTTCTTGGCGCACTATACTGTGACGCAGACAATAATTCTCGCGACGTCTACGGAGTACATGCTCTCGATTCATTGATATACACAAAATATCACATGTGATTTGTCTTCAGCTCTGCTTTACCATGCAGCCGCCCATCCGTTCTTTTTTGTCTTGCATGAATATCGTGCTCAACGAACCGACCAAACTTTATTTTTTGTGTTCACAACTGCGCATGCGGCGATAACACCGTGCAGCCGAGAAGTGCGAAATCGTGGTAGGCTCAAGCGCTTAGTGGGATATTGTTCCCGTGCATTCAAGAGCTAAGGGGTGAGGAAGATGCATCGTGTGTGTGAACGAGAGGAGAAAATCACCCTCTTGTCTTTAAACACGGGGAGGTGAGAAGCCCTTCGAGAGGAACCACCTGAGCCCTGTCCCTATGCGGCCACCTCAAGTGGTAACTTCGTTTAACAACGTTTCTTTCGTTCATCGTCTATGTACCTGATTTTGCATAGGTTTTTGACAAACAGCCATTTTAAGCGATTGAGCAGCGGGCCAAGTGACAAGAACAACCATAAAACCTTGTGATCTTTAAGAACATGCCGCGCTTGCACACGCGGCAGGTTTTCATCAAATACTTTCGGCCAGCGTTTACTCACTGTCGGGTGTAGCTCGTATGGAGAGGCGCAAAACATGGACTACACGAAGGTAAAACAACTGGACGAGCTCTATTACCACCTCAAGAAGTGTCAACTAGCCCCTCACCGTCTAGCACAGCTATCACCAACTAACAGCTCAATAAGTACTAAGATTACCATGCAGCTTCTGTACTTACCGTACTTGCCAACAGCTGATAACTAGGCTAAACGTAATGCAAGATTGCTGTAAACGTGGTCCGTGAACTTAATTTTTTCTGTGTAAAGTGCTACTATTGAGAATTCGGCAAAGCTTTCACACAACCACACTACACTTAGGGCATGTGCACCAGTCCTTGCACCGGTAGTTACTCGTGAATACCCATATAATTAATGGTGTTGAGTTTCACGGAATCGCGTCTTGTAAACGCTTTACTCTGAAGAACAGTCTCAATTATTGAGCGCTCGAGTGAAGTGCGAGGGCCAGAAACGCGTCCTAGACAATATTTCAGGCAGCCCCTGATATGCATTTGCCTTCATCTTGACGTAATTACAATAGGCTAGACGCGGCTCGCTAGCACACTACTAAGATTCTATTCAAGCTGTACAGCGACCTACTTTCCACTGAATTCTTATGTTTTCAGGGACTCTGCATTTCAATTCAGTGAGTGAGTGAGTGAGTGAGTGAGTGAGTGAGTGAGTGAGTGAGTGAGTGAGTGAGGCAACTCTATTAGGCCTACAATAGACGCGAGTCAACTCGACGTCATCTGGCTAGGCCCACTCGGGCATGGTCAGGTTTAACCTGACCACCCTATCGCGGGCTCTGGGCTACCAAAATTTGAAAAGTCAGGTCGTGGGCCTCAACGAGCCTGTTCGATTCCTAAAGTGAAACTTTTTTATATAAACGTGAAGAGGTGGAAAGGTAGACAGCATTAGGCTCAGTTGTTTCAATAATATGTAACCTGTGTTATAGTATATGATATTAGCATCTCTTTTATTACAGATAATATGAATTATTAGTCATATATATACAATGACCCAATTACTAAAAAGTCACTTTAAATGAATACAAGTTATCAAAAGCGTACAAAGAAGTCTCTTTAGATGGTGTTCTGAATATACCTGGTAATCAGTTCTAATATCTCAGAAATAGTCTGAACAACCATCCTACCATAACAACCTTTATGAACGGAACACCGACTTAATGTTCAAGCAACAATTACTCGTAATGTGTAGAACGAATCTGACGAATGTATTTGCAAGAGGTACCTTTCTGCTTTTGTGCTTGATGACTGCGTTCAGCTCTACGGCCTCTTAAACGTGTTTCCAGTGTTTTGCTTCCTACTTTCCGTTACAATGCTTGCGGAAAAAATGACCTCTAGATACGTTGGTAAAAGAGCAGTAACGATAACGTCAGGTAACGCTTTATTACGCACAAGGTGGTTTATACTAGTAAATAATTTCGCAAAACACATCAAGTGGGAAAGAAGCAACACATTATTTGTCTTTGTTGTGCTGCGCGGTACCAGATGAAGAAGCTTTCACTACCGTCTCAATGTACAGGGAGGCGCTAGCGTTGTGTCCGTGCTGGCCTACAGCCAGGGCCAGTCCTTTCGGCTTCTGATGGTCGTGCTCGAGGCGGTGGTCTTCCTTCAGTTCTATGGTGAGTCGGTGAATGAGAGTTTGCATCCCTTTGCTCTAACATGGGGGGGGGGGCAACTCTGCCGCTGCTCAGGCATGCCAGTCTTGTAATTGCTTCAAGTCTCGGGTTTTGGCCACGCAAATATTTAACAATAATGGCGGCCAAAAATTTTGGTGTTGCCCTTCTAAAACTGTTTTAACTTCCCAATTACACGCCTGGAAAGCCGGAGACAGACAGAAACAGTTGCGAGCAGCATGCTACCATTTTACTTCAATTTGCACATTCACTGCTGCTGCAACGCTTGGTTTCTAGCGGATGTTTGGACGCGAGTACTTGCCATTTACCGTGTGCCGCTTCTTCATTGCCTGGCCAGTTCACCGGTTGCTCGAAGTATTTCAAGCTGAACGGTTGTGCCGACCGCGATCTCCAACGCGTAGCTTTCGCCGACTGGTTCGTCCTCCGCGACCTCCTGACGCCGTGCGGCTCTCACCGCGTGGTGCTCCTTCCTCGGACTTTTTCAAATGGGTCCCATTTTTCCTATCTTTTTTTCTGTCGCTTGCCTGACCTTTTTTCTTTATTTATATCTTTCCTATATTATTTTATAACCTTCTTGTCTCATCTCCCACAAGGCGCTGAGTCGGCCTCCCGCAAGGGCGGCAGAAAGTAGTGCATTTTCCCCCTTTTCCAACGAGCCACGTATTCACGGTGAGGCGAGGCGAGTTGTGCGCTGCGGTGAATATGGCCTCCACCTAACGAAAAACCTTGCACATGCGGAAGGGAATGCCTGAGCCAGCTTTCGGTTAACTAGCGTCAGGAAGAGTCAACGGCCTTAAACAGCCGTTTTTTATGCGTACCACTTGTGCGAAAGATTGAAGACTGGGATTCCATTTGCTCCGCTAGGGCAGATAAGCTTTTGCATTATTTTTACACCGCAAAGTCAACTACCAGCTTAAAAAGTGTCACGTAGCCCACACCGACTAGCTAATCTAACACAAACTTCATACATGAAGCCTGTTTATTGGTTCAAGGCTCCTTTAAATTAGTTTGCTATGTGACAGCAGTGAACTTTTTTATTTCATGCTGAGTTCAACCATTTCATGGGCATCTGATCGAAAGGTGGAAACTCTGTGATCGAACACTGAGTCAGAGGTAGCCTGCCCTTCAGAGTCGCAAAATTTTGAAAGACATGATATTAACATCTTTGTCGACTGTTAATTTGACCCTAATGCTAACGTTCTGCATGCTACAATTCTTAGCTCACTGATTGTTCAGTTTTTATGTGCGATGTGGAAGATTTATCCAATGATTTATTTTAGTTTTACTTAAAGCCTTCGCCTTTTCTTAGATAAAATTCTGAGCTAGCGGAAGATATTTGAAGTACTCGTACAAAATTCCTATAGATGTTCATTATAACCTCGCGTCTTGAAACCTCCATGGATTGAAGCCTTGGATACTATGCTTGCCTTGCAGTTTTTATGTGTGTTTTCCTCATTAGCGACTCAATGTTTTCACAGGTGTGCGAAGACTGGCCATCGACGAGAACATGATGACCAGTCGAGAGCCCAGCCCTTTCGTCAAGATCTGTTGGTCGTCGGTCATACCGCTCGTTATCGGTGTAAGTACATCCCCGTAAATTGTGTACAAACACACTCGCGTACTGTAAAACGGAACACCTCGCATAAATATAACAGCTACAGCGTTCGAATACAGAACCGTATCACAAGCTCTATGGGTATTATAACAGCGTTCGGGGTTACGCTTCAGGTTTCACGGTCTCTTTTGTAATCTATCTTTCATCGTCAAAGCCATTCAGGTGTCAAAGAGTAATGCTCATGGACACCGTTTTGTATGCCCGTTACAGGCGAAGTATAAGAAAGCCTGTGTGTCTGAAGAAGCCCCATGTAGTTAACCTCCATGAGAGCTCCCTCACTAAGACGCGCCTCAGAGTCAATCAATCAATCAATCAATCAATTAATGAGTTTTATTAAGACAAAAAGAATGAATACAAAGTATACAATATACTCCCAAAGTACGCGACTGCAACGGAACCCTCTGTTATGGTTACAATCGAATAAAACAATTAAAAGCAGCAGTCGGAATTAAAAAAACTAATATGAAAAGCAAGAAGGCAAGAGACCAAAACAAAAATCCAGCATATTATGAGTAAACCTAAAAGCACCACAACAGTGGAACAACTGAACAAACAAGGAATGCCAAAACTAGATGATGATGATGATGATGATAGAATAAAAACAAAGCTACATGGAACTAAAACACACATCATTAGTACCATACATAGCGATAAATCTGGTACACTTAAAGAAAGGAACTTCATAAATTTAACATATATTGCTTTGATGCAATTTTAAATGAAATAAAAGTTAGCATTTTAGTGATGAGGGTAAGGAGATCCATATTGAGATGACATAGAAGTGTGAGATTATTTACCATAGTTAGTATGAGTCTTAGGAAGCAGGAAGTTGCTGTTAGCCGCAAACCTCGTAGCGTTTGTATTAACTAAACGTTCATATTCAAATAAATTTGTAGAAAGTTCATGTGTTATTTGTTTAGGCAGAAACATGATCGTAGATTATATCCAAGTAAGTCGCATCGTCTTTTATAGCTTGCGTAATTTCTTAATTTATTTTTCTCGTCGTACTCTATTGTAAAAAGCACAAACACGGGAAAGCATCCGGGATGCCGACTGGTATAAGGTTATAAAGGAAACAAAAATGTGCAAGAGGATAGCATGACATCACACAGCCAGCCCTGGCAAGCCAAAGTTATAAAAATCTATTTCCCTTTTTTTTCTTTTTTTCCTCCTCAACAATGCTCAGGTTGTCGTGTGCGGCAAGGTCGCAGGTACTTCGTGGCATGGCTATCCTCTATGGCTGCTCTTCATTATTATCTGGTTCGGGGCGCTCGAGCTCAGTTCCATCACGGTATTCGCACTCACACTGCTGGAATGCACAAAGCTGGTGAGCCCCATAGGGCAGTCTGTCCAACTAGTTGGAGTAGCACTGCTCTAGTTAGCGCGAAATCTACAGGCATGCAAAAAATAACTAGCGATAGACCAACACTAATACCTACTAACTGTTATTTACTTCAATCGATACATCCATTGATATGCGACGATATTCAAGTACATCTACCAAACCACTTCTTCCCATGAAAACGAAATCAATTACTTTGAAGAAACTGCTGTTCATATTTAGCATACAACTAGTGGACACATGAAAGGGGTCAAAGTATTGATTGATATGAAAGATTCAACGTCGCGAAATCACCATATGATTATAAGAGACGCCTTAGTGAAGGGCTCCGAAAATTGCGACCACCTGGGGTTATTTAACGTGCACCCAAATCTGAGCACACGGGCCTACAGCGTTTTCGCATCCATCGAAAATGCAGCCGCCGCAGCTAGGATTAGATCCCGCCACCTGCGGGTCAGCAGCCGAGTACCTTAGCCACTAGACCACCGCAACGGGCAAAGGGGGTCAAAGGAAACACGAGCCTCCCTTCAGAACATATCAAATACACCGAGCTTAGGCAAAGGAGGTCTAAGTAAACACAAGCCTCCCTTCAGGACATATCAAATACACCAAGCTTAGGCAAAGGGTGTCAAAGTAAACACAAGCCTCCCTTCAGGACATACCAAATACACCGAGCTTAGGCAAAGGGGGTCAAAGTAAACACAAGCTTTTCTTCAGGACATATCAAACACACCGAGCTTAGGCAAAGGGACTCAAAGTATACAAAAGCCTCCCTTCAGGACATATAAAATACAGCGAGATCAGGAAAAGGGGGTCAAAGTAAACACAAGCCTCCCTTCAGAACATATCAAATACACCGAGCTTAGACAAAGTTGGTCAAAGTAAACACAAGCCTGCCTTCAGGACATATCAAATACACCGAGCTTAGACAAAGGTGGTTAAAGTAAACACAAGCCTCCCTTCAGGACATCAAATACACCAAGCTTAGGCAAAGGGGGTCAAAGTAAACAAAAGCCTCCCTTCAGGACATATCAAATACACCGAGCTCAGGCAAAGAGGGTTAAATTAAACACAAGCCTTTCTTCAGGACATATCAAAGACCCCGAGCTTAGGCAAAGGGGGTCAAAGTAAACATAAGCCTCCCTTCAGAACATATCAAATACACCGAGCTTAGGCAAAGGGGGTCAAAGTAAACACAAGCCTCCCTTCAGGACATATCAAGTACACCGAGCTTAGGCAAAGGGGGTCAAAGTAAACACAAGCCTGCCTTCAGGACATATCAAATACACCGAGCTTAGACAAAGGTGGTTAAAGTAAACACAAGCCTCCCTTCAGGACATCAAATACACCAAGCTTAGGCAAAGGGGGTCAAAGTAAACAAAAGCCTCCCTTCAGGACATATCAAATACACCGAGCTCAGGCAAAGAGGGTCAAATTAAACACAAGCCTTTCTTCAGGACATATCAAAGACCCCGAGCTTAGGCAAAGGGGGTCAAAGTAAACATAAGCCTCCCTTCAGAACATATCAAATACACCGAGCTTAGGCAAAGGGGGTCAAAGTAAACACAAGCCTCCCTTCAGGACATATCAAGTACACCAAGCTTAGGCAAAGGGGGTCAAAGTAAACAAAAGCCTCCCTTCAGGACATATCACATACACCGAGCTCAGGCAAAGGGGGTCAAAGTAAACACAAGCCTCCATTCAGGACATATAAAATACACCGAGCTCAGGCAAAGGGGGTCAAAGTAAACACAAGCCTCCCTTCAGGATATATCAAATACACCGAGCTTAGGCAAACGGCAATGCTTATTGTTTCTAGATTGGTTAGTAAATTACGCTTTTAGGAGACACAATTTTTTTCTGCCTGCATGCACAAAACCTTTTTACAATAAAAAAATTTCCTAAGACGTTACTCCAGCCGACCACTATGCTGCATAAATCCTTAGCGAAGCAGTCTGAGCCTTTGAAAAACGTACTTACAAATTAGACACATTGTGAATTCTGCTGCTCATTCGCAAGTGTTCTTTGCTGAAGGATATCTACTTGCAATAACTTTACACGTTCAGTTGAATTATCATCAGAACGCATGACGATCGTGAAAGTTGTTTTAAAAATGTACATTTCCTGCAGGAATATCATGAAAGAAATGTGGGATAACTGGAATAACTGGAGCGCTTCGTTAGGATTGTGTGCTAATAAAAAGTTGGCCATGGCAAATGATGGCTGGCAAGCTGGAGGAAAACCTAGATGAAATGGGAAAAAAAGTTTTCTGCCTTTCTGATATCTCATCGCCACGATGCAAACTTTTCAATGGGCGTGTCGCGATGAGGGCGCTGTGCACCTTTTAAAAAAACCTTATATAGCAGGTCAAAACTACTCCTCAGTCACCCAATTCTAGAAATTCTGCGTTTAATATACACAGGAAGGTACAACTGCATCATCATTGGTCGTAGAAAGAAACCTCGGCCATTTTTTTACAAAAGCAATGACGACCAACACAGCTTAGGCAAGAATCTACTGCTTACGAAAATTCAGAATAACATGAATTCAGTTAGTTGGTGGCTGTTTGCGGTGACATCCCACCCTTACTGCTTCTATTACTTCCGTCATTCTCGTTTCACATTATCTGTCGCGAGGAGCAATTATGAACACTTTAAGCCCAAAAATGTCAGCAAATTCTGCTCCTCTTGACCACACATGCATCGCTGTACCACATTAAGAAACAATAAGTTTTTGAACACTGTTTTCTCATTTATTTTCGCATCGAAGAAACCAAGGCAGAGCGTCGCTCCACTGCCCGTACGGGTGCCGACAAGCTGGGAAGATGTGATGGCCTACCGGCAGCATATCACTCTCGAAATTGTCAGCTCGCGGAAGACTCACGAGGGAGCCTCCGCAACAACGTCGCCGGCGGAAGCGCCACCCACTACTGGTCAAGAGGCTTCGCAGAAACCGAAGGACGTCACTCCAACCGTGCCTTCGGACTCCGAACACATGGCGAGCGACCTATACGTTGCCTCGGAGCGCACGAAGCGTGGTGCGGAATCGCCAAGCGACTGGCGCAACTTCTCCTTGGGTGACGAGTCTGGTGGCAACAAGAAGTCCAAGAAGAAGCGAAGTGCGCGTAAGCCCATCCAGGAGACGGGAACGTTGCAAGTGTCCCGAAACTTGAGCTCAGTGCGGCGATTGGCGAGACAAGATCAACAGGCTCCGCCCAAGCCGACAAAGGCGAGGCCTGCAGCTATGATCATATTAAAGCCAAGGCCCTTGCTGCAGGAGGCTAACCGGCATCACGTCCTAGCCCCCGCAGACAAAGTCGTGCCCGATAAAGGCAATTTCAAGTTCGGCGACAGCTTTGAAGACCTGGATATGGTCGCCGACTCGGCGGCCTTGCCCGCCCCGGCTAGTTCCGCGGAGGCCCAGGATAAGAAGGCTGTGGCACAGCATCCGGCGGTCCAGCAGGTTCAGGATGATCACCACAACCTGCCTCCGTTGTTGTGGTACCAGTACCTGGCGCGGGGACACAAGCCGGCGCACCTCGGTGTGCCCCCACAACCAATGAGAAACGTACCCGCCACCACAAAACCTCCCGCGACGGCACCTACTGCCGTTGCGGCAGCCGCTGCTACGACGTCGCCCGTCCACGTCAAAGCCTCCGGTACGCCTCGAGTCGAGAAGAGGGTTGCCGCCGCCGATGGAGAAGCTGCTCACCAGGATAAGGGACGTCAGGCAGCATCGGAGCATCCGAATATAGCGAGCAGGGCTTCGCGCAAGCGATCCTCGTCTCAAAGGTCGTCGATGTCCTCTCGTAAGACGAGCTTTGGTTCCGATGCCCAAAGCGTGGCCACTGCGCGGCGTGCGACGAAGCAGGCGTCATCATCCGCCACCTTCTCCAAGGCGCCTGCTTCTGAGGCAATCCCTCCAGGCGCAGCCACGCTCGGTAAATCATCGCAAGATAAGTGTCGGAGATTGTCTAAGCTGAGCCATACGAGCAACAAGCAGTCTGGGGAAGAGCGTGAGTCACCGAGGCTTAAGTCTACCAGCGACCATGAGTTGGACAGACGTCCCTCTGGATCAAACAAGTCTGCTCAGCCGGCGCCTCTTGCCAGTGACGTCTCTTCCACCAAAGGGCCTTCGGGTACCGGTGCAGAAATGGAAAAGTTCGAACAAGCCACGCCCGTGCAACCAGTGGTTCCCGGTGAGATGCACGTTGCTGGCCCACCGGCGTCTGGTGCCCCGAGATTGCCCATTCAGGGCACAGAAGAAGTACCGGGACATTCTGGAACGGAAGCGCCGACATCTGCCGTGCCTGCACCCCGAGAGGAAGAATCGAAAGATGTCCCAATTTCTCATGTAAGTTACATGAGCAGGCACAGTAATTTTTTTGCATTTTATTGCGAAGGCGAACACCAGTGTTCTTCCATTCAAAATGGGTCATTCTTAGGAGGCCTACATACTCACGCCAACGCGAAGGCCTTTTGTTATACCACTGAAGAGTAAGGGCTGTGTTCGCCTCTTTATATAGTCTATTCTAGTGATTATTCTTACTCGGCGATGGCCAGAAGCTGTAGCAAGGGCAATCGTTACGTTATGACGTGGTAGTGCGCAACACAGCTTAAGCCATGCTCGCAATGCGTTCGAATAAGCACGATGTACACGTAATGCGTCTTTTAGTTTTATTTATTGCTTTTGCTATTATCATTAAAAACTTACGTGTTTACGCGTGCAGATGCCTTGGTCAACTTTAGACCGTATTTCTCGTATTCGCCAGTAGGCGGATTGTTTCGCGATTTCATAAGTAAGGAAGGAACTGACGGAAGATTGTTGGCGTAAAAGTATAGGGTGAAAGGGCAAGAATAGTTGGAAATCTTTCTTTTTCTACTGCTTTAACTGTAGAGCGTCGACTAAATAGGGAAACTCAAAATAGCTTCACAGAAGTGCCAAGAAACTTCCCGTAATAACGCACCTTATTCATCAAAAAGGACACTTCTGCACCGTAGAGTGATACCGAGGCCTCACTCCATCACGTTTCATGTTGATGAAGAATGCTTCCAAAACCTCACAAGCACACATGTTTTTTCTATGCCCCGGTATCTTAATCTGTTGAAATCGTGCTTCACATCCACAGGCTGTGCCGTCAGCAGGAAAATTATTCATTGTTTTTTATCGACATCTGGTGTTCACGTGCGCGGTAGATTACGCAGCGGCTTGTTTAGTCTTCATACATTTGCGGCAGGAAAGCGGAATCTGGTAAACCAATCTCACAACGCATCGCACTATCAAGTTGGCGTGCTTCTTGCAACCCTTGCTCGCACGCTCTTCGCCGCTCGAAATTCGCGAGCGCAGCCTCGAAAGCTTGTTAGGCGCAGAAAGCACCATGACAACTTTTCTTCAGGTTATTTGTCACCCGGTGTAAATAGAGTAACACTATCAGCTTCTCACCCCCAATGCACGAGTCTTTCAGCCACGGCTTCAGCGAGCGCCCTTTAAGCTTCTTCGGGAGGGCTTCAGCCACCGTTGTCAGCACAGACTGCGGTAACCTAGCTGCCTTTAGTCGTCCAATCTGAGCACGGAACCTGGCCAGCCTCTCACGTGAGAACGACCTCACAGTGACGCAATCGTCCTCTAACTACCTTAAAATGCAATTATGCGTATGGTAAGTGTTTCTTTCTAGCGCGTGGACAGTACGCATATTAAGTATGCTGTTGTTTGAAAATGAGCTAAAACCTAAAACTGAAGTGATCCTTCCTTAGGTAGCTCGTAAGTAAAACATAGACTTCTACATAACTGCTAAACTTCAATAAAACGTTGTTCATTATAACTTGTGCCCGTTTGTTTTCCCAAACTACCAGGAAACAGTTCAAGTACCTGAATATCTTCAACAGTCCACCGCTTTTAAACGCGTCAAGCAGGCCGTGGTGAAAACGTTGCACATAACAAGGGCAACGTAATATCCTATACAAATACCTTCTTTTTTCAGGTACAAAGACTTGTCATAACCTCTGAAATTGTGTTCAAAATAAAACTCTAAAAGCAACCTGACAACAAAAGTTAACGCTCAGGCCGGTTGAATTTCAAAAATTAATCTATAGCCTGGTGGTGCAATGCGATGTAGAAGTGGAGTACGGGATTCCACTTTCCTGCGACAGATCTTATGTAGGCCAAACAAGTCCCTGCGTAAATGACCACGCACCTAAACAACGTGCGCGTTAACGACCGCGAATGAGTTGACAGAGTGAGGTACTGGAACATAGCAGAAACACGTGTGCTCGTGAGGTTTTGGAAACATTCATCAACGTGAGCAGTAATAGCTGTGTAAGACCTCGGAATAGCTGTGTAAGGCCTCGGAAGTGTCCTTTTTGATGAATAAGGTGCGTCTCTCGGCACGTCTGCGCAGCAATGTTCGGTTTCCCTATTTAACCAACGCTGTACAGTCAATAAGAATGTAGTTTGCATTTGGTATGTTTAGCATTCCTTCTTCGTGGTGTCCTTTTCCATATTAGCCCAATTTTTTTCTATATAGAATGAGCCAACTAGTTTCTCAGGACGTCCTGATCAAAACAAGTCTATTCTGCCAGAAGTAACGGGCAGTTGGGGTGTGAATTCGCGGTCGTTTACAGCGAAAGCTGTTACGAGATCGAAACTCCGGTCATGCATGGCGCCGTAGTTGTCCGCCGCTGCCGCGGCAACCATAAGCACTGTACTTACTGGCCACCCCGTCACCACCCCGCTATAAAGGGAACGCTCATGCATAGCATTCATCAATCAACCCATTCAGTAAAACACCCACGGTTTCTAGTGAACACTTTGGAACACCAAGGCTACACTTGGATTATGATTAACATTATGCATAAATATCAGGTTTCTCTGATCATTACGGGGCCACTCCGTATGACGTTGGGTCATGCGACAAGAAGAGGGGGCCTTACACTGCCCTACTTGCCCTCTCACTCAGTGTTGATCATCATCCGAGCCTTC
The DNA here is from genome assembly GCA_013436015.1 of Rhipicephalus annulatus. Classification (NCBI taxonomy): domain Eukaryota; kingdom Metazoa; phylum Arthropoda; class Arachnida; order Ixodida; family Ixodidae; genus Rhipicephalus; species Rhipicephalus annulatus. The sequence goes on along the minus strand of WOVY01000051.1, from coordinate 861,478 downwards.
ATGCAGGTACACCAGCTGGATTATGGGATCGCAACCACGGCCAACCAGCCACACACTCTCGATGGTAACAAGCCACCCACTGACAAGTCCGCCCGCCTGCTTCACAAGCTCGCCGTTGACCTTAAGCGGCCCTCGCGTCGACGGCACCTAACTCGCAAGAGTCTCGACTCCAACCAGGACGTCGATGACAGGGCTGCTCTCAGGGCCACCGATATTTCTGTAGCCTCGGGTGAAAGCGGCCCGCTGGACCGTGGTTCTTCCGCGTCCATCTCGCTGGGATCGGTGCTTGGTGTGGTGACTTCACAAACCGCCACAATTCACGCTTTTCAAGCGGTCTCCGGCCCCTCTGCGCCACAGAAGGAAGCGTCCGCGGGGCAGCCCTCTGCTCCTGCTCCGACCATCGTTGCACCGAAGTCAGTGTCACAGACGTCGGCCAAGACGACGTCGAGCGGGACTCAGCATTCCGTTTCTTCGAAGGAGCTCGAGCGCAGCACCGCCGCTGCCGCTGCTGGTGTCGAGGCAAGAAACGAGACGCACTGGGAGAACGCGGATGACGCGGGAGCTTCGAGTCCCAAGAAATCGCGAGGCACATCCGGAAAGGGCAACGTTCATCCGAGGCACCGCTCGTGACGCTCGCCGAAAAAGCAGCGACATACGAGCAGCAGCGGCAACAGTGTTGAGCACCACGGCTCGGACAGTCCGCACTGACGGTCTACGTAGAAGCGTAGCGAGCCGGCTCGAAGGTTCGTTTCGGGCAAGAAGTTCGAAACGAAGAACTGCATCGCATATGGTACTAAGGAGGGTTCTCCAGTACCTCTGTACTGTGGTCCGAACGGTATTTATTTTGTTTCTTATCTGCGTATATTAGTATACCGACAAGCGCGTGATCTATGCTTTTGAATACACGAATTGCGGTACTTTTTTGTTTTTCTGTAGCACCACTGTACTTGTGTGCAGAGCACCGCTGCACTTGTGTGCAAAATGATTACGTTTGACTACAGTAGGTATTTAAAGTTGATTGATATTTAGCACTGAATTCGAGAACAACAGCTTTCTCTCCGCGCTGATTGCAAGAAACATTACATATTTATACGGAAGACGGCGCTTCGAAGAACGAAGAAGGGCAGAGTCATTTCGCTCAACCTGCTCGGGGTTTACATTGCGGGTTTTCAAAAATCATTCTTTTGTACTTTGTTTTCAAAAAAACGTTTTTTGCTGTTTGCCCTTTGCTGAAGAGTAAGTGGTTATGAAAAAAGAGAGCGGTTATACTACAATAGCAATCGTATGTTTGCTCTTTCGTATATGCCCGAACTCTCGTCAAGTGGATCGGCAAAGGTACGTGTGTCGACAGAGTCCACTTGAAGGTACGTATTTGTCAGAGGGAGAGGTTTTAACTTCTAGGTGATAGGTAAGCCACCTTCCATTAAATACAGGTCCGGTATTGAAAAATCGCTAGACGTTTATGTATCTCTAGAGAAGTGCGGTAGTACAAGACCATTGGTCGGCAAAACATGTGCAACTTACTCGGACTCGCTCACCAAAATTGTTTTGAGCTGGATTCACTGAGACTTACTCAGCAAAACATTGTTCGCTCGGGCTTCCACAGACTCGGGCTCTCTGTTCTATCCGAGTGTGAGCGCCGGTAAGAATGAGTCGACTCACGAGTTTGTCATCCTAGGATATCACACGTAATGTGCCTTTTTGCGCCTTTTGATACAGAACATTCGAATACAAGTTATTAGTGCTGGTAAACAAGTGAGGTTTATATATATATATATAGGTTCTAACGTCCCAAAACAACCATATGATTATGAGAGACGCCGTAGGGGAGGGCTCCGGAAACTTTCACCACCTGCAGGGTTCTTTAACGTGCACCCAAATCTGAGCACGCGGGCCTACAGAATTTTCGCCTCAATTAAAAATGCAGCCGCCGCAGCCGGGGTTCGATACCACGACATGTGGGTCAGCAGCTGAGTACCTTAGCCACTGGACCACCGCATCGGGGCCAAACAAGTGAGATCATTCTCAAGTGGATGACAATGAACAGTATATCAACATGCCCTGGAAAAATCGGACGGGAGTAGGGGTGCGGTCAGGGCACACCTCATGTATTTAACGCCCAGGTAAACCTTTACCTGGGTTTTCGAACATTCTTACGAGTAAATAACGAATTGCAGAACGATAAACATAACATACCGAAGTCGCACGACATGTCGAAGCAAGGGGTCACAGGCCAACTACGCCCACAGCAAGACAGGCCATTCCCCATATTCCGCCAGTCAACTCGGTCTTGTGCTTGCTGCTGCCACTTTATCCCCACAAACTTCCTAATCTCATCTGCCCACCTAACTTTCAGTCTCCGCTTCACCCGCTGGCCTTCTCTTGCAATCCAGTGTGTGATCCTAAATGACCGGCGGGTACCCTGTCTTCGCGCTACGTGCCCTGTTCACCATTTATTAAAGACGGTATTCTTTCTTGAAGACCTTCGACGCAGAATATCTGTTCTGTCTGTCTGTCCGCCCCGCCGCGGTGGTCTAGTGGCTAAGGTACTCGGCTGCTGACCCGCAGGGCGCGGGTTCGAATCCCGGCTGCGGCGGCTGCATTTCCGATGGAGGCGGAAATGTTGTAGGCCCGTGTACTCAGATTTGGGTGCACGTTAAAGAACCCCAGGTGGTCTAAATTTCCGGAGCCCTCCACTACGGCGTCTCTCATAATCATATGGTGGTTTTGGGACGTTAAACCCCACATATCAATCAATCAATTATCAATGTCTGTCTGTATGTATGTATGTATGTATGTATGTATGTATGTATTATGTATGTATTATGTATGTATGTATGTATGTATGTATGTATGTATGTATGTATGTATGTATGTATGTATGTATGCCTATCTGTACACTTCTCTGTTTGTCCACCCTTAACGCTACCCAAAATGGCACCAAACGACACTAAATGGCCGACACCATCCGCGAGGCCAACCAATATTGCTCAAGATTTCGTGTTCATACTTGTGTGATTGCCAATTATAAAGCAAGTATTGTGCATATCTGCGGCACAATAACACGTCACCAATCTGTATGTGTGTCTTTTTACTAGAAAACGCATGCCTAAGTAATTATAAGGACCGTAGCGCTTATCACGCGGCACTGACGACGCAACTTTTGCACGAAAAGCAAAGTGTTTCCAACGCTTTGCTAAAACGACACGGTGGTGGTACCTACCCGTCGCCTTGCATTCTACACCTTATCGCCTCCGAGACGGAAGCGCATGCCGCGCGCTTCGTTTTCCAATATAACTGCCAGATAGCACTCATATCTCGCGTGTGACGTGATTCGATGCGCCTGTTCACCTCCGCTGCATGCTCGAGGAACTCTAACGCAGCACTTCCAGATTACGATTCATCGATGTTCTTGCGCAGAAGTTCAAATAAACTTTTTGTTCACTCTCTCTTAGGCGCAAGACTATCGTCTTTCGACCGCGTTCGCAGTGCAACATGGAGATACAGGGCCAATTTTTTTCTTCTTGATTTTGGCTATGGTGTCCTTGGCACCCTTTTGTTCCGTGATACACTCTGCTCTCTCATTGTTCCTTAGGGTTATACCTAACATTTTTCTTTTCATTGGTCGTTCGCTCCGTCGTCCTCAACTTAAGTTAAATACTCTTTGTAATCCTCTAGATTTTTGCTTCATGGGCAAGTGCCGGTAAGATGCAGCTCTTATATACCCTCGTTTTGAGGGATATTTTTGAGGGATTCTTTAACCGTGGTACCTTAAAGGTGCACTTGCTCGCTCCCGCGCGACGCCGCACAGGTGCAATTTCGGCTGCTATTTTTTCATCATAGTTTACCGACTCGTGCAAGGGTCCACGCTGCTTTTTTATTGCTGTGTTCCTCCTTCCACCAGCCCACGCGCGTCAGGCGCCGTTCAACGAAGCAATTACACAGCATGTCACACCTCCGGGCTCGGTAACGCATCGTAAAATTCCGCCGAAAGTCATTGCTCATACATGAATACACCACGCTACGCTTGTGTTTCATAGGCTGTTGGAGCCAATCTTTGCGCTCGCGTAGCTACTTCAAGCATTTACATATTCCGCAAAAGCCGTCATCTTTTACGTAGTCATACCCTGTTTTGCACAAACAGCAGCTCTACCGCAGCGTCACCAAGGGTAGAGATAGACGAGACGAAAGAAGAAGGCAGGGAGGTTACCCAGGTGCTGAGATACAAAATGCTACCCTGCTCTGTGGTTGGGCAATAGCAGTTTGAAAGAGAGAGAGAAAAAATCGCAGATCTAACGCGCAGTGAGAATTCATGATATGCAAAGCACGAATGAGGACGGTTGATGTGTCACTTTCCAGTCAGCACAACATTACGAGGCGCGCGTAAATTATGCCGTACATGACTTCCATAACATGATGATCATGTTTGCGCCTGGCATTTGTGTTCATCGTTTATTCATGTCACGTAATACCAAATTTGGTATACGTAAAGCAAGTGAGCTGGCCACAAGCGTGCTATGAGCGTAGCATGTAGTCATATTTAACACGACAACCATATTATGACTATCGAGTTTGGACGTGTCATTTACTTTCGTCGTCCATTAGCGTCACGTAATACCAAATTTGATGTATGTGAAGCTAGCGAAACGACCGCGAGCGTACTGAGAGCGTGGCATGTAGTCGTGTTATACATGACACGCATGTCATGATTATCATTTTTCCACCAGTCATATACCTTCGTCATGTATTTACCTCACGCAATACCGAATTTGGTATAAATGAAGCCAGTGAAACGACCACGAGCGCACCACCAGCGAGGCGTGTAGACTCAAGACTCACATGTCATGCATGTCATGATTTCCACGTTAGGGCCTGTCACTTATGTTTGCCATGCAGTCATGATTTGATTAATATTTGGGGGGGGGGGGTAGCGTCTCAAAACCAACATATATGAGAGACGCCGTAGTGGAGGGCTGCGCAAAGTTTTAACACGTGGAGTTCTTTAACGTGCACCCAAATTCTTTACCGTGCAGCAAACGGGCTACAGCATTTTTCCTTCTATCGAAAATGCAACCGCCACCGCCGGGACTCAATCCCGCGACCTGCGGGTCAGCAACCGAGTACTTTAGCCACTAGACCACCGCGGCGGGTCCCCATGCAGTCATGTCATACCATACCAGTTTTGCAATATGTCATGTGACCGAAACGACCACAAAAGATGCAAGGCCATGAAATATAAATCGTGACAGTCATGGTATACTTGTCACGCTTTTTATGGCAAGACTAGTCACTTATGCTCGTCGTACAGTCACGTTACACCATATCAATTTTGATGAAGATGCCACTTTTTAAATGATTAGGAGAGCTAAAGGTCGTGGGCAACTAGATAAATCGATATATACGAAGACAGATGGATAGCTACAGTCAAAGTGGCCGAAGCTCACTAAAAAATGCTTAGCATTTAAATAAGAGCAAAACTCCGTCACGCACAAAAATCTTCCACTCAGAGTCGTTCACGAAGGGTAAATTTTACACCGCGTAGATTAAGGTTTATATATAGCTAGAAATTGTTTTCATGAGGGGAGGGATGACTAGGGGCTCTTTACATAAGCAAAACATCTCTTTTCATTATTTCTTTTCGGTAAAACAGCCCCTTCATCTGAAGCCTCATGAAGGGAATGAGGGTCTAGGGACCCACGGACCATATAGCACCCCACCTTTTGTTCTTAGCTGCGCACCTGTGTACACTATCTTGTAGATATATCCATCGTTTTCAAGGCAAATGTCAATGGAAAGCAATGTTCCCAATCCTTTTAGACGGCGTAACGCCACAATGTGGCCAGGGCGTAAACGTCATTCGCTTGAATGGGGTGCTGACTCAGCTTGCGTGCTTTGTCTCCGTATTGTTTGATGCTGTGCATGGGCGATGCAACTGCCAGATGGATTCATTAACGAGTCAGTCATCTAAAGTGGTTGCATGCAGACCTGACATCATGGCACGCTGCTACGAGGCAGCACGATGAGACAAGCTGACCACATGAAGATTCAACAATTACAGCAAATTGCAAGTAATGTACACATGAACAATGTTGCGAGACAAAAGCTGGAACCAAACCACAAGGTGAGTGAGTGAGTACGCGAGAAGAAAATTGGCTGCCATCCCGCCCCACGAAGGTGAATGTACAGCGAAGCAGTCTGAAAAACCAGAAATGCTAATATTAATAATATTAATAATAATAATAATATTAATAATAATAATAATAATAATAATAATAATAATAATAATATAGTCATAATAATGATAATATCTAAGGTCCAACGTCTCAAAAGCACGACATGGTTATGACAAACATCGTAGTGGAGCGCTCAGTAAATTTTTAACCATCTGGTGTTCTTTATCATGCACGGACATCCGCCCACAACAGGGGCCTCCACCATTTCATCTTTACCTGAATGCGACCGCCGCGGCCGACATCGCGCGCTGATAGGGAGATGAGAAAAAGTATGTTTCAATATTACTTCTGCACATGGCTTCTCAAAGTTGCGGGGAAACCAGGCGTTCGGGGAAGGACATTTTGATGTTCCGCAAACGGCTAGAACGTGTGCACAAGCTCTGAATTTCGGCCTCAAAGCAACTTATTCACTTACTTGGACAAGCAAGTTTGCATTGCATTTCGCACCTGGCGAAATCAGTGCATGCTGCATCTACGTAAGGGATTACTGCGGGTAGCGAGAGAACCACGTGGCAGCAGCACTTGCGGCTCGTCTTCTAGAGTGCGCCATGAAGCTTGCACGATTTACGGACCCGCGGTGACAGAACGCGCAGAGCGCTAGTAATTCATGCTCGTGAGCATTCTAACTAACTCAGACGGCATTAACGGCCACGTGGACGCTCATGTAGGGAGCCTTAATATGCGCACCGCCTCCAACGGAGACGGAGGTGGCGCGCACGTGAAGGCTCCCTACTCCTGGCACACCGGCGATCCCGTGGTGCAGTATTCATTCACAGTGACCGGTCACCGCTCTTTGTCAATGCTGTAGTTTGACCGCACAGACGCGTTGGCTCCAATTCTTATTTGCTGCACGCTCTTTCCTGTCTCTCTTCTCTCTTTGATGCAAAGCAGCTTTAGCTCGGGGCTGTGTCCGTCCCTCGGCGACTGTCCGCTCCCCCACTGCGCATGCGCAAACTCACCCCCTCTCCTCGCGTGAGCACGAGGAGGTGGGAGGATTTGTCAGAGCGCTGCCTCCACTTCATTTCTCTTCTCCCGTTTATTCCTCCGCCACAGTTGTGCGCTCATATATAATGCTGCGCGTTGCTCTCTCTTATCAGCGCCGGGTGTTCACTGTGCTGTGCACACACATAGTAATACACACAAATGTGAAGGGGGTTACATAACCGGTACACAACTTACACACAGCTCCACACTAAAATTAAGCATACTTCGAAACATACAAATCGAAATAGCAAATGCAAACACTAACGAACACCAGCGTTGCTTCGCATCCCCGCATGGTTCCCTTTAGTGGGAGAAGTTGTTATTTTCGGTTAAATTCTGCTAGCGCAGCAAGTCGATTCGTCGAGCGTTTAACGCGTCGCCTGATGGCGGTTGCGATTCCTCAAGGCCAGAAAGTTTGAGAACCCCTGTTTTAGAGTAATGGTAGCGATCACCATTTTTGCGGTTTCTATAGTGAACCACGTTATTGTTTCCACGACCATTTTTAACAAGACGGTTCTTTTTGTCAAGAGGTTCTTTCAAAAAGCGTATTTTTTTCGTCAACCATTGTATTCCCACTATTGTTCTGATCCATTTAACATGCGTGGTTTATCGATGGCAGTATGAGAACGAACCAAAGAATTAAGTTCCTACACTCGTCTCTCCTGTATATGCGATAGCGTGAAACATTCTCGAGTAGGAGGAAGGGCTGTCTGACGTCATTCGAGGCCCTCGTGCGACGTGAAGCCGCCGCAACATGTTCTCTACAGGGAACGTGTGGAAGGGTGTGTTCCTATTGTTCACGAGCTCGTTTATGTCTAACGTGCAGTTTTGATGTTTTTTTTGCAATTGTGTTTTTTGAAACGGATACTATGCGCCATCCGATATGCCTGATCGGGAAGAAAGATATCCCGTCTGCCTAAGAGGTAGAAATTTAGCTGAGATGTAGAAATCGACTAAGAGGTAGAAATTTGCTTGTGGCATTGCAGTTCTGCACGAGGCCACAGCTAACGCGTTCGTCGGTTAGTCTGTCAACCTCGCCGAATGCTCTTCCACGGGTTTCAAGAGTGCAATAGCAGCGGCAGGTGTTGCTTCCCAAGAAACTTCCGGTCACTTCAATCATCACTCTAACACCAAGCAGAATTTTTTGTGCTAAAGTAAGGAAGAACTCTTTTTCCGCTTCGAATCGAAAAGGTGCCTAAAGTTGAAGATCATCTTTTACAATGCTTTATCTAGTTGAAAAAAAAACTATATTTGATGTACTTGCCCAGTCAGAGGGACAAAACTGCTAAAAAAGAGCGGGCTCCTCACTAAGGTTTTGTTTCACCACCATTGGTAATGGTTGGCCGGCAAGCGAAACCGGAAGCAGTCCAGGACATATGTTTGTAAACACGAAAAGCGGAAGGTCAATACAGCACGAGTGCCTATATGTTGACGGCTTAGTGCCCTGGCTTTTTTGTTGTTGTTGTTGTTTTGTCCGCAGAGGTGAAACCGCTCCGGAGTAGAGGTGTACAGCTTGGTCGTAAAACTAACGCACCAGCTGAAGCGGAACGGAACTTGTGGAAGTGCGTGGTCAGCCGTTGCCGATGAAAAAGCTGCCTCAGCAAAGGCTCAACGGCTGTGAAGCCAGGGTCCGGTGGTGTGCGTCCATGAAGCAGAAACGCTTGCCTCAACCTATAGCAAAATCAAAACACCTGAAAACCTGCTCACAGAATGTGCATTAGGCATTATCGTGATTGTCCGCAATTTTTTATCTCTTTCTTTCAGAGCAAGACAGCTCTACAGAACCCTAAGGCATTCCGTCAAAACTCTGCCAGCACAAAGCCTTGAAACTTTGACGAGTGCCACCTAGCACTGTGGGTGTTTCCCATACGCCGTTTCGAGCGTCATATACATTTGATGAGAAGCAGCTCTCGAGGCCTCTCATGCATTCACTTAGGACGACTCTATTTCGCTTGATTTGCTTGCTCTAAAATATGGCACAAACCCACTGTGGGAGACTGGTGAAGAAAGCGTAGCGATATTTTTTTATGATCACTCCAACAATGCCTATGAAAAATGACTCAATGTTTTTATTTTGTTTTCCTGTGATATATGGCACGTATCCACTTTGGGGTATTAGCCAAGAATGCGAGGTATAGCCTTTTAAATTGTATTTTAAGAACCGTAGGTGATTTATTAAGAACTAAAGAAATGAAATAACAAAGTGAAATCTTTCTTTTCTCACTCGATGCACTGATCCTGCCCCGCCACCATTCAAAAGCTTTCTGCATCTAATCTGGTTTTGCACTGTCTCAAAGATTGGGTGCACGTCACTTGCTTTTACATTGCATTCGTGATCGGACCCCCTTGGACCAACTACAGTATCATGAATGGCATCATCGTGTCATGTCATACCACCTGACGCCATAAATTGCAATCTCTGACGTTATCGTGACGTCATAAGGTGACCTAACTGGCATCGCTCGTCCCAGATGCCTCGGCATGCTGACGCCGACGGTCAAATTGGACGTTTTTCGGGGCATTTATTGTTCTCACCTTAATCTCAAAGTCAATGACAGTCAGCCAAAAACATGGCCATGTGCGAATGAAAGCTTGTGTGTTTGATACCTATACGTGACGAGTGAAATCATCAAAAAGTTTTCTCATACAATGTCCCAACATTTGCCAAAACTACTCATAAATAACGGCATGCTATATTTTTAAACGAGTGGCCTTGCACCGTGTTCGAACTTACCATCTTTCAACAAGCGGAATGGACACTCAAACAGCCAAAGGTACAAATTGCAAATCATCCCACTCACCACGGTGGCGTAGTGCTTATGGGGCTCGACAGCTGGCTGGAAAGTCGCAGATTTCAATCAAAACCGTGGCAGCTGGGATTTCTATGAAGGTGAAAATGATTGAGACCGATGTACTTAGACATACGCGCACTTTAAAAAACTCGAAGTGGTAGACATTTCTCGGAGCCATCATAACAACGCCCCTCTTATTGAAACCAGGGTGTTTGGACAATTTTCATTGGAAATTTGCTTATCGTGTTTTGTGTTTCTGGCCTGTTTGCATGTTTGTCATCTTAGAGGTGCTTTCCGTTGAATAAAGTGGGCACGAAACGCCCGTAATGATTGATTGATTGATTGTTATGTGGGGTTTCACGTCCCCAAAGCACCATATGATTATGAGAGACGCCGTATAGGAGGGCTCCGGAAATTTCAATCATCTGGGGTTCTTTACCGTGCACCCAAATCTGAGCACACGGGCCTACAACACTTCCGCCTCCATCAATAATGCAGCCACACGTAAGGACGTCACCACGGCGCTATACTCTATTACCACTCAAAGCACCCCAAGCTCACAGGAAAATATAGCAAAAATGAGGGTAACACACTGCTACATGAACGTAGTTTAATCGACTATAAGTGGCTATTACGATCACTTCGCCATCGAACATCATTGAGGTGAACTGTATAAATCAGTAATCCAGCGAACTAGTGATGTGTGTTCTCTTTACCAAAAGAGGTGTGTCATCAATACGTGGGTAAACCACTGCGGCCATATTCACACCAAAATTCAGAATACGGAGCAGTACTCGGTCTTGAAGAGTACTTGATCCCGTTTGCGCTGAAACAGCGGCGCAAACTTAGGCACGTTCATGACCGCAATGTTACACTTCAAGTTAGCCCACCTGGCATCGTCGCGCCGAAAGAAGGGATCTTCAGCGCGCTCGCAAAGGTGGGAACAGTAACGCGCGTAGAAGGTCTGCAACATGACCGACTCCAGGATCACCCGCGGAGTCCTGGCTCGCTCTAGTTCGCTTGCCTCTAGCGCGATCCAAAAACTGCTTGCCCACAAGTTGACGTCAACTAGAAGCTTCTCTCTCTCGTGCTTCGAACCGCCTTCCAGCTGGGGCCAGTGCAGGAGCGTGATTTCAGCCCCAAAGCAGGACATGGCAGGTTGGACGCCTTGACTGATCAAAGCGGGCGTCTTGGCTAAGCCGCGGGCTTCCGAGAAGGTCAAGCCAAGTGACTTAAAAGCCTCGAGTGCCACTGAAATTCCAAAAGTGGCGTAGTTCAAAAATCTGAACGGCCCCTTGCAATAAGAAGGGGGCGCGAGGTCTTCCACAGGGACGCGAAATTTCATTGACTGTTCCTGCTTGACGCTTCCATTGCTGGTGATACTCACGTTTCCGTCTGGTGCCTGTGTCTTCCGAAATTTGCCGAGCTCAATAATATTCCTGTAGAGGCTTCGAACACTCATACTTTCCAAGCCGTCCATCCATCTTGGGTACACGACGCCTGTGTCGCTTGACACCAACGTCAGAAGCTTTTCGATTTTGTCCTCTATAACCGACGTGGAGGATTGGCGGTTTCCGTTACGATGCACTGCTATTTTCTTTAGCGTCGTGAGCACGGCCTCAGTGATGAACAGGGCGTCTCCTGTGTGGCTGACCACGAGGTTCATTCGCGTAGCCAGGAATTCCCACACGTCCCAAAAAGCGAATAGAAGCAACTTGTAGCAGACACTCACGTCCCTTCTATTCGCGTACACCATCAGTAGATCCTCTGGCATAAGCAGATAGGCCAGGACATACATGGCGGATTCTGAAGTATTCATGTCCACAAATACTGCGTGCAAGGTATTTCGGAGAGTCCCTAAATCGTCGACTTGAACAATGTACTTCTGATGCGGAAGAAATGTGTTTATAATGTCATCTGCTGAAGAGGCTGAAGAATTCCGCTTGGTTTCCAAGAAACTAGAGCTCCCGGCTTCTTCATAAGCGCTGTATGCTTCACCAATTTTCGGCGACTGCATAAACGAGGTTCTTCTAGTCGCAAGCGTTCCCTGGTGCTGTGTTGTTTGCTCAGGGTTTGTTTGATCGTAAGTAGCGTTGGGAAGAACCGTGCTACTAAAAGCTTCTTTTTTTTGCTGAGTCGGCTTGCCGCGATGCAATTGCAGGTCTTGTTCTATTTTCATGAGTCTCTGAACGGTACGTGCAGAGACTGCATACTCTAGCTGCAATATGTCTACCGTGTTGGCTAATACAAGGCGTAAATCTATATCATTGAGGTACGTCGATAGAGGAGGGCGTACGCCCACAACATAAAGCTTCTCGTTTGGCCCCGAGGTGAAGGACAAGAAGGCCGACATGCCGTACTTCAGGGACACTATAGACATGAGCTCTAGGAGCTCTTCGGACCTTTTCAATTGCAGAATGGCATTGACGGTGACCTCTGGGATGAGAGAGAAAAGCACTTCCGCGTGGTCTTTGACGTTGATTGTGACGGCGGAGACCAGGCGTCGACAAGACCTGAAGAATCGGGCAGCTTTATTTTCCACACCCTGCCTGTCTCTCTCCCAAGGGACATTCATGAGGTTCCTATCAATCTGCTTCCAAGCAATCGCGGAGCCTTCACCACGCACCGAGCCGTCCCTGCAAGAAAAAAATGATGACCACGTCACCACATCAAGTAAACTTTGATCGAAAGTTTCACTCAAAAATCAATCTGGTGTACAGGGATCGGTAGCGTGCAAGGCACGCTAATGCTCTTCTTCATTGAGGGTTGGTTTTTTTTGAAAATCTAGATCGCGCACAGTGAACAATTGAGCGACGTGATTAAGATACCGGGATCGAAAGCTATAGAATTTACCATTTTCCAGGCGGAACGCCCAATATGGTCTATTGGTGCATGCTACACACTGTAATTGACTCGTAAAACATTATGGTAACCTCATGCTTTTTAATGAGCGCCGAATGCACGTCTTACCAATGAAGCTTCGTTCTCCTCCCATGTCACCGCCATGCGGTGATCGCAGTAACTCATGGTCACCATCAACATTCTCAGCCTCTTTTAGTCAACTGCAGAACAGGGCCTCTTCCAGTGATCTCTAGCTTAACCTATCCTGAGCGAGACGATTCCATTTTGTCTGATTGAACTTCTTAATTTCAGCACACCATCTAACTCTCTGTTGTTCAACTGTGTTTCCGATTCCTTCGTAACCACGGGTTCAGTCATTGTTAGTAGCACAAAACCAGCCGCTGAGATGTCTGTGGAATTAACTTGAGTGCCAGGCTACACAGGTATACGGCAGCTGCTGCTGCGCATTTCTAACGCGGTTTCGAGCATGGTAACACACATCACCATGGCCCTGAAAAACTGCCAAGTTTCACCTTGCCACCAACGCCACCAGAGTGCTCAGGTACAATAAAGAAAAGGTGTAGACTCTACGCGAAGGCGCATCACGCGTACTCTACCCTGCTCGAAACTGGACCAATTCTATTTGCCAGTTTTCTGACGACGTATACTTGTGCTCATGGCCGTGTTTCTCTGCCCTTTTTTCCGCTCTAAAACTTTCATTGCTCTTGTTCAACCAGCACATTGTTCATTAACTCATTCTCTGTGGTAGCTTTCAAAATATGCAGGACTAAGAAGTGTGCAACTGAGCTCTGAAATGCGCCATTTCGTGCACGCCAAAAAGTGGTCGCTTCTTTGTGCTGACAATACGCTCATAAATTATTTATTCATGTTGTTATAAAACCGCATCTGTACCGGGATAAAGTGGCGACTTTAGTACCCAGAGTCCCATCCCTGTTCAGTCATCCTGATAGCCTCACCTCACCTGCTTTTACCCTATTACTTAGCCGCCAGGGCTACAGACGAAGGAATAAAAGTCATCGCATGGGTTTACGCTAAAGTTGAGCGTGGGGTGAACTGCCTCGGCCGCTTTCGAGCAAAGGAACGGAGGCGGCGTTTTAAGCAACTCGCTAGGGTAGAATAGATCCTGGCGGAAGTAAGCGAAGAACAGCACGGCCGCCGCTACCGCTGCCAGCGAGGTGGTCAGCGTGCATCGGCATATCAAGATACGATGCCTCTGCAACCAACGACGCATGAGAACCACCGACGGCGAGTCCATGCCAGTAGCGGCCGACTTGCGAGTGGTACCATCGCCGTGGCTGGTGTCAGGTGCTGGTATCTTGGTAGCCCTCGACGGCTTCATTGACACTGGCTGTGGAGGTGATTCGGGTGGTGATTCGAGCGAGGCCTGAGGTCCGGACGATTCCGGAGGTGTGGAAGCCGGCGACGAAGATGGCAGTGGTTCCTTCGAAGCTTGTTTGGCTTGCATGCTCTTTGGCACCTCAGGAACCAGCTGCTCGACCTTGGATGTACCGACGACATTGGGAACCTTATCTGATGCCACACCGTCAGTCATGTCGGGCTGTGCTCACCTCAATTAGCGAAAAGCAAACGTTGACGACCAAGGAAGTGCCAGTAACCTTCCTCTGACATCAAGTGCATCTTGTTCTTGATGATGATTGCCCTTGAAGATGTAGATACTAAGAAACACTTGGTTCGTTATTGAAGCGCGTAACCCACCGCGGGGTTCCTCTAAGAAATTGGCAGTATTCTGTTCACTCAGTAATTAAATTCTTTCACATTGTAAGTGTGTTTAGTAATAGACAGTAAACAAAATAACTTACTGATATTATCACATGAGTGTTTGTGCCACTGTGGACTACAGGACGCTACTAGCTGAAAAAGTTGAAGTGGTGTCGCATACCCCTGAGTGGGTATAAATATTGGTCGACGTATCATCATTATCATCATCATCATCATTCATGGTGGGCTGCAACAGATTATTAAGGGTCAACCAACCAATAGTACGTCAACGTTACACGTACCTCTTGCGTGTTGTAAATATACCGTGAATTCTGCCACTCCACGTGGAACAATATATTCTAGGCCAATTTCGGTAAGACACTCCTCTTGTAGTCGCAGTTGTCATAGTCTTTTGTAAATAATATACACCGCATTTTTCTTTTTTTATTAGATACTGTTAGCTTCCTGAAGTTAGATTGCATAATCTTCGGGAGGCTGCCTACACAGTCTGCTGTTTTCAGCCTTCATCTTTTGGTGACACTGAATGGCGATTATTTTACGCTGATGATTCCCACCGATGGCGAGTGCTCATAAACGAGAAAAACAAAGGTCTCCCTGCCCATAAGTTTCTCATGAGCAGTGGCGTAGCCAATTACGACTCTTTATTAATTATATAAAGAGACAAAAATATTACCAGGTTAACAAGATGAGCGCGTCCATATTTATTTATTATAATTTATGCCTTTCTCTTATGTACATTCAATACATCCTGATACAATACTCTCATTAGTGTTTCAATTAAAAACCAAATCACAGCAAATATTTTACTTCTCTATAAAATATCTTTTTTGCGTATCCCCCTACCCTTCTTTTTCATTTTTTTCCTGGAAATTCTACTGCCGCATGTTTTGTCGCCGATCGCTCCTTGTGGCTTGTGCCATTCTTCCAGGAAACGACAACAACGTAGCCTAGGGTTGTACACCTGGCCCGTGCCCTCCTTTTCTCTGTCGAGGAGGACGAGCAATGAACTTTATTGTAAGAAACCAGCAGGTTTAGGTGGCCGCGCCAAGGCCTCCCATGAGAGGACGTCAGGGGCTTGCCTCGATGCCACTTTTTTTTCGCCATGATACTCGGCCAGTTGTGCCTACCGGGCTGCCACTTCACACGAAGAAAACGTCCCCCTCCAGTAAAAATAAACAAAAATCCGAATACGCCCTTGTTCATGATTGTGCGGAGAAGAAACGAAAAATGAAATCGAAAATGGAAACACCATAAGAGAACAAAATTACGAAGTCTTGCTAACGAGTAGCTAGGTTATTATTATTATTAATATTATTATTATTATTATTATTATTATTATTATTATTATTATTATTATTATTATTATTATTATTATTATTATTATTATTATTATTTAGGTATCTTATTCGTACAAACAAAATAAACATAAAGTGGTTTAAAGAAAGACTCGAAATGAGAAACTGATCACGCCATTTCGTACGTCAAGACACAAATGTTCCTTTAGAGTGACCTTTGATAGAAATCTCACATTGTCTCCCCAAGTGAAGAAACAGAGCGAGAACGTTTCCATTTAATTGATATGTGAGGTTTAACTTCCTCAAACCACCATAATATTATAAGACACGATGTAGTGTAGGGCTCCGGAAATTTCGTACAATTCCACCTCCACCGGAAATGCAGCCACCGCAGTCGGGATTCGATACCGTGACCTGCGGGTCAGCAGCCGAGTACCTTAGCCACTAGACCACCGCGGCGGGGCAGTGAGAAGGTTTAGTCGGAGACGCGCGTACTCTGGTTTTTAGCCTGATCCCAGTGGGGCAGCAACTGCCGATTGGTGGTGCTCCTCCATAAAGCCAACGTCGATTTGACTTTGCTGTGTTAAATACCTGTCCTACATAATATATCGTATATTCCCAGGGGAAAGCTTGAGCCATCACTCAAGAGCAGTCTCCGAATATGTCTTGGCCTCCCAAAGGGGTCGCCTCCAGCAGGCACTGTAGAAGAAGCAAGATGCCTGTCTCTTGAAGTGCTATCTTCGCAGAGGATACTTCAGATTCACCTCAGACATGTTGTTTATACCCAGGCTCACTTCTTAAAAAAATATTGCTCAACCCAAACCTACATCTATAGCTTCGGGAAGGCTGTCGAAAGTATAGCGCTCGTACATCGATCTCTGCTCAGGCGTCACCTACTATGCCAAGGAAACCTCACCCTGGATATGGTCACCACTCAAAATTGTGTCATAGATCTCCGCAATCAGCACAAAAAGGGACATGCCCCAAGCAGCAACCCGTGAGATAGCCTTGGAGTATACGTACAAAGAAAATGATGGCGTAATGCACATTGTCGACCGTCGTACGGAGTCCTGCGCCCTCTGCAGAAAAATATCCCTCACGTTTCGCCTAGAAAAAGTGACCTCTTCGACGTCAGCGGAGTATGTGTCGAATTAGGAAGACTACCATGGTTATTCTGGGACACCAGCTACAGAACAAAAATCACAGCATAGCCACGAAGTAAATGATGATGACTAAGGCGAAGTGTCCATTAGCCCGTCCGTGCTTCCGTCCATCCACGTGACCATGCTTGTGTCCATCCATGCGTCCGTCCATCCATTTATACGTCCATATGTCCATTTCATATCCCCTGTGACACACACCCGCTCCGCGCGTCCGTCTGTCCATCCGTCCGTTCGTCTGCTAGTCTGTCTGTTCATCCGTCCGCGCGTCCATCTAGTGATCACTCCTAGTACCGCCATCACGCATCTCGCGTTCCGGTGGCTAAGTACGACAACAACGGAGGAAGGACAGACCCACGCCTTAAGGACTTTTGCCCCTAAAAAATCACAGCATATCCATGGACACAATGATGATGAATGGGGCGAAGCTTCGAAGGATTTTATTGGCAAACCGTGAATCATCCGCTAGCAGCAGTGTCCGTCCGTCCTTCCGTCTGTCCATCCGTCCGTCCGTCTTTCAGCATGTCCGGCTGCCTTTGTGTCTGTTCGTCTGTCCCTCTGTCTATCTAGTGAACACTACACGTACCGCTATCTAGCATATTTTCATCATGTATTCATCGTATATAAGCGTCATACATGCATCATATACACATGTCCGCTGGATATAGATCCAGGGAACATTCCAAGGACTAAAACGAGAGGTAGCTACAACATACAAGAGACGCATGACCCACGCCTTCAGGAGCTTCGCCATAAAAAAAGGACTATTTACATATTCTAAAGCAGCCATACAAAGTATGTGGAACAGTCATAAGAGTGGGAATCACCAACCTGTAACGTCTGTGACCCCTATCTATATCACAAGGCTGAGATTGCTGCACAAAGTATTACGTTTCAGCGGATACCTGGCCATTCTGGTATTAAAGCAGATGCAGCTGATCGAAATGGGCTACGATTCCAGAATTTCATATTTTCCAAGGCCCACGCTTGGAAAATTGCAAAAGGATATGCCTACCAAGAAAAAGCCCACCTTTGGATTTCGCCAATTCACAAAGATAGCTGTCTCTGTTGTATTCACCCTAAATTGAGCTCTTAAATCTCTCGTTCATTCCCTCGCCACCTAGAGACGCTATATAATCGTCTTCGATTGAACGTGGCATACACGAATGGTTATAAGTATACCGTGTATGGCGTACAGATACATGTAGCGATAACTGTGGCAGCATAGAGACAGTGGAGCACATACTACTCGAATTCCCCACGTACGACCACGAGAGACAATTGTTTGAACGAGAAACACACATGATCTGCCATAAACAATTATCGTTGCGCAACATGTTGATCCCTGTGTGCAGACTTTAAAAAAAGCATCGGGTCGTACTGTCATTATTCAATTACCTGTCGAATTTCACCTTGTCGGAAGGCTCTGATGGTACATCTAACACAGGAAAGCCTTGATATACTTGATACTCTGATTGTAAGTTGTTCTTGGACGTGAAAGGTGCACACGATAGTGTATCACATGAAGCCATTCTGGATGTCATGGAAAATGTTGGATTAAGGGTTCGGGTTTACCAATGGATCGACAGCTATTTGAAAGGAATAAATTTCTTTGTACAGACGGAGAATGGCACAACAACGCATCATTGCATACATCGTGGTGTGCCTCAAGATGGTGTTCTTATCCCCACACTTTTCAATATAGTGCTCCTCGGCCTGGTGGACGCGCTTCCAGAATCAGGCCATCTATCAATATATGCAGATGACATCTGCAACTGGGCGTCAGGCGTAACACGCCTTCATTTCCGTGCCCGGCTACGGAGAGCGGCTACACCAGCGACAAAGTACCTGGAATAACGGGGACTAGAGCTGTCTTCAGGGAAGTGCTCGCTTACAGCATTCACGCATAAGGCGATGAGCCCATGCGATAATAAAATCAACGGACACATGATCAACTACGTGAAAACCCACTGATTCCTCGGAGTCATAGTCGATCGCGACTTCTCCGGGAGCCCTCACATCATCCACATGAAAACGAAACTCACGATGATCACCCACGTGCTGAGGTTTCTTGCTGGGTAAACGTGGTGTGCATCGGCACGAACAATGCTTCAACTTTACACTGTTCTGTTCCTCGGCTATATGCGGTACAGCTTACCCGCAATTTGCGGGATCCAAAGAACAAACTTGCACGTTCTTCAGTCGATCCAAGCCCTAGCACTGCGAATATGCCTTGGTCTCCCAAGATGCGCGTCTACAGCAGCGACAGTCATCATTGCGCGTGATTATCCAGTCAACGCATACATCCGCGTAGACGCTTTGAGAATGCACATAAGACATTTCGCTCGGCGTCCATCTCATCACCTCGCCTCACTTTGAACTACTGGGTCCCACTCAGCGTTCAGCGCAACTGTAGCTCAGCATTGCGTAGTGCTTCCATTTCACTTCACGCATGTAGCACGGCCACCGATACCATTGTGGTACTTACACCCACTCAAAGCCCTTCTTACTATTCCTGGCATACAAAATAATAAAAATACATCGCATCTAGCCCTGAAACAGGCCACATTACTCTTCCTACAAGAGAAACACAATGAACGCCTTCACCTTTACATGGATGCTCTGTGTCTTCAGTAAGCTTAGCTGAGGCGGTGGTTATTCCCGCGAGGCTCATCACAATTAAATTCGTGACATCACATTTGACGTCATCGACAGATGCAGAACTCGCCACCATACTTGCAGCTCTTGAGTTTATAGTTGAAGAACCTTCGAGAAATTGGTCCATCTTCTCGGACTTCAAGGCAGCTCTTCAAAGTCTTATGTTACCCCTTCGCCATGGACACAACGGACAGTTAGTAGCTGAAATAAGGCTTCTTCATCACTAAGCAATCGAGAAACAGCACAGCATAGTATATCAGTAGATACCAGGTCATAGCGGTATATATGGCAATTACCGCGCAGATGAGGCTGCTAGATCTGCACACAACGGTACCCAATACACAGCCATCCTGTTCTCAAGAACCGACGCATCTACAAGACTTCGTTCGCTTGCACGTTATCTCACACTGGTACAGAGGAACTCGACAGAATTCACAAACGCGCGCCTGCATAACTTAGATCCCGATCTGCAGCTTCGACTTCCCTCAGGGATATCCCGAGCTGAGGAGACTCTCCTATGCCGCCTGTTACTTGGAGGGGCCTTCACGAACGCATACTTCTATCTCATTGGAATGGCCAGCTCTTCTACATGCACTTACTGCAGCTACGAAGAAACCGTCGCACACTTTCTGTGTGAGTGCTTTCATTTCAACGCGCAAAGACAAGAACTGACTGCAGCTCTGGATAGACTGGATGATTGGCCTTTGTCGGAACAAAGGATTATGGGTCATTGGCTGAGCCCATCCTCAGCCCAGAAAGCTTTGAAAGCTTTACTACGCTTTTTGCGGACAACTGGCCTCAGAAACGGATTTTAATGTATTATACTCTTTCATGTTGCCTTTCTTTTGTTACTGGTTTTTTGTAATTTCTCTCTCTCTACCTTCGCAACATTTATTTTTACCATCTTTCATTCCACTCACCCCTTTCCCCATCACAGGGTACCCAGCCGGTCTAAGAACTGGCTAACCTCCCTGTCCTCCCGCTTAAACTTTCCTCCTCCTCTTCCTCCTTCTCCTCTTAATTGTAAATAGTTTTATCGGGTTCACTCGGTTACCAGTTTTTTTCATATCTTTCTTTCCTCTGTTTCGATTTTAGTCCCTATTGCCAGTGATATATAGACGGTGGCAAAAATCTAAGTTTTCCATATAGAGTTTCTCTGTATCTCTTTCACACTCTCTCTCTTTCTCTATGCTATGTGAAACAGTCAACGAGAAGGAGCGTACGCCGCTTTTTTTCCCCTTTGGGGGTGAAGCTCCTAACGCCATGGGTCTGTCCATGCATTTATCTTTGTGACCGATTGGTAACCACGTAGTTGTATGACTCACTCATCAGGTGGCGCTAGTGTGAGCGACAAGCAGACAGTTGGACACATGAACGAAGGCACGGACGGACGGACGAATGAACAGGCGGACGCCCGGACGGACGAACGAAAGCACGGGCGGGCAGATAGAAAAACGGACAGAAGCACGGACAGAAGAATAAAGGCAGATGGACGGACAGAAGCGCGGGCGAACAGACGGCCGGAAGCAGCGAAGGATAGGCGGAAAGACAGCCGGATGCATGGCCTCACGGACGGGCGTACAGCAGCAAAGACGCACGGATGGACGGTCAGATGGAAGCACGGACGGATGGACGGACGGGTGAACGGACGGACACATAAATGGTTGGACACGCGGACGGATGGACGGACTCTTCACCCCACTCATCATCATTCCCTTCGTGGATATGCTGTGGGTTTTTTTTTTTAACATCAAACCGAGCCTTACTACGTGAGCTCGCGTCATTGTCTAAATTTAGCAGTTGTGCGCGCATCGCGCGATTCTTAAGGCCCCGCAAATGCACTGGCGTGTGAAGGGCCGCGGTACAACGTGGCCTTGGCAGTCACTTTAGAGCAGAGACGTCCATCTAATCTCAAAGAAGTGCACCGTTAAATTTCACAAACAGTCAACTTAGTTTCCAGATGGACAAGCTCATTTTCTTCTCATTTACCAAACTTCCCGGTAACTGACAGTGAGAGAAATTGCACTTCTTGGAAGCAATACGCAGGGCTTTGCCAATATTCCACGCACGTGTCATAAAAAAAGTGTTAAAGTTGTTATCACGGACACCGCCATGCGTTCAAAGTAGCTATTCACTCCGGCTGAACGAGCAGATAAACTCGCCACAGATCTTTTCACGTGGGTGTCATTCACCACCCATTCAAACACGACTCGTCAATGTCGCCCGCAAAATGCTTTATTCCCACGTGCGCACGTTCCTTCAACTGAATTGACTATGTGCATTCGCACAGCCGCAAAAACAACGTTGCCTCAGGAGCTGAACAAAAACCCAAAGTCGACAGCCTCGACAATGCTGTATTACTGGTGTAGTGACGCTGATTTGTAGTGAACTGCGTGGCGGCCTATATCGAGCTAACACCGAAAAACACTGTTTTGCATTAGTGATGACATTTCCCAAGCTTTGTCAAATTTTGTACTTCAATGAACTTCACCTCAAAGATCTAAGGGGTCGAAGCTTCAGTGGAAACGCGGAAAGCTTACACGAAGCCCAGAACCTCTAACTGGCCGAATTATCGAATATTAGAATGTATTATACTTGAATAGTTTGAAAATATTTATGCGCTCAATGAGCACTTTGCTTACAAAAGCCATCTCCACCAATGTTTGTTTCGTCCTTTTCCGAAACTTTTTGCGCTGTTCGACATTTTGCAGCGAATAGATACCAACTTGCCCCCGCGTGAAGCCTTTCAAAGTACTGCGCCCAACTCAAAGTTTTTCTACATCAGTTCGATTGCTTTAAATTGGCCGCCTTTTAGCGTGTTCTCAATTTGAATGCACACAACTTAAAACTGTGCAATCACAGCACTCCGTATGCTGTCATGGTGAGACTGTTGTAGAGGTTCGAGCACTCTTTTTCGGCCACTACGGTTTGGCACGTCATCACTTGTTATAGTGATCAGCTCACAAGTTCGACACTCAGATGACGTTTTAATGCGATAGTGTTAAAGAGCTCGTTTAGCACAAATTTCGGCGTTGGTGTCGGCGGCGATGTTGTTCGTTCTGAGCGAAGAAACATCGCCTTGTCCGCGACGAAAAAAAAAAATCGAGAACGATGCAGCTGAATTTAAAAAAGAAATTGCCAGGTTTGAGTGAGTAACAAACCCAGGCCGTTCAAGTGGCAAACAGGTGTTCGCACAGTCTCGCGTCTGCTTGGAAATGCAGTGAAAATAACTTTCTCTGCCGTGAAATGCAATGACAAATACATTCATGCTTTACAAACACACGCCCCTTGATTTGATTGATATGTGGAGTTTCACGTCCCAAAACCACCATATGATTATGAGAGACGCCGTAGTGGAGGGCTCCGGAAATTTCGACCACCTGGGGTTCTTTGACGTGCACCCAAATCTGAGCACACGGGCCTACAACATTTCCGCCTCCATCGAAAATGCAGCCGCCACAGCCGGGATATGATCCCACGAAACACACGACTCTTGTATACAGGCTTCCCAATACATCATGTGATAACGTGGCAATATTGCGTAGTACAAGCGATCAGACGTCAGAATATGTGATTATCAGAACGACTTCATGGTTTAAGGCTGGCCACCCATTACAAAAAGGTACTCACGTTACTGCGCGTATTCCCTTAAAGGGAGAGGCAACTGCCTAGAACACGAAATGAGATGACTGCACGGATGGAAAGATTGTGCCTTATAGTGATTCAAACCAACCCTGTTTTCCTCGTGAGAAGTCAATTGTTATTTTTATTTCTTCATTGAAAATCGCGAAAAATGGCCTGCATGTGGCGTCTCTGGTGGCAAAAACATGAACTATCTTGAATGCCCTGTCACGTGACAAGGCGTTAATGTACACGGTCAGCAATTTTTTATTAGTACAGGATTATTCTTTGGTTCAATATAGCAAAATATATTATTTTATAAAAGTATACGTATAAGCTTGCGTTAGTAGTGCGCATTAAAGTGGCGCTGCCTTTGGTGACATATGCACAGTTCCGTTTTCGATTACTTGGCTTTGCGACGCGCTACAAATGCAGGGAAGATCGATAGAACCACACCGTCTCCTTGTAACGGCGTGTTATTTTCAAAAATAATTGTAAAGCGTAGAATAAACGTGGTTCCAGGAAATCCTACGAAATAGTTCCAGGAAATCCTGCGAAATAAGAACGACAGCCACCGTAAAGGCTACCAGCATCGCTATCAATACTCAGCGTTGCCGCATGAAAAGGCACTACCGTATTCAGAGCCTTTCAGATCGAAAAATACTGCTAATAAAATGACTACGAGCTCTTGGGAATAAGTGCTACGATAACTACGAAGGCGTAAGCTTTCTGTGACGCAGAAAAAAAACTGGATTGAAAAAAGCCTCTTGTTGGTTCATTTAAGGGACCGACAACTGGCTTTTTTTTCGCTGCAGGTGCATAGAAAGTTCGAAAACATTTTAAGTGCGGAATGGCTCGTAGTTCAAACCATGCTACCCGTTACACAGAATGCAGGCACATGGGAAACCTTCACTGACACAAGCCACTTGAAACTTTATCGGTTGCGTTGCAGTAATCCACAATTTAAACCTCGAGTAATATCAACCAATACAATGTGTGCACTAATTGATGCAGTACACCCTATAGGGACTGGATATCGTTATCGCGTTCAACTTTTACAGGCGAAGCTTAAGGGTCCCCCAATTTCTTTTCCACGGTGGTCTAGTGGCTAAGGTTTTCGGCTGCTGACCCGCAGGTCGCAAGATCGAATCCCGGCTGCGGCGGCTGCGTTTTCTATGAAGGCGGAAATGCTTTAGGCCTGTGTGCTTAGATTTTGGTGCACGTTAAAAAACCCCAGGGCGTCATCATTTCCGCAGCTCTCCACTACGGCGTTTCCCATAATCATATGGTGGTTTTGGGACATTATCCCACATATCAATTATTCGAAGGTCCCCCAATTTGCCATAGCTCCCTCACTTTGTGGCAGTGACGCCAGAATGGACACAAATGTAGCACTTGTCTGGAACACATGAAAAGTTCGTCGTGCGTCAAACAAGTGGTTCCAGCATTTGTCCATGACATTCGGGGGAACTTCTTATACGTCGCATGTGAATAGACGTTGCTGGGCGCCATCACAAGTGTACTTCCATGAAAGCTTTTGGAGTACCAAATTTACACGGTGCCGACCAAGGTAGAAATGTATCCAAAAAAGACGTTTTGGCTCCCGTATACGGTAGTCTTGTTCACAATGAAGCAACATTGTGAGTCTTGTTCACAATGTTGCCTAGTTCAGCATGTGTTTGTTCACGCCAAAAACTCGACTAAAGCTTTGATGTTTCAGGTTTAATTATCCTTAATGAGTTCAATGTGAAAATACAAGCTGGACATTTGCAGCTTTTCGCAGGAAACACCTACAGCAATGTCGAGTCAGTGCAGTCATATGAACGATAAGATAGCATTAGCACAGTAATAATACATTTCTAGAGATACCACTGGCTAAACTTAATATTATTTCCTAAAGACGAGAGATTGGTAGGATTGCCCCAATTCAACGAAATAGTCTCCAACTTTACAAATCTTCTTGCAGTAAAAAAAAATAAGCAAATATAATGAGACAAAAATAGTAGCAGCTATCGTAATAATACTCATTTAAGATTGACACTTATAAATTAGTCGAACATTTTGTGTATTACCAAGGACAGGCTTAAGTGCAATATTGTACATATTATTATACGTCATACCTTACACGCTTGATATGCAAGACTTTAAACAAAACATTTGTCTATTGGAAGAAATAAGCAGGCCTTTGAATGGTACGTTTGTACATACCAGAAAAGCTGAGCATAAACAGTCACCCAGAAAATATAAAATAGGCACTGCTCCTAGCAAAACGTTGAAACGGGGAGTACTCTTCTACTGTGTACTTCATTCTTCTTAGATCATTTTACTCAAGTTTAAGATGTTCGAATTCATTTGTACATAAATTTCATCACAATGTTACCATGAATCTGGCCAATATTCACACATTATTTCCCACTTTGCCTGATGTATATGCCTAATATTACACAAATGCACACGCCATCTTCTTGTTTCTTATCAGTTGATTTTATCGAATCCCTCAGAAATAATTAGTACCTTACGTTATTTTGTATGGCCTTCGAGATCACTGACGCTCCAAGCTTTGTACAAATTGTGGAGTTTTGCAGGGCCCCGAGATCGGTCAATTTTTTATCACACCACAATGCCGTTTCATGACGTCATCGTGTGACCTCATGTTATGTAATATCATAGTATTAGTTTAAGAGAAGTACGGCGAAAATCTGGTCAATCAGTGACGCCGGGACGACGCCAAATGTTCTCGTCATAATGCGATCATGATTTTTTTTTTGCCTCAGTCGTGTGGACGCCGTCGACACGAGACGTCGGTCAGTTATGGCGTTTGATAATGCGCCTAATCACGCATGTATGTCTAAGCAACAGTGCACAGAAGAAATAATGCATCGGACGCTGTAGGAAGTGAAAGCAACGCATAGTGGCGCTGTGGATGGATGGATGGATGGATGGATGGATGGGTGGATGGATGGATGGATGGATGGATGGATGGATGGATGGATGGATGGATGGATGGATGGATGGATGGATGGATGGATGGATGGATGGATGGATGGATGGATGGATGGATGGATGATGGATGGATGGATGGATGGATGGATGGATGGATGGATGGATGGATGGAAGGAGGAGGATGGATGGATGGATGGAAGGATGGATGGATGGATGGATGGATGGATGGATGGATGGATGGATGGATGGATGGATGGATGGATGGATGGATGGATGGATGGATGGATGGATGGATGGATGGATGGATGGATGTGGCTGTACCCTTTAGATCGGGCGGTGGCTAGCGCCACCAAGCCGTAATACTTATTTAACCCAAAACTATATTTATTTAATTTTTCCTTAAAAAGTGAGTTTGAGGATTCGTACTTTGCAGTGAAGAGTTTAATTTTGACTCGTGCCTTGACTTTAGCCACCAATCAGATAACCTCCTTCTAGTTAAGTCTACTTGCTTAAAGTCAATTTTGCCCTCCCGGTCCCTAAACCCCAGTGCTTTGAAAAACTCTGCGCCTTCATCCTGAACTATAGGGTGAAGCCCTTTACATTACATTATCAAGTGTTCGGCAGTTTCTTCTTTCTCTCTACACGCACTGCATACTGTGTCTACCCCTTCGTATTTGGCCCGATATGTCTTTTTTCGCAGTACTCCCGTCCTTGCCTCAAACAGTAGAGAACTACCCCGAGTATTATCATAGATCCTTTCCTTGGCAATTTCCTGCTTAAAAGTTCGATAGATCTCTAGTGGGGACTTCTTAATCATGCCAATTTTCCACATGTCAGTCTCCGTTTCCTTCACTTTCTTCTTAACCGGTAGTTTTTTTTTTTGGTTTAGCCACCTGCTGTTTCTAAGTATTTACCAGTCAACTTCGTGGTTCGCTTCCTCCATTTTGTATCGACATTCTTCATGTACAAGTAGCTGAAAACCTTCCTAGCCCAACGCTCCTCCTTCATTTCTCTCAATCGCTTCTGAAATTTATCTTGCTGCTAGTTACCCTGCCCTCAAATGATGTCCATCCCATATCACCTTGTACTTCCTGATTTGGTGTATTCCCGTGAGCTCCTAAAGCAAGCCTACCTGTTCCACGTTGCTTAATTTCTAATCTTGCTTGAACTTCTGATCTTATGCACAAGACAGCATTGCCGAACGTCAGCCCAGGAACCATGACCCCTTTCCATATTCCTCTCACAACATCATACCTATTGTAATTCCACAGTGCCCTATTTTTCATCACGGCTGCATTCCTGTTACCTTTAGTCGTCACGTATATTTCGTGTTCCCTCAGGTACTCGGTCCCATTGCTTATCCATACGCCCAGATATTTGTATTTATCTATTATCTCTAGCGTGACCTCCTGTATCCTAAGCTCACTACCTTCGTTGTCATTGAAAATCATGACCGCTGATTTTTCCTTACTGAATCTAAAATCTAACCTATCTCCCTCATTACCGCAGATATCCATCAAACTCTGCAAATATTCCTTGTTGTTGCCATTAGCACTATATCATCTGCGTATATTAATGCTGGTAGTGCCTGATCAATAGGTTTTTTTTTGTTTGACTAAAGAGAGGTTGAAGCCCAGCCCACTTTCCTCTAATTTTGCCTCTACTCCTTGTAGGTACATTATGAATAATAAGGGTGCCAGGGGGCACCCCTGCCTAAGCCCCCGTTTTACCTCTGCAGGCTTGGATACCTGTTTTTCCCACTTTATAACTACGTTGTTACCTTTATAGATACTCTTTAAAAGATTAGTTACTACATGTGTCACGCCTAGTGTGTCCAGTATTCCCCACAATTCCTCTTGAACCACGCTATCGTACGCTGCTTTGATATCCAAGAATGCTAGCCACAGGAGCCTGTGTTCCTTTTCTGCTATTTCGATGCACTGCGTCAGTGAGAACACATTATCTTCCAACCTTCTGTGTTTCCGAAACCCATTCTGCAGTTCCCCCAGCACCCCCTCATCTTCTATCTACGCCTGCAGTCTTTCCTTTATAATCTGCATCGCCAGCCTGTAGACCACTGATGTCACTGTTAAAGGACGGTAGTTGTTTATGTCAGTTTTGTCCCCCTTTCCTTTATAGGTCATGCTCATCCTGCTAAGTTTCCATCCATCGGGAACTTCACCATCGATTATTATTTTGCTCAGTGCCTCTCTCAAAGCCTGCTTAGACTTCGGACCTAATGTCTTTATCAGCCTAATTGGAATGCCATCTGGGCCTGTTGGTGTACTACTAGGAACCCTTTTCTCAGCCCTTTCCCACTCTCGTTGTGAAAATGGAGCCATTGCACCACTTGATTCGTCCTTGTCTATTGTGGTGCATAAAGTACTTCTTTGTTGAAATTTTTCTGTCACCCTTGTTCTTATATATTCAATAGCTTCGTCCCCTTCTAGCCTGGCACCTTGGGCTGTAGTTATAAAACTCTGCTCTAGGCTCGTCTCATTTCTTAGGGAGTTTAGATGGTTTCAAAATCTCGCAGCTGCCTTTCTATCTTTTTTATGTACTTCTGCCAGCCACTGAGCTCCCTTTCTTCTAATCTTTTCATTGATCAGAATGGATGCAGCCCTTCTACAGCTTAGAAAGGTTTCCCATTTTCTTTCAACATCATCTATTGATTAACCCCGCTGCTTAGCATGTCTGTGTTCCCTAGAGGCTTCCTGACGTTTTGCTATGGCTCTCTTAACTTCCTCATCCCACCAATTTTAGGGGTTGTGTCTTCTTTTCCGGGGTGACTTGTTACGCGTCTTAACAAGCTCTAGCTCAAAGAGTCTAATTAGATTCGTGTATGTCCACGCTGTCTTATTATCCTCCGTGATTACTTTCTCAATTTGTTTAGTGGCTATTTCAATTTGCCTTTCTGAATAAAAATTTTCCTGTAGTTGCTCATCTTGTCTCCTTCCCACTTTCACTGCTCTTCTAAAACTTAGCTTGATACGTTTGTGATCACTACCCAGACTTCTGGAGCCACCTTCATCTATGTGCATTCCCCTGAGCTTATCATACATCCTATGTGACATCAGTGCATAATCTATCGTCGGCTGCAGCCTTCCTACCTCCCATGTTATTTGCCCTTCACACTTCTCGGTACTGTTGCAAATGATCAAATCAAGCCTTTCACACATATCTATGATCATTTTGCCTGTCGGGTCGGTATACCCATCAATATCTTCTATGTGCGCATTCATGTCTCCTAGTATAATTATCTCGCACTCTCTTCCTAACTCCTGAATGTCCTTTGATGTACACTCTACCATTGCGTGGTTTTCCTCTCTGGCCTTTGCTCCCATCCACAAGTACACGAAACCAAGGAGTGTCATTTGATCTGCCACTTTTCCTTTTAGCCATAAATGTTCCTTGCACTCGTGCTTGACCCTTTGCCAGTCTGTACTTTTATGAATGAATGCCCCAATACCACCCCCCTTTCTGCTGCCTTCTGTTCTATTACAATATTCCCACGCGTAGTCCGGATTGTTCGGAGGTTGTTCCATGTCCCTGAGATGTGTTTCTACAAAACCGTATACCATCGGCCTCTCTTCCCTTAGCTGTTCTTCTATCTCTTCCCACTTCAGCCTGTTCCTACCACCCTGCATGTTAATATACCCTATGCCTGAATGGGCTCGGCGCTCGTGGCTACGTCTATTTATGCCCCGGACTTTACCTATCTTAGACATTGGTGCCACTTTGGAATCGTATCTGTCCATAACACCTATCGAAGAGTCTCCCTGGTTATTTTCCTCGTTACTAGCTATCCTGCACCCCGAAGGGCTCGCTTGCCCCCCAAAAAAGCTACTGCGCGTCCTGCAAGTCGCCAACCCACCTCATGACCTAGCCCCCCATCGAAGTGAATCCTGTCTCGTTTAAAACCACCCCACCCATGCACCTCTCTGTTTATTTCCACCACCTCAAAGCCTTTCTCTCGACTCATCCGCCATATCTCTTGGTTTGCGTTGACAACCGCTCTTTGCAGGTTGCTATCACGCACCGGTACCTCCGGTATCGTGCATATCACTACCTGTACCTTAGGAAAAGTGGCGCGCATGTCATCGACGCCTTTCGCCAGTGTGGCTGCTAGTCCTGCTGTGTCTTCATTTAAGACATCGTTTAAACCGCCTGAAATTATCACGAGGTTTCGTCTATCGATTGTAGTTTTGCGTTTTGCGCTCGCTTACTTCATGACTGCTTCAATCTTGCGTCCTGGGAACGCCCCTACTGCAACCCTCTTGTCACCCCTTACCCTCTCTTTGATGGCTTCTGTGCATCGATTTAAATTCGAGTCCCAGGCGATTATCGCATGCTGTGACTTTTCAGCTGGAGCATCCTGCACCTGGGGGCTACTTGCACCTGTGACGCCGGCTGCTTTGTCCCGTCCCAGCCCCACCACTACCTCACTGAAGCTGGGTCTTGCGACAGTTGAACCGGCTAAACCTGTTTTTTCCAAACTTGCTTGCTCTTCCTTATCACCCGTTCTGGTTCCCGGTGCTCTACTATTCTCTCCGTAGGCCGCTTCTTTGTTCAGCTTCGCTAGTGCTTCCTCGTAGGAGTTCAGTCTTTCTCCCATTGCCCTCGTTTTCTCTTGCTCTGTCGCCAACGCAGTCTCGAGCTCATCGATTCTCACCAGCAGTTCACTTTGGGCAACCATCATTTTCTCAATTTTTTCCTCGACCTCACATTGCCTACACTTCGCGTCAGCCTCTTCTCCATCCGGTTCTATGCTTGGGTCCACTTTCAAACCCACTCCACATTCAGAACACTTTACAGTCTTTTTAACCATGTCTTTCTGACACCGATTGTCCCTATACTCAATAATTACTAAACTCGAGCCGTGCACTACGAGAAAAAAAAAGAAAGTCTAAGCTCTACTACAAAAATTTGCGTGTTCAATGTACGCGCACCTCCCCCACGGGGTGGCAAAAGAAAAAAAACAGCAAAAAAATTTCGAACACACACACCCACACTAACTAATAAATACCTGGTGACTGGCCCCCGAAAAAGCCGTACCATAAAATAACTGCTACGAAGATTTCAACCGCTGCCTTATAATTATAAAGACAAGCTCAAAACATGAAAAAACACTTATCTGCGCAGTGAATCCGGAGCGCTCGAAAAACACGTCCCGACTCTGAACAGGCAGCGCCATCTTTCGTAGAAAAGTAGAAAAGTTCCCTGTCTCTCGTGTCATGCTTGCTCTATCTTTCGCGAACACGGCCGTGTTCGCGGGCTGTTGCTTGCTGGGAAACTGGTACAGCTATACTTGTGAAGAGCGTCCCTTGGTGTTGTCCGCATTGCTGTGGCAGCCAACAGCATAACAATACTTGAGACCTCACCGACGCTTCCATGGAGCCGCTTCTTTTATCGCGAAAAGGCAAATGCGCTTAGCGGGCGTCTCGTTTTAGCGCGCCAAGCTGACGGCACTAGAACACTGTAGCCTACGTTACCACAGCGACAGCAGAACCCATGCGCGCGTATCGCACGCGCTCCCGTTTCAGTGAAACACACCGACTCGCTTGCGACCTCTCCCGCGTCTGAGCTCTCCGCCAGGGCCAGGCGCGGCGTTATTGTCGCTCGGCAAACTTGAGCTTCGGTGCCTCATAGCGCTTTCTTGAGGAATCACGCTAACGCAATACAGAACATGGTAAACATATGTCGGTGGTTTTCTGAACGGTGGAAGCAATGAATAAGGGCGTCGCAACAAAACTTAGATTGTAAGTAAAACAAATTGTAAATAACGTTGTAAATGAATTGTAAACGTTGAATGCCCGAGAAAGAAAATGAAGCTTTAAAATAATCAGCCTAAAAGTCTCTACTAAAAGCCCATACCCCACAATGAGTGTGAGACACAAGAGAAGGTGAACAACAAAAAGCGAATGTCATACATCTATAAATATTTTAGAATGATACGTTTCATCATTGAGGGAAGCACATAGCTCCAAGCCACAATAATGACCATTCTTACGGCTTTCACTTTTTTTTTCTCCAGATTATTCATACAGTCTTCCTTCTCGCCTACATGTAACGTCACATGCGTTTGATCAGTTACGTATTTAGTTGCGAACGTCCTTGATTCCTATTTTCAGCGGCTATCGCGATGATATTTCTATATCTTGTTGCTAATTCTTTTCTTGTCATGCTTTGCACACAGTTTCGACCCATGCTACTAGTTTTGGGGCCTTTGATAATTACATGCTCATCATCATCATAAGCACCGTGCGCTGCCACAGCTGCTGCGCGTGAATCCACGGGGTTTTCTTCTCGTAGTGCCAGAAGAAGAAGTGGCTGTCGTGGTGTCCGCCATCCTTGTAAACAATCTATCTCGCAGAATTCCTGGCTATTACATTGGCTCTTCGAAAACTAAATTATCAGCAATCAAAAGCTATTATTATTTCGGATGCTTTGTCTGTATGTACACATCTAACGTCCGCAAAGAAGTCTCCTCTTCTCAGGATATTTTGGTCTCTCGTACCGCATAGCCTATCAGAAGTTCGGTTTATTTGGGTCCCCGGGCATGCTGGAATTGAACTAAATGAAATTGCTGATTCGCTCGCTTCGGCATCTTTAAATTTCCCTGTGGTGCCAGTAGCTCCACAGTTTCCTTTTATTACTGCCGAACGATTCAAACGCCTGTTAATCTTAAAAATGAACGAAACGTCGCTTCTACAATCTGAAGAATTTCGGCACTTGCAATTCACATGGAACACCGCAAAATGCCTTTCCCGTCAATGTGAGGTGACCCTCACAAGCTTTCGCTGTAGAGTTCCTCTGTTAAATTTTTATCTCAACAAATCAGGATTTTCATTAACTAACCTATGAGTAGTTTGCAATGAACCGGAAACAATAGATCACTTTCTTCTCACATGCCGCCGCTTCGCCTCACTGCGCCGAATAATTCTTGAAAGACCGATTGGTATGCTCGGATTGCCAGTCAATACATCCACCGTATTATCGTTTGGAGCCAGTCAGTTGGGTGTGGGCCACAGTGCTATTCTGTCAGCGCTACATAAATTCATTCAGGCAACCGGAAGGATACGCTGCTAGTGGTACTGCCAGATATATCCAATTCTTCTTCCCCTTCCTCATTCTTGTTAATTCGTTTTATATATTCTGTTTTATCGTATTCTTCTACAATTTTATCACGTTTTTTTTTTTTTCAAAGGAACATTTATTGTTTCTATCTAATTTCTCTTTATATTTTTTTAGCAAGCGTTATAATAATTATCTATCATGAGGTACAGTGTGGCCAATCCCCCATGTGGGTATGAGCCAAAATCTTCTAGGAGACAAGACAAGACAAGACAAACCCATTGTTTGAGTCCTGCCTTCGCGTTGCGTACCAGGCACGTCTCCCGCCATGACTCTGCCAAAGCTTACCAGCACAAGCGACCACGAACCGGAAACTGGGGGTGAGCTGTCTGAGCTAAGCGTGATTTCGTATTTTACACGCGCTGATTGTGCTAAATTGCATCAGATCAGGCTGGGGCTGTAATTCCGAACTTGAGAGGTTTTAAGTGGCTCTGCTGCATGCTTGCACCAAGGCTTTTCCACTATGCGAGCGCAACACACAGTGCTAGACGTCATTAACGAGTCTTGCGTTGCAAAAAT
Organism: Rhipicephalus annulatus; assembly: GCA_013436015.1. Taxonomy (NCBI): domain Eukaryota; kingdom Metazoa; phylum Arthropoda; class Arachnida; order Ixodida; family Ixodidae; genus Rhipicephalus; species Rhipicephalus annulatus. The sequence goes on along the minus strand of WOVY01000051.1, from coordinate 827,537 downwards.
CCTCTTTGGTGATCAGGCCTACATGGTGGAGGCACTCAGAATCCAATGATTGAATGTAATACCGGTGCCACACGGACAATTTTAATCGCAATCAGTGCCTATTCAGATTATACACGATCCGGATTAGGCGCTGCTACACGGTCAACTTTATTCGCGAATAGGCCCGTCCGCGATCAAGACTATCGCGATCAGGCTGGGAGATTTTGACTACCTGTCGTTTGCCCCCCTGGCCGAGCTTGTTGAAAGCAAAACAAACAAGAAAATCAAGCATATTTCTGTAAAATCAGATTTTAAAAACTGGATATTTATTTTTAAAAGAAATTTTAAACTGTCCCAATAGGAAAAATATTTGTAGTAATGCATATTTTAGGATTTGCATTGACCGCATGTAGTTGTGGGAGAAGCAGACGATAAGCAGATGACAAGTTCAATTCTCGCGCCGTTGGAGCAGTTGGAACACCTCGAAGCGAATTGATAAGGAGTGTCACCCGCTTTTCGACCTAGTCGCAGTGTGCGCGCACTTCGTGGCCGAATGAGATACCTTTACAGTAATCGATCGCTGGAAGGAGCAACTGCAAGACTTGAGGCGCCATAAGTAAAACTCGTGGCGTGTGAAACCAGAATGCCGTTTCTCTGCGACTGGATGGCTACGAGCAGGTGCCATCAGAAATAAAAGCGAAATTATCGCACAGCGATTAGGGTAAACGCAAGGAAACTCTACCGAATGATGGATTAATGAAATTACTTTTGTATTGGCACGCAAAGCTTTTGGCGCTTGAGCAGTTCTTGCACGAATAACACATTGCTGATAAATGGTTCTATTGAAACAACGTACGCAGAGTGTTTTCAACGAAATGTTTTACGGCACGCAAGTGGCACCTGGTGCATTTCATGCGACTCGAGCCAAATTAGCTTGGGCCGTGTAACAGCGGCCATAACGTTTATCGCTATCAAGAAGACCGATCTGGATCACCCTGATCGCGAATAAAAGCGCCCGTGTGAAGCGGTATTAAATATGCAGAACCCTCTACAGATTGATTGATTGGTTGATTGATTGATTGATTTTAACGACCGCGATTGGCACAGGATATAATGTTACACAGTCATAAGGCAGAATACTCAAGAATAATGTTGGTAACTTCGGTTCGTTGATGTAGATCCGAAGCACTCCATCTTCGCGATCTGCAGATACCGAAGCACAATCGTGTTGGCTTGCAATCAAGCCGGTCAACTCATGACGATTAATTCTGTAATAGCTAGCGGCTTTTTCGGGAGCCGGTGCTGGCGGCCACGACGGCCAGGGCGGCACAAATTTTGGTGAGGGCAAATATTCAACGACCGTACACTTAAATTAAGAAAAACCCTTAGCAAATATATGGGTGGCGGACCTTAGTCAGGCAGAGGTAATCAGCCTTTAGTCCATTCAACCTAGGATATCATTGTTTTTGTCTGAACATCCAGTGAATGAATGAATGAATGAAATTGACGTGCACGTTAAACATCCTCAGGTGACGAAAAATTCCCGCGTCTCTGATAATCATATCAGACTTTGAGGTGAGGAACCCTCAACATTAATTATTAGTACGGGTGCTAGTTTGTCATAAACGTGGATCAGTTTTCACAGATATGTCCATATGTGTGTCTGATCTCATGATCGGACGCGAAAGCAGTTGGCGGAAATACAATTGTCATCTCAATTTCGCCACCACTGAGAGCTTCCAGTCATACTATGCATAGAGAGTTTGTGTATTTATCTTGGATGTAAGGCAATATAGGTCTTGATGGCTTTCGTTTCAATCGGGTAGAAAAGTACAGAATTACCCCTTAATTTGAACATAAATGCGAACGAGAAGTAAGCGTGAGAAATTGTTTGGAAGAAACATACCGGTTTCATATATATATATATATATATATATATATATATATATATATATATATATATATATATATATATATATATATATATATATATATATATATATATATATATATATATATATATATATGCCTTTTTGTGAGCGCAACCTGAAAATTTAATTATCTCGCCTACGATGAATGCTTTTCGCCACAATTTTACCAACTAGTTCGCCTGCGAAACGCTGCCGTTAAATGTAGCGATGATCAAATTTTCGCACATTCTCCAATGTATTCGCAGCGTCGTCCCGGTCAACCTGCGGTGTACGGCGGCGCCACGCAGTATCGGAGCCGAGCTCACAAGTTGGCCACACTCGTCATGATGACCTCGGGCAGCGCCAACACCGCCATGTTTCCCATGATGTTCATCTCCTACGGAGGAGGTTGGTATATACCGCTACTCGCTACTGCACTCAGTGCGAAGCACATGTCCACACTATAGCCATTGCACCGACGAGCTTTGATACTAGTGTGCCTAGAAGTTGTGTTTAGCGATATGTACTCAACTATGGGAAAGAAGTGAGCCGTCCTATGCTTGAGAACCGTGAAGGTACATTGTTCAAAGAGAAGTTTGTCCAACCAGTGTGCGCAAGCGCTAGAGCCACTTATACACTGAACATCTCGAAATCGCGTCAGAATGTGTTTAAAACACTTTGGAATCATGTCATCGTAAGCGTAATTAACCCTGCGGAATACACTCCAGAGAAGGCCGAGTTGCGGGTTTTCAAATGTTATAAACACTTCATTAGTTAATAATATTTAGAGATAGGTTACTTCGAGGGCCAGAACTCCTGAGCGCCAGTGCCTTTATATCATTTATTACTACAACCTGCAAATTGGTGTACATGTATAAATCGCATTTACCTACTTGGTGCATTGCATTAAAAAAAGGTGTAAAAGGGTGTATAACCAAAACATAGTAATACTACCAGCTCATTATCGATTTATCTATGCTCAAATCTACACAGAAATCGCAGTCACGTGGCCGCTGTAACTGTAACCATCGCCTCGACCAACTTTGATTAAAATGCCAAATTTCCTATAAGTACAGTAGAAGCAAGTCAGGCGCTATAGTGTCTTCGGGAGCTGTAACGCACGGCGCTCCAGCCAGAATAGGAATGATGGGAAGAACACAAATTTGCCTAGTCTTCCCTATTCTTGGCTCTTTTAGCTCCATTCGGTTCCACTAGGCCTGAAAAACTTTGCCTCCATATAGTGGTTTTGGGACGTTAAACCCCACATATCAATCAATCAAAACTTTGCCTCAATACAAAGTTCAAAAAAGTTTAGCAGTTCTTAGCAGTTACTCAGCAGTTACACTCCGCCATCTTGACTGTTCTAGGCTCCGAAAATCATATCGGCTCACGAACCTCACAGCAATTCGTTAGTTTTTTATTCTAAAGCAATTCTAAGCACAACAATAAACGAAGCCAAAAGTGCATTTGCTGCCCGCAAACACGAAGACTAGGCACATCCGTGTACTTTTCATCATTTTCACTGTGGCTGAATGATCGTACACCAGAATCCCGTTTAGTTAATTTTAGCAAACACTTTGCTTTGACAGATGTATTTTGAACTCAATATACAGATGTTCCTATCGGGTACCTTGAATTTGTCAAAAAACGTTTTCTCTGCGATCTTCACTACTTTCCATATTTTTCTCTCTCTATTTTGTTTGCGGAGATATGGACAAAACTGGTGAGCTACTTGTTTGCCTTATTGAGAGTTTAGCGGCAAAACGTAATGTGTGCCTCAAGGGTCTCAAACACGCGGTCTGCGCGCCACCGACTATTCGTTGGCTTCCCGCAGTCCGAGCGTGACAGCCTTGGTCTCGTATTTTTTATGACTTCATTACTGTGTGTGACACAGAAAAATTGTACTCGCATTATGTTTTCATCTATCGCGATTATTGGCCCTTTGTAACCTAAACAGCCCTGGCTGCTCTTAATTTTTTTTCGTGATGCACCTCACGTAATCACCTTGTGTTGAAACATAACCGCGGAACAAAATCTCTCAACTTCAAGATCAGCGTCGCGATTTTAGTCAGTGCGTAAATACGAACTGATACGTTTCTCGAATCTAGAACTTAAATTCTTTTCAGAACTGACCCTTATGTGATATGTGGAAATAGCCCTTTTTCAAACGAAAAAATGGCGATGTTAGCCCTCATTTTGTTCTAGCTGATGATACGGGCCTCCCGCGTCCTATGGCTTCCAACTTTTTAGTGTTCTGCCTCTTTTCGGGACTATGTGACACACTCCTCGAGTTGAGTTGCCACCGCCACAAGAGAGCGCGTTCGAAACGTGTTTTACGCTGCATTCAAGGCGGTGGTTAGGGCAAGTCGACGAGCATCTCTGAATACGGGGGTAAACTTAGCTGGCTCGGCCTGGTAGCTTAAGACCCTTTGTGTATAGAGTTCGGTTTAGCTAAAGAACATGATAGCGCTACACGCGCTCATTTGTATTTCGTGGGATTGAATCTCGGCCATGGCGGCCATATTTACGATTGAGGCAGAAGTGTTGAGGCCAGTTCACAAAGAACACCAGATGACTGAAATTTCCCGAGCCCTCCACTACGGTGTCTCTCACAAACATATCGTGCTTTTGAGACGTTGAGCCTCAACAAAAAACAAGCTCTGTTAGCATTACACGTGTTATCGAAGCTCGGCATAGGCGGCCTCTTATTGTATACGTCAAGCTTCCCTATTGTTTAGAATATCCTGATAAGATTGCGCTCAGGACGCCAGTAGCCCAGCTGATCCCCGAGCTAAGGCTATAGCACAAGCAATATTACTGAAAGGTTCGATCAGGTATGCATAAAACTAGGCCGACGCGCTTCAAGGACAATCGAATTAGCAATAACAGACGACGGTGCTCGACGCTATCGCTGGGCTCTATGGGTCAGTTTTAGATGCGGAAGCATCTTATACTCGCGCTTTGTAGTGCGCCGTCGGCGCCGTCCGCACCGCTTCTCGAACATTCGACAGCTGACGCGCGCGCATGCGCCGTCGCGCCGTCGCCCACCATCTGTGCCGCGCGCACTTCTCCTTCGAGAACATTCGACAGCTGACAGCGCATGCGCCGTCGCGCCGTCGCCATCTGTGCCGCGCGCGCGCTTCTCCTTCGAGAACATTCAACAGCTGACAGTGCATGCGCCGTCGCGCTGTATATATACTCAAGGTCGGCGCTCGCTCGCTCAGTTGCCGCTCGTCGGTTGGTTTGTACGGCGCGTCGACGTCCAAGGTCGCGGTGAAATGAATTCCAACGAATCCACAAACACAATGATCGACGTCCCTTCGACCAGCGCCGTCCTTTCGCATACGTGTGTACGTGTTCACTCATTTAACACCCCCTCCTACAACCACGTTAACCAATTTAGCCATCGACCCAAGTAAGTCGCAATTTAACACCCCATTTCACAACCACGTTAACCAATTTAGCCATCGACCCAAGTAAGTCGCACTTTAACACCCCGTTAACCAATTATATGCTCCGCATCCTCCTCAGTGTTCCCCCGAGGGAAGCTGCGGGCAATTTTTTCTTTCTGTCTTCAAGCTCACTTATTAGCGTCTCATCTTTACTAGTTCTAGTTTACTTTACTAGTTTACTTTACTTTACTAGTTCCAGTTCGTCGCCATTGCGATCACGTGAAAATGCATTCGACACCACAGCTATGTCTGCACGGATTCTAGAACCGAACTTAGGCGAAAAGGGGCTGAGCTTAATACTCGTTTTCCAAAGTACCACTGAGTCTGACTCCTACGAACGAGGCTTTAAAACTTTTTGTGGTTATTTTAATACATTAATCGCGAATAACTCGCCCGCGCGACACTCGCTGTAGAAATTCGTCGGCTGAATTGCGTAAGGAGCCAAATAATTTTTCTGCTTGAAGACTGCGTTTTTGACGCTGCTGGTGACGCTCGAGCGAAAGCGAGTGAAAGAGGCACCACTCACATGTAAAAGTGGTACCACGACCAGAATACCAAGTCGTCATACGCATATGTTGGACTCTGTGGTTGTTTGAGAAGTGGGTGCAGCGGTGGTGCGTAACGATATGCTTCACCCTGCCCAAGTGCTTTCACACGGCCAGCAAAACTCGTGAAGTCTTCGAGAAAGCCGTAGTATCTGGTCATTCTGTCTGAAGAAAAAACCTAAAGAAGCCCTTGAGGAACCTAGTATTTCTACTTTACTTTCCTCTGGTTTCAAGTAATCAGGTGCCAGGTTAGGTTTACCCCAAGTACCAGATTGCCCTGTGATACGTGCTAAGCACAGATCGGTTACTTAAGTCTTAAGTAAGGGTCCTAAGTCGATACACAAGAAATGACCGTGGCATCAATATGATAAATTAGCTATAGGATGGAAATTACTCTTATCTTGTCGAAAAAAACTGCGGTTAAAGCTCCTTTATCAACTATTTCATGGTAAACTATAGCATTCGAAAAGAAATGCCTCTTCCCAGTCCTCAATATGTCCCTTCGCGAAATTATCACGGTACGAAGATTTTGGATTACCCTACAAGATCTAATTTGTATGCTAATTCATTTTTGTTTGTTCCATCAGAGAATGGAACCGTTTATTAAATGAACAAGTGCGCTGTACCACTGAATGTCTCTTTCTCGACATTGTAACCCTCCTTGATGTGGTGCTTTCGGGCTAAGCGGGTTAATCACTGAATAAGGAATATTTTAAAAAATAAAGGGTAAGCTTGGTTTTGAATACGGCCCTTGAAATTATGCCGACGACGCACTATTGGCTTTGTCGCTATGCGCAGTGCCATTCCTACTGGCGTACCTGCTCCTGCTGATGACCGTGGCGATGCCCATGATGCACCTGGAGAGCAACCTGGCCCAGTTTGCTGGAGACGGCAACTGCGGCATCTTCAGCACAGTTCCGCTGTTCCTCGGTGAGCGCGACGCATGAATTCCGTCTCGATCTGCGTCACACGTGAACGTATTAAATCGTTGAAGTACAAGAACCCCCAATTTATGCGACGCTTATCGCGTGGCTAGCACCTCGATTACAGGCAATAGAACAATCGATTTGTTGGTGAACTAAAAAGTACTTTGCAAAGCATAATTTCTGGAAGGTCTGCGTGAATTTTTTGTGAAACATCATCTAAAGCACTTCCTGTTTCAACGGGAGAAAAAAAACAGAGAATTCCTTTGAAGAACCAGTACCAGGGCGATTTATGCTCGCTTAGACGGCGCCCTTTAGGTCCTGGTGTCGTCATCAGCCAACTTGACGGCCCAGAGTTTTTCTCTTTGGATTCAGCTATGCAGTGCGCTCCCCTACTGCTAAACCAGCCGCCTTCTATCGGCAGCATCATCTGTGCGATAGGTCCAATACGTTCCAATATAGCCTCACCGATCAATTCAATGACCTTTCTATATCGTCGTTTCCTCTCGCGAGAATATATAGTAAAAGATGTGTGCTACTCAGTTCGGATGAATATTAGTTTGAAGGAGGCACGAAGACGCAGTTGTTGCTCGTTTAATGATGGAAGGACATGAACTGCCACAACATGCAGATGCTAAATGTTCTAGGATAGAAAGACGGTGCCCGCGTGTAAGGCACGATAATCGATAGAGAGAAAATGGCGTGACAGAACAATTAAAGCACCTGGTGGCTGTTCTGGGAGACAATACGTTTGAACCCATTGAGGGCACTTGAAGTTCTTTTCCAACGTAGCTCTGAAAAGAGCGTAACCTACCAAATTACCCCCCAGGATGACAAGAGTGAGCCAATAACACTTCTCATTGACATCTTAAGCAAAACGCCAAAGAAAAATTCAGGTTCTGAGCAAAATATGCTATCTTAGCGACGAGCAAGAACGGTCTTAACCCCGTTTGTGTCTATACACAAAAGCAATAACAAAGATATCCCAGGTATGATTAAGGGAACTCTGTTCAGAGCTCAAAACCACGACTCTTGAACTCAATATATTTGGCTCAATATATTTGTATAGACAAGGAGCTTCAAAACGTAACATCTAAAAAACAATTTAGCGCGTTTTTGAAGCTCGTAACCTCCTTCGTATTGTAACAGAAGAATATTAGACAAAATTTACCTATTGTTGGAATGTTTTTTCATGTTTAAGAAGAGTAATGTTACTCGATAACTAAACATAAACCTAGCACTTTTCTTTGACATTAACCACGTATACGTTACTGATACTGCTTTACACTGACAACTCAGGCACGGGCTACGCTCTGACGCTGTACGTTATTCTGCGCGTGGTCGCCGACTCGCTTCCCCTGTCCGACGTGCTGCTGCAGATCGCTGGAGTCGGAGGCTCCTTCGTTCCGTGGCCAGGCTCCTGTCCGGGTTGCTGGACGGCCAACAACCGCACCTGTTACGTCATCAAGCACGGATCGGTGAGCACGCTTCTTCCGCTAAGCCATCTTGCCCGATGTCGACATCTGCTGAACTTATAGTGTATTTCGTAAAGCGATTAACAACTGCTCGAGGGCTAAGCACCATCGGCGTATGAACAGGGGCCCACAGACGAGGGCATCCAATCACCACCCCCCTTGCTTGCGCAAGATGAATCAATAGGTCAATCATTCAGTCGAGTGTTTATTTTCGCCAAAAGTTATGTAATGGCGAGAAGCGGGGAGATGGCAAGAAAAGCTGCGATTTCTGCAAGGGGCAGATGCAGGGCGAGGAGGGTAGGTAAGGGAGGGAGACAATCAGTCTCCCTCATAACTATAGTGCAAGCTGGCACAGGGTTGCACGGAAGCGCAAAGAAAAAAGAATTGATAAATTTTCGAGACCTTCTTCTTCGGTTAAAAGCGAATGGTTTGCCTCGGTGGAACAGTGGCGAAGGTGCTCGGCTGCTGACCTGAAGATCGCGGGTTCAACATCGGCCAACACTTTTCGTTGGAGGCGGAATGGTAGAGGCCCGCTTACTGTGCGATGTCAGGCCACGTTAAAGAACACGCGAAGTCCTAGTGATACTGGAGCCCTTGTGGTAACAGCTATTGCTGTAAAATATGCTAAGCACGCTAAGTAAGATAACCATTGTCGGATAAGCACGCCTCATCAGCTCGACTATTTCACTGAATATTAGGACCTGTGAAGTGGAGCTGTAGTGAAACAGCTAAGAGATTTCAAACTAAATGTTATGGGTATGGCTGGGCTCATCGCCGTCTTCCACAAGAAAGATGAGCAATGCCTTATGCATTGCTTATCTTGCGCAACGCGAATATCGAAACATCTTACGTGGTTATGACATGACTGCGAGAAAAACACTTAGAGCCTGTAAAGACTAAACTTTATTTGAGTGCACTTGCGTACTTAAAAAGAACGACGTTCAAATTGCAGCGATACTGGCGCCGACTGTCTCCGGTCATCGATTAACCGAATAAGTGCTTAGGCAAGTCGGCATTCGATTGTGGCGTCAAAGATCCCACGGCTATCATTGGTGGCCACGTTAGTTCTAAACGCGCGAATCTCGCGGTGTTTTGCGGACTGTTCATTTCAGACTTCAGTGATTGGCCGAGGCTCGGCAAACAGCACACCTCCTGTTTCCGGTCCTTCTTCCGTAACGTCATTTTTGCGACGCGAAGCTTTTATTACTTTCTACACAATTGAGAAGGACAGAATTCGTTTCGTCGCAACGAAGGCTGCCTACAGGTAACCACTAGGGGACGCACATATTAGAGGCCACGTGCATAAACTCTAATCACGTTAGCACTTCATCTAAGGTTTCGACACACTAAGACGCGGTTTGTGGAAGACAGTGGCTATACGTATAACGCACCAGCTACGTAAAAATATCACCGATGTAGCAATTACGTTATGGCCATGCAATGCTAATGATTATTACATAGCGTCGTTCGTAATTTTAACAAAAATATCAAAATGTACATTAACTTGTGTCCATAAAAATGTACACTGAGATGAAAATGGAGTGACATCTCGAAATTGAAGAAGGAATACTAATCATACGTCCATTCTAGGTGATTATGCGGCTGCAATTCATACATTAGGCCAGTACTTTATTATTCCGATAGCAGTTATGTAGCCACTCGCGGCATTGTTGCCGTTCGATTTGGCATAGTCATGAAGTTTCTTATAAAGTCAAACTGGGTAACCTTGCGTCATGGGTCGTATGTTCTGTGTGCGAGTTAAACATTCGTAGCAGCCGATCATCGCTGCTTTGTAGAGGAAGGAATACTGGCTGGCGGTAATTCGTACTTCTGAAGGAGCACAACTAGGTGGGGGAGGGGGGGGGGAGTTCCGCAGTATGGGTTGCGTGGCTTAAGCCAGCGACTGCATTGCTTGATTGTTCGAGCGCGGTCATGTTATCTTGTCAGGAATGAGCAAACGGTTTATACCTTTGCACGTGCAGTTTTCTCACCGGTGTTTGAGAGACTGCATGATGGTCGCTGCGCTTGTTGCGGTGGCCGTTTTCCTAACGCCGCAGTTTTGTTTAGTTATGCTAGGTTGGTAAATAAGAAAGCTATCTGACAGATTTTGTATAGCATCAATTTTCTTGCTGTCGCAATGATTTCTTCGCCTTTGCGTCGAAACTGTGACATCAGTAAGCAATTCCGGGTTTCCAACGTAATGGGGTAAGTTCCATACGACACAAGAAACGTTGTGGCGGGTATCCATTATGTGGTTTCAAAATAAGGCTGCATGGAAGTGCGTTTCTACATGCACTTGTGTCACTGTTATCTGTCACAGAGAATGTACCCATACTTTCGAATAACAGTCACGAGGAATGTACCTACTCCAGCTGTCGATTGTAGTGCTGACCAGTTCAGTCCCGAGCTCGAGCAGAGAGAGATCTTTTCGTCTGGTACACGCGCACGCTTCAAGAGGCTGGAATGTGCATAAGTGATGCTTACTCGTGTCTTTGTGCTGACTTTCGCAGGTCCCGTGCCGATCGTTGCGCAGTCGATTCGTGGACTCCTTCCGGCGGCTGTCGCTCGGAGAAGGCGTGCCTCTTCTGCACGGGGACCAGGTGGCGCTGGTGCCATCCAAGTCGTACCAGCAAGAGGCCGCCGGATGCATGCCCGATCTGTACACACCGTTGCCGCCGTACGACTTGTGAGTGGTGGAAGTTTTAAAGACTATAGTCATTACGGGCGCCCATGTCCGTTTCAGAACCACACGTTTCGTTTTCCAAGATAACTGCCAGATAGTGCTCATGTCTTACATGTGACGTGACTTGAAGTGCTCGTTCGCCTCCGCTGCACGCTCGAGTCACTCTAAAGCAGCGCCTCCAGAATACCACTCACCTATTTTCTTGCGCAGAATATCAAATAAACGTTTTGTTCACTCTCTCCCGAGGCAAGACTATCGTCTTTCGACGACATTTGCAAATTAACATGCAGATACGGGGCCAATTCTTTATCAACGGTTTTAGGCCGAGAATCCATGGAGTGCAGTCTATCTCATTTTATTGCCATAAAAGCTACAAGGCAGGAACCTCAAACTCCTCTCATGCAGCGGGCCCAAGTCGCAGAATTCAGACCCCAGGGTCGGGTCAGGAAAGAATGCAAAGGCGGCAGTATAGGTCGTACACATTGACAAAAAACACCACCATTTGAAAGATACCCTTTTCCCATATCTCACATACGGGTCATTTATGAAAACTATTTGGGGCCATCGCATCATTTTCTCCGAAAGCATTTAAATAAATATCCCCAAAACGAATAAAATGTGGATGCTAATTCTGAAATATTGCTTTTGTTTCACGGCTATGCTTCAACACATAGTGACCTTTGGGGTGCCTTACACAGACAATGTTTTAGACCACTCATACCTGTATAGCTCTCGCAAATACTTATGAAAATAAGTAAATATATGCTATGCACATGACTCTATGCCGGTTGTGTGCCACGTGTTTGAAACCCACTCTATATGGACACAGAGGATCAGATTTAAGCCGAGTGCCTTCATTGACCCATACTCGTGTTGTCCGACGGTGCTGCTTCCCTACTCTCCCCGAAAAACATTCTATGGCGCAATCGGTGCCACGCAAGTTTATTTGTTGTGTTGCTCCAAGAGGGTTTAAAAGGCCAGCTTTCACCGCAGGTGACTGTGCTGCGCATTCCGCGCAGGCATAGCGTCTTTATTTTACTTTTATTTATTTTGTTTTGTTTTTCAGCCGACGTCAGCAAACACTTATGGACCACACGTTCGACAACATTCGGGTGCAGCCTCTGCTGTCGATGGCCGCCATTTGGGTGTCGGTGTTCACCCTCGCCCACGTTGGATTCATCCGGCTAAAGAACGTGCGTCTAACGAGTACTTGACGCGGTTGTTGAGCAACACTTGTAGGCCAATAAGCTGTACTTAACAACAACAAACGGTTGAATAAGCCGGCCTTGCATTGATGGTGTTCGAGAAATGCTGCAGCAAAACTTGTACCCATGAGAAAAAGAAAAAAAAGGTGAGGGATTGCTCGGGTTTTTCATGCTATTTGCGAATGTATCTTTAGGGGTTCACGAATAATTGAAATTTCAAACATTTTTTTTCTATTTGCATCTGGTATTAGATTTGATTCGCATTGATATGTTACTCTTCAAGCTATGCGAACTTTTCGATGACAAATATAGTCGACGTTCGGTTGACAGTGGCCCCTTAAGACTTTCATTATGCTGAACCCCACTACATTGTCAAATCGCAGCAAAGCTGCCTTTCAAGCTCTGCTACCATCGCAAATATTTTGTCCCAAGAAAATGCTGCTTCCAACATGGAGGTGATAGATGTAGCAGAGTTAGAGGCTGAAGGCTGTTTTGGCCCTGAAATATTGATAAGAACTTCGAAAAATTGGATGTCGAAGATTTTAGCATCCAAAATTTCCGGTGTTCTTATACTTGGACGTCTACGAGCCAGATCACAATTGGAAGGGAGCGCACAACCTTGTTCGCGGCCGTCACCCAAGTTGAAGAGGAGAACATATTGAGGAAATAGCATTTCTGCCTTCTACGCGTAAAGTGTTGTCGGCCACACTTCCATTGCACCAAGCCATGTACATAAATGCGATTCGGCCTCTGCGTTGCCTCGTTCTTGATAATTAAGAAACGCCACCCCACCTGCGCTTCATCAACCTATAGCCGAAAGAAACCCTCTCACATTACTCTCACACAATACTGTGCTTAGAATTTATCTCCAATGATTGATATGTGGGGTTTAACGTCCCAAAACCACCATATGATTATGAGAGAGGCCGTAGTGGAGGGCTCCGGAAATTTTGACCACCTGGGGTTTTAGGTAATCATCTCCTATGTTTCTTTTCTGCAATATCGCGTCAAAATGTTCTAGAAATATTGGAAGACTCAATTTAATTAGCACTTGAATATTTGAACTCGCTTCGCACCCAGAACTTCGCTAGTCGCACAGCTGAAGTATTTTTAATGCAAAACATTTCCTACATCAATGAAGTACATACATATGCATTCGGAGGTCTCATCAGCCGATGTGTGATTCCAAGCCCAGCCTATGAACATCTCACTATTCGGTTTAAGAGAAAGCAACGGCTTAGCAACGTTGTCTACTTCTGTGAAACTTAATCTTGTGCCTTTAAAATCCCGTGACCACTCCCGCGCTTGGACAAACGGCGACAGGCGTCTGTCAAATCCCATCAAATTAAAAATTGTGGTAGAATTATTAGCAGAAAAAAAGAGGCCTTTTATTGACATGCCTGCGAGAACACACAAAGCGTTCATGCGTTCGTTCGCATGAACGAGCGAATGCTGGAGATGAACGCATCAAACGTATGTCTGCTATCTAAAATAACAACTTTGGTACACGCGTGCGCTAATAATAAATCGAAGAAACTAGAATGTTCCGCGGGACAACTTGCGCACTTTAAGAGAGAGTTTAGTATGAGGTAATGTCCACCTAATGAAAGAATAATTATTCAATCATTAAGTTTTTGCAGAAATGTTAGAAAGGCGAGGCTAAAAAGCAATGCGGCCTGAGGCCGGTTTGCTACAATGTTCGGTGACAGTGGTGTAGCCGTTACGGTGCCTGGCTTCTGACTCAAAGGTCGCGGGTTCGTTCCCGGTCATGGCAACAGCATTTTGATGGGGGCGAATTGCTAGAGGCCTATGTGCTTAGACATGGTAGTTGGGGTTCTACGTACTAACACTCCGATGCGACTCTGAGGGACGCTGGGGTCGAGTGTTCGGAAATTTTCCCCCTCTGGTGTTTTTATAGCGTGCACTTAAATACAAGAAGGCGGGCCTCCAGTATTCCGCGTCCAACAAAATACAACCACAGTGGCCAGAATAGTTGGCCGTGGCATCGACTTTGGGTCAGTTCCCGAGCCCGATAAACACTAGACCATCCTGGTGGGTTTGTGCTCAGATTTGGGTCAAGGTTAGGAACTTCAGGTGACTTCACCACGGTGGTCTGGTGGCCATGGCTCTCGACTGCTAACCCGACGAAGGGCGCGGGTTAGAATCCAGGCGGTGGCGGCATTTTCAAGGGAGGCGGAAATGTTCGAGGCGCATGTACTTAGATTTAGTTGCTCATTAGAAAAATCTCAGGTGGTCGAAACTTTCTGGAGCCCTTCGTTATGGCATCTCTGATTATCATATTGTGAATTTAGAAAGTTAAACTCCAGAAATTATTAAATGCAGAGCATTTCTCAGTCTCACAATTTCGCGCTTCGAAGCGCCGTTCACACGATTACTGTGCATGATCACGTCTCGCATCTCGTGCCAGCCTCTCCTCCCCCTCCCTCACCTCGCAAGGCCGACTCAGGCAGAGTCTGCAAGTAAAAAAAGAAACGACTGCTCACACTGCATAACCATCCACTGGTCACCCCGTATATGTATAGGCACTGTATCGTACAGCAACGTCACATAACTCGTTGAAGGCAACGCTTCATCATTCAATAAATAATAATAATAATAATAATAATAATAATAATAATAATAATAATAATACTAATAATAATAATAATAATAATAATAATAATAATAATAATAATAATAATAATAATAATAATAATAATAATAATAATAATAATTGCAATAATAATAATAATAATATACAGGCGACAGAACAATTAGGCATTCCCAAACCATACCCACTTACGCAACATTCTCGTGATACCCCCCCCCCCCCCTATGCGACGCAATTAGTCGAGCCCCCCCCCCCCCATGGGAAGGTGCGGGGGGGGCATTTGTTATTATTAACCGCAGATGGTCGAAGTCCCCTCTGTCCTCCACTACGGTATCTATCGTAATAGCATCGCTGTTTTGAAACTCTTCACAGCCTGATGCACAGCACACGTACTAGCGGAATGCAAGTTTGCCGCATGACAGAAAGCGACACAACTGTGATGTGGCAGTGGCATCGGGTAAAATCTTCTGTACAAAACAGATCTCAGCTGCAAGGCCTCCTCATTTTAAAAGCCCGGTTGATGCTTACTCCCACACTATACGCGCAGTTCTTCTACGTAATGCTGGGCCTGCACGTTGCAACCGCCGTTGCGCTGCTGCTAAGGGCGCTGTCCTTGGAAGGTGCCGCAAGGGGACTCCAGGCCTTTGTCTACGCAGACTGGAGCCACGTGCTCAGTGCAGAGGCAAGTTCAGACCCGCCTTGGTACACACTCAAACCTCATTATAACAAAGTTGCATCTAACACACACAAAAGCAAGTTGGTTACATCCAAAAATTCGTTATGAAAGTATATTCGTAACGCCATATCTACCACCAGACTATCTTTTTAATTAGTACGATACAACCAATCTCGTGCTCAATCAGGAATCTTTGTATACAAGTATGAGTGTAGCAGTCTGGCGAATGTGTCAAGCTGCTGTGCTTGCGGTCGCGAATTTCATTGTTGAAAAAGGCAGCAGCATTTTCATGAAAACGAGATGCGATAACAACCTCACAAGTGTTTATAGATATAGAGAACTGCTTAATATCCATGGCTAGTAAAAATAAACCTACAAGTGCATCTAAATTAGCGTTTCCAGTGCTGTGCTATGTAACATTAAAAATACGTGACTACGCTCCCTCCCGTAGGAACATAAAAAACAAATAAGCAGCGCCCTCAAATAAGCTTGCCGATTTCCCTGTTGTTCGTTGCACATTTAGCAATGTGGCAGGTTGGACGCCAACATGCGTCACAACTATGCAGGGATTTATTTCACTGTACTTCACTATCATTTTCATGCAGATGATCTCAGAGCTGATATGAACTCATTCGTAACGCGGCAATAGCGCTGTTCTGATTATGGCCCGACTCTAAGACCAAACCGGCACGCTGCTTCTCAGGCCGAAAAATATAGATTGCCGCATTCCTTCCTAATTTTTGTTATCACCTCGTTACAGTGTAATTCTCAGCGCAAAGCACGTTTGCAGTATTCGAGAAGATTCAGGATGGTACTGGATCATTTTGTTAAGATCCCGCCCACAACGAACATTGCAGATTATTCTGTAACAAACACGACCGGAAGTTCGGCCAAATAAATTGACAGTTAAATTAGCATCCAGTCTGCTCCATTCGTCCACGTTAAAGGGGCCCTGCAACAACTTCGAGTCGGGACGAGACAAGAAGGAATGCGATTGCAGCGTGTGACAAATCTTCATAACTCCGCTCGTACTGGACGAATTCTTGGAATTTTTGCGGTATTCAATTTGCGAGGTGATACGCTTTTCCAGTGAATTAATTTCATGGTTACTTACTCAAAAAAGTGATTCAGGGCTCCTTCAAGCAACTCGCAAATATATATATATATATATATATATATATATAAGGGAAAGAAGTGTATACCTAGGGGCTCGTTTTTCCGTGTTTTAACACAATAATAATGAGATCTAACAGACAGTAATGCCAAGGAATGTACAGGGGAAGTTATTAAGTTATTACAACCAATGGAATGTAAATAGGAAGAAAGAAAAGTGGATGAAAAAATAACAAGCCGTGAGCAGGAATCGAACCTACGACCTTCGAATAACGCGTTCGATGCTCTAACCACTGAGCTACCACAGCGGCCGCAGCTGTGGTATTTTTCTTGGCATTACTGTCTGTTAGATCTCATGATATATATATATATATATATATATATATGTGTGTGTGTGTGTGTGTGTGTGTGGTGTGTGTGTGTGTGTGTGTGTGTGTGTGTGTGTGTGTGTGTGTGTGTGTGTGTGTGTGTGTGTGTGTGTGTGTGTGTGTGTGTGTGTGTGTGTGTGTGTGTGTGTGTGTGTGTGTGTGTGTGTGTGTGTGTGTGTGTGTGTGTGTGTGTGTGTGTGTGTGTGTGTGTGTGTGTGTGTGTGTGTGTGTGTGTGTGTGTGTGTGTGTGTGTGTGGTGTGTGTGTGTGTGTGTGTGTGTGTGTGTGTGTGTGTGTGTGTGTGTGTGTGTGTGTGTGTGTGTGTGTGTGTGTGTGTGTGTGTGTGTGTGTGTGTGTGTGTGTGTGTGTGTGTGTGTGTGTGTGTGTGTGTGTGTGTGTGTGTGTTGTGTGTGTGTGTGTGTGTGTGTGTGTGTGTGTGTGTGTGTGTGTGTGTGTGTGTGTGTGTGTGTGGTGTGTGTGACGTATGAAGGTAGCGATGGTTGGTAGAAGCTGACGAGGACGAAGAAGTGCTTTTGGAATAAACATGGGGTATGAGCCAGGCCACGTCTCCCAGTCATCATAGCGTCACACGAGTCGACAGTATGGAGACCTGCCTGCCCCTTCATCAGTCACTCATCATCGACGCAGTTCTCCAGAAGACGCCCTGACTGCACATTGACTACCAAATCATCGCCTAGGAGGACAACGACCAGCATCATGACAGAACCATCGGCTGACCTCGACATCCCCAAGTACACCGGATCAGCGGACGACGGACCCGTACAGGACTGGTTCAACCTGTTCGAACTCCACGCTACCGCTGCATCTTGGTCGGAACAGGACATGGTTACGAACTTCAGTGACTACGACACCGGTGAGGCATTCAAATTTTACCTAATTCACATATTCGAGAACGACGAGTCATAGCAAAAAATCAAAGAGGAAATGATTACCCTTTTTAATGACTATGACCAAGAATTACTCATTGCCAACCATCTAGAGACAACTGCACACTATCTTCAATTTCCTAAGCAGTCCTCAAGCATTCTAAAGTCCAGCGCGAATCGACAAGTGCCTCAAGACGAAGTGGCACATGCGTTTACTTACAGAAGGCCATACGTATATTGGGAAAAACCCACCCGTCAAGCGCAGCTCCCTTGTGCACGAAAGTCGGCATTTCCAAAGTCGTGGCACCAACATACGACACGAGACGTCACTCACCCTACTGATGCCTTTCATGCTTCGTCTCGCATACATGGTCCACCTGGTTTTCTACGACGCAGCTCTTCAAAGGCTCCTAACGGTCACTATTCGTGTCATAAGGACGCCTTGTTCATGGTAGACCAGCTTACACATGCGGAAAATACCAAACAACACCAAGATGACTCAAAGAGTGAAAATCAGTTTCCACGCATTGGAGCAGCTTACTCCCCGTCTCGCAGACTTGGCCCACATCCTGGTTTTACATCACTTCGCTCTTTCATCGCTCACAATGCTCACCTCACGCCTCACTCGCCCACTACGGTTGGGATAGAGCTGCGGAACTCCGAATATACTCAGCCAAGCCTAGGGCCAACCGTCCTCATTCATGCATCAGAACAGCTTATCTCCCAAGGTGCGGACATAGAGAAACAGCCCCAAGTAAAATCTGACCAAACCAATCCTCTCGCAGTTACGCCGTCGAGTTCCCAGCCACCTGAGAGCACAATCAACACAGGAGGCTCGGAAGGATCAACTTTCAAGCACTTCTCTGTGCCAGGAACGTCCACCAAGAATGTCGTTGCAAGAGCCTCAGCAGATTTATCTGTTAATTCTGGCACACTACCTCCATTTCCTGACACGAATCGCGACACCCTAACAAGTATGGACTATTTACTGATCAAATCACCATGCAAAGAAAAGCAGACAAATGTTCCTGAAAGATGCCCATCTGACCAACTTTCGCAAAAAGACGAGCGATTTCAGCAAAGGCAACTCCACAAACTCCAGGAACTACAACGGACACACCAACAAGGACGACGACGCAAAGCAAGCGTCTTAAAACAAATTCAAGAAGCGAGGCATCTTCGCATTAGGGATCGGCGCCAGAAACGCATTTGGCACAAAAGATCAAGACTGTGCCTAAGATTACAGCTCCGAAACCTCGGGAAACACCGAACAAGACAAGAAGTCACCAGTTCCACCACGCAAGGATTCAGACACCATCCCATTAGTTTACGACAACAAGCACGCACGCATCAAAGACAGCGACGCCGAAGACCAATCTACTGCAACACTTTCAAACAGCGTCTACTCTTCGCAATAATGCCAGCTATTTCATCAGTCTCCACGTCCAAAGCATTCTTGAGTTATCCAGGACGCAACCATCAGCCTCGCCCGCCAGATCTCTTATTGATATCACCGGACTGCCACACTCTCTCCTCAAGTCTTAGCGACGAAGAAGACAACACGTGCATTTTAAAATTTGTGAGACTAACTCTTTATTTTGACATTGGTGACTTCCAAGCCACTCCTTGTTTACTTTTTCTTGTTTGTAAGTTGTAACTCATGCCTTCTTTCGGGGGGAGGGGGAATCATGTGATGTATGAAGGTAGCGATGGTTGGTAGAAGCCGAGGAGGAAGAAGTGCTTTTGGAATAAACATGGGGTATGAGCCAGGCCACGTCTCCCAGTCATCATAGCGTCATATATATATATATATATATATATATATATATATATATATATATATATATATATATACTTTTTAAGTAATTAACCACGGAATTAATTCACTGGAAAAGCGTATCACCTCGCAAATTGAATACCGCTAAAATTCCAAGAATTCATCCAGTACGAGCGGAGTTATGTATATTGTAGTGGAGCATACGCACTAACGCGTATGCGACTTCCAAAGAGAACGAAAAACCCCGTGCTCTGATTGCACGAGAACCTGGGCCGCTTTTGCCAGACTTGTCGTACGGCTTCTTTTCGTTGCGACATCGTTGCGACTTCTCCGGTTCAATAAACGTCATCACATTTGGTGGAGGCTGCTGAGATCCCCAAGCAGACCTGGAGCTCCGCTCTCGCAAGTTGCCCGAGAGATCACCGCGAAACATGACTGACGCAGTCGCCAACCAGCCCGTCCCAGCCCAGCCAGCACCTATGGCTGTCCCGTGTACTTGCCCCGGCGCTACTCGCCAACGGGACCCACCAATCTTCAGCGGCAGTAGTGAGCAAGATGTCGAAGACTGGCTCTCCTTGTACGAACGCGTAAGCGCCAGCAACAATTGGGACAACGATTCTAAGCTCGCCTACGTTATCGTTTACTTGGCAGACGTATCTAAGCTTTGGTTTACCAACCGCGAAACCATCATCGCCAACTGGTCCTCCTTTAGGACCCTCGTGACTGAAGCGTTCGGCCGACCAGAGGTCCGCAAGCTCCGCGCTGACCAGCGCCTGCGCCACCGAGCCCAGAAGCCTGGCGAGACGTTTACTAGTTACATAGAGGACGTGCTTGGCCTCTGCAGGTGTGTGAGTCCATCTATGCCCGAAGAAAAGAAAATTCGGCAGATTCTCAAGGGCATCGAGGATGGCGCACTTCAGATGTTGCTAGCGAAAAGCCCGACCACGGTGGCAATCCTCGTAAGCCTCTGCCAGAGCTTTGATGAATTGCGCCGTCAGCGTTCCATTGCCGGACAGAGTGTCCCACAGCCGGATTCGATCTCGGCCGTAGCACTCACAAATGCCAACGTTCGTTAAGAAAGTCAGTCCAACCAGATCAAAGACTTCATCAGGGAGAAAGTCGCCCGATAGCTCTCCCTGCTGCCGCATACGACGCGCCCACCGCAAGTATGCCTTCGACACTACAGCAGGCCATACGCAATGAAATTTGCGATGTCCTCCCTACAGTGCAGGCCCCTTACCCATGCACTTCAGTAGCACCTAATCTCTCAGCTGTCGGCTACGCACCACCTGCACCACCTTCACCTCTCAGCTACGCAGCTGTGGTCGCGCGGCCCCCACCGCATCCAGTCGCTTATCGGCTCCACCTTCTCCGGCCTCGCCTCCAGTTTACAGGCCCTCACCTCGCTTTTTTCGTCGATCTAATGAGTGGCGCACCCAAGACAATCGTCCTATCTGCTTCGCCTGTGGCATCGCTGGCCACATTGCACGCTTCTGCCGCCGTTGCCCCACACCTGCAAACGCATACTTCGGAACTCCTACCTACGCGCAGCAGCAGGCCACCGCGTCTGCATATGAACAGAAGCACTCAGACTCGGATCACCGCCCATCGACTGCTCGTTTCCCATCCCCTCGTCGCCGATCACCATCGCCTATGCGTCGTCGACCACCTCCTGAGGAGGGAAACTGATCAGTGCAGTTCCGGAGGCAAGAACTGCAACTTGTGCACAATTCCCAAGGCCTCCGTTTTCGCCGCAAAATGTTGATGTCGATGTTGAGGGAGTCGCCACATTAGCGTTAATTGATACCGGGGCCGCCGTTTCTGTGATGAACGCCAAATTTTGTCGGAAACTGAAGAAAGTGACCACATCTCTCTGTGGCATGGTGCTGTCTACGGCTAGCGCGCAACGCATTCATCCCTCGGCTGTGTGTACGGCGCGCGTCGTCATCCAAGACGTTTTGTACGTCATACAGCTTTTTGTTCTGCCATCTTGCTCTCATGACCTTATCCTCGGTTGGGATTTCTTATCACGTCATGAAGCTATCATCGATTGTTCCCGTGCCGAATTGTCCCTTGTGCCAACATATGAATTTCCACCACCCGACCGGTCTCATCAGCTCTGCAAACTCATTGCTGACGACGACATCACTTTGCCTCCGGAAGCTTCGGTCCCTGTAAGCGCTTCATATGTGGCGCAACATGACGCCACGGTGGGGTTTACGCTATCTCCGGTTTTCACTGAACGCAAGGGCATTGTTCTCCCATTTGCCGTTCTTACAATTGCGTCTGGTTTAACCGTAATGCTGGTTACCAACCACTGCAACTACCTCATTGGCTTACTTTGTGGTGAAACGTTGGGATATGTGCAACCTGTCGACCATATCGCTGATATTATTCTTCCCGACGAAACGTTAGGTCACATTGCCGCAATAACTCATGCGTCTGAGCCATCAAGTTTGTCAGCCTTCGACAATGCTATTGACGCAGACCTTCCCCTCTCGCATCGCCGCCAACTTGTTGCTCTCCTTAACAAGTTTCGCTCTTCTTTCGACTTTCAAGAACCTGCTTTGGGCCGCACCACGACTATCACTCATACTATTGACACCGGCTCACATTCGCCTCTGCGACAGTGTCCTTACCGCGTTTCCGCCGAAGAGCGCCGCGTCATTACGGAGCAAGTAGACGACATGCTTAAACGTGGAGTCATACAGCCTTCTCAAAGTGCTTGGTCATCACCTGTGGTTCTGGTAAAGAAAAAAGATGGCACCGTTCGATTTTGCGTAGACTATCGCCACTTAAACAAGATTACGAAGAAAGATGTCTACCCGCTACCTCGAATAGACGATGCTCTTGACTGTTTACAAGGCGCCGAGTATTTTACATCCCTGGATCGGCGTTCTGGGTATTTGCAGGTGCCAATGGCTGAATGTGATCGCCCTAAAACAGCCTTTTTAACGCCAGATGGCCTATATGAGTTCAAAGTGATGCCATTTGGGCTCTGCAATGCACCTGCCACATTTGAGCGCATTATCGATATCATCTTGCGTGCCCATAAGTGGAAAACTTGCTTGTGTTACCTGGACGACATCGTAGTCTTTTTATCTGATTTCCCGACACATATTGTTCGCCTCCACGAGATTCTGACGTGTCTAACTTCTGCACGCCTACAACTTAACTCCAAGAAGTGCCACTTCGCAGCACAAAAACTAACCATCTTGGGACATGTCATCCCAAGAGACGGTGTTCTTCCGGATCCCGATAAGCTTCGCGCTGTCACTGACTTTCCGTTGCCCACATCACTGAAAGCCCTAAGAAGTTTCGTCGGTCTCTGCTCTTACGTTGGCCGCTTCGTGTGCAACTTAGCGTCCATCATCGTACCTCTCACGAGCCTGCTTTCCAACAGCAAAGGTATATCTGCATGGTCACCTGCATGTGACGACGCATTTCGCCAGCTGCGCCGCCCGCTGACCTCACCACCTATTCTTCGTCACTACGACCCCGCTGCTGCCACAAATTCACACCGATGCAAGTGGCATCGGTCTTGGTGCAGTTTTGGCACAACGGAAAGGCACCCAAGCCGAATACGTAGTCGCCTATGCAAGTCGCGCTCTCAAGAAGGCTGAATTGAATTACTCCGGGACAGAGAAGGAGTGTTTGGCCATAATCTGGGCCTTGACGAAGTTACGCCCGTACCTTTACGGAGCCCTTTCGACGTCGTCACAGACCACCACGCTCTATGTTGGCTGTCCACATTGAAAGAACCGTCCGGACACCTGGGACGTTGGGCACTTCGATTGCAAGAATACGACATCCGTGTAGTATATCGTTCCGGTCGCAAGCACGCGGATCCCAGTGCACTTTCGCTATCGCCATTAACCCCAGATGTGGCTTCTCTGTCACCACTTTTTACCACCTTGTCACCAATAGACACCACTGACATGCTTTCGGAGCAGCGTAAAGATCCATACCTTGCATTGTTACTCGACTACCTTACCGATCCGTCTGCTGTCCCCTCCACGAGAGCGCTACGCCGACAAGCAGCCCGCTTTTCCGTGCGAGACAGCATTCTGTACCGCCGGAACTACATGTCTAGTGGTCGAAAGTGGCTCCTTGCTGTCCCAACTCATATGCACTCTGACATCTGCATGAATTTCCATGCAGACCCCCAAAGTGCTCACGCAGGTGTCCTGAAAACCTACGAAAAGCTGCGCCAACGATATTACTGGCGAGAAATGTATCGCTTTGTGCAGAAATACGTTCAGTCTTGCACCACTTGCGAACAGAACAAGACAACTCCGCGGCACCTTACTGGCATGGTACAGCCACTCCCATGCCCGGCTCGCCCATTCGACCGCATGGGTATCAATCTCTATGGTCGCCTCCCATATAGTTGCTCTGGAAACCGGTGGATTATTATCGGCGTCGATCATCTGACACGCTACGCTGAGACTGTAGCTCTACCGGCAGCGACCGCCCACGAAGTTGCACTCTTCATTCTGCGCAGCTTCATTCTCCGTCATGGGGCTCCTCGGGAATTACTCAGTGATAGGGGTCGAGTGTTCCTGTCGGGGGTCATCCAAGCTATTCTCGCTAAATGCAACATCATTCACCGGAAATCTACCGCATACAATCCACAGACGAATAGTCTCACTGAACGGTTCAACCGCACACTTCGCGACATGCTGAGGATGTACACCTCCTCCGACCACACTAACTGGGACGCTGTCTTACCTTTTGTTACCTTCGCTTACAACACCGCGACTCAAGCGACTACCGGTTTTTCCCCGTTCATTCTCTTGTACGGCCGCGAACCATCCCGCCCACTCGACACCATACTCCCGTACCGCCCTGATGCATCGGAGTGCTCCCCACTTTCAGAAGTCGCCAGATAGGCTGAAGACTGCCGTCAGTTGGCTCGGTCTATGACAAGTGAGGCTCAAGGTCTACAAAAAACCGACATGACGACGCTCATCACATAGCACCTACGTTTCGTACTGGCTCCCTCGTGTGACTTTGGGTGCCCACGCACGTTCATGGCCTGTCTTCTAAACTTCTGGCCTGGTACCATGGTCCATACCGTGTCATTGACGCAACCTCGCCGGTGAAATACATCATCGAGCCCCTAACACAATCGCCAGATTTGCGCCGTCGAGGACGCGAGACCGTACACGTCGACCGTCTCAAGCCCTACTACGACCCCCTAATTGTGCCTCCTCCCTGAGTCGCCAGAATGGCTACTCTTCAGCCCGGGGGTATTGCAGTGGAGCATACGCACTAATACGTATGCGTCTTCCGAGGAGAACGAAAAACCCCGTGCTCTGATTGCACGAGAACCTGGGCCGCTTTTGCCAGACTTGTCGTACGGCCATTTTTCGTTGTGACATCGTTGCGAGTTCTCCAGTTCAATTACCGTCATCATCAATATTGCCACCTGATATGCTTGGGTGAGATCCGGGAGTGGAAGAAGACAAAGACGATCTGTCTGAGCTGCTGCTTCGCTAGTCGACTCAACGAACCCAATAAACCAAGTTTGTTTTAAGAAACGTGACAATATATAAATATAAATAAATAAATGAATATATATATATATATATATATATATATATATATATATATATATATATATATATATATATATATATATTGCTACTTCACTGTCGGTCTCTCTGAGAGCGCAGCTTTCAAATGCGCACAGCAGCAAAGTCATGTCTTACCTTGTTCGGAGTCTAAACGCTATTACAGTTAAGCAGAAACCACAAGCTCTATAATGAATTCACAAGTTCTGAATATTCTTTGGCTTTGTGTCTTTCTAGGAGCACACTCGTACGTGAGAGCTAAAGAATTATTCGAGCAAAGTGTAACGAGCTTTATTTGGTGACATTGCAAAACTATTCGTTCCAGCTGTGGAACGGGCCACCTCGTGGTTACCCAGGTGCCCATGACCTGCGTGATTTCACTT
Organism: Rhipicephalus annulatus; assembly: GCA_013436015.1. NCBI lineage: Eukaryota > Metazoa > Arthropoda > Arachnida > Ixodida > Ixodidae > Rhipicephalus > Rhipicephalus annulatus. The sequence goes on along the minus strand of WOVY01000051.1, from coordinate 801,975 downwards.
TTAGAAGGAGCTTGTTTTATTTGCAATTTTTGCTTTAGTTTGGAGACTATCCGAATTATTGGTGGAAACCAACGCCACATTTTTGCCCCAAGGTGTTGCGGACCTCGCCCAGTGTTCTCATTACGCCTAACTTTATCGTGGATAAATAGCCTGTTGGTGATTCATGACCGATGTATACAGCACGGTAGAAAACAGGAGACGATGAGCAGCGCTGACTATACACAGAACACTGATTCATCACGCACCATATATGAGGGGAAAAACAGTTTGAGGTTTGAACAAACAACAAATCTCCTAGGCACGAAGCATAATAGCAGCTTAATCAGCCGCATGCGGCATTCGCCAGATACGTAAGCTTCCCATCTAGAAGAAGAATCGATGGTTTGCCCATGGAGTTGTTAGGTTCCTGCACCATGTACTCTGCCTTAATGATCAACCGGATACGATCGAATCTGTGCATATGCAATACAGCTGGGTTTTTGAACTGTGCGCGCAATCGATCATCAACTTCATGGCTTCATAATATCAACTCGCAGATGTGGTATCAAGCTCTGTGCACCTGCTTGGAAAGCGTGGGTGTCACGGGAACTGTCTACCTGGCCGTCCAGAGACTCAACGCCTTCAAGAACAACTTCCACGAGTGTGCTGCGCGATTTCCCGGTTACATTTATCACCCAAAGATTGAGCTTAACACTCGGCGACACGGTTAAGGAGTACCATCACTGAATACATGGTGCTAGTGCGGCATTTTTTATTGAACTGCAATAACATGGTTGTTGTCGTTCGATGATTTCCTTAGAAAATTCAGGTGATGTAACAGCTGTATTAAGTGGCCTGCGCAAATATCAATTTTAGACTAAATCAAACTAAACCTTCTTTATTCTCAGCAAGGAGAAAGAGGTTGCAGAAAAAAGCTACCTTACATGCAGCTTGACTAAGTCCGGCCACCAGTGAGTTGCCGTAACGTAGTTCGTGGACCCTCAGCGTTTAGCAGCAGGTTCGTGAAAATTTATTGGTATGAGTTACCCATCGGCATTTTTCGTGGCAAAGATGTGTGGTGGTTAGTCCAGTAATGAGAAGTTCAAATGAATACACGTTATTGCAAAACAAAAATTTTTAAGGCACCTTTAGGATTAACACATCCTGCACAAGTTGTCTATGAAGGCTTGCAATGTTTTTCATACTGACATACAGTTGCCTAAAGGGAAAAAATAAGGCGCAGCTACGAATTGGTGGTGCGAAGATTGAGGCAACGATGGAGCTGGTGGCCCTGAACCACCAACTCTCTCTCTCACTTACTTGTCCCTCACATCTTGCCACGCTATACTGCCTCCGATCCTCGTCGCCCTCCTACCGCTGTTACCTCACTGTTTTCACACCTGTGTTATGTTAGCCTTCTATTCTATGGTAGCCCTCTGTCTCCTCATTTCTCTTTTCGCACTCACTTTCCTTCCCCACCTCCTCACATACTCTATATGCCTACGCAATTTTTTATCCTCTCCACCCTTCTTTCTCTCCTTTTATGGGACCAAGAATGAGAGGAGAGTAGGTGTGTCCGTGAGGACGGACCCACGCTAATATCGCACTGTTTACCGCATGTCTCTTTGCGTACAACGCGACCGGCAGAATTGCGAATTGGCATGAGACTCCATGCGTCCAATTTAAAATGAGCAAGCTTTCCTCCAACTTTTACCGTGACGATCCAGCCTGACCGATTGCCCATACTGCCAATCGTGAGGACTTCCAGATCGTCATCGCTGCCCTGAAGCTCGCCTGGTTGCTGCTTTGTCTCGCAGCACACTGTAAAATGATCTCTCCCTTATGACACGCGCGGCATGTTTGTTGCGTGCGCTGGAAACTCGCAAGATGTGTGCACCCGGCCGCACTTTCGGAATTTCGAACTTTTTGTTGTTGTTGTTGTTGTTGCTTAGTCTGTGAACCTCCACGTGTCTAGCGCACGACGTCTATTGGTTTCTCCTCTCGCGTGCAAATTGCTTAGTTTGTGGCCGTTATACCAGCTGCCTTGCATATACTTCCATGGCCATTTGCAACGTTTACTTGTTGTCGGACAAAAGCTTCTCCTGAGTCTTAGCTTCATTTGTACCAAAAATTATTTGGTCTCTTATTGACTCTGCTTCCTCTTTGAAATTCCATGCTCCTCCTGCCTTCGTCTTCAAGTCTCGTAAAAAAATGGCAGCATATCCACGAAGTGAATAATGGAAAGTGGGGCGAAGCATCCGTCTGTTCATTCGTTTTTGCTTTCATCCGTCCTTGTGTTCGTCTGTGTGAGCATTCGTGCGTCCATCCGCCCGTCCCTGCCTGCGTCTGTTCGTGCATCCACACGTCCATTCGTGCGTCCATCCCTGCACCTGTCTGTGTGTCAGTTCGTCCATCTAGTCAACACTCCAAGTACCACCTTCTCGCATTTTTTTTTCATCACATGTTCCGCATATAGAAGCACCGCCATCCAGCGGACATTCCAAGGACTAAACGAGAGGTGGCACACGCACACTTTTTTACGGCTTGCACTTCGTGTCTACTTCCCACCTTTAACCACCTCGAGTTCATAGTACATACTAGTTCACTGCATTCGTGTCACTGCGGCTCAACGCTCGCTAAATCTTTTTTAAACTAAAGAGGTTACACCCAGCAAGTATAACGTATCAACCCTTTCTTTTAAGATAGTTCTCAATGTACAAGCCAATGGCTGCTAATGGGGAGTGAGAGAAGGGAGAATTCGTTTTCAGTTAATGCGCACGCTGCGAACTTTTTATTGCTCAACAAGGCACAGGAGAAATCTCCCACTGACACAACCTTGCAGGTCAAAGCGAAAGACACGTTACGCACTACGACGAGGGACGAACGGGTGCCGCTTTAACGAGCTTCGCCCCTAAATATGTTCAAAACGCTCACCTGGCTTTTGCTTTCGTGGGCGGAAAAGATAACGCTGATGTACTAACTGATTGACTTCTGAAGCGCAGCAGTCGTCGAACTTCTCGATTACTACGTCACAGTCATGTTTATTTTGGCCTTCAGTGGAGCTGCATGCGTTGTGCACCTCGATGGCTTCCTCATCAGCGACGCTCAACAGCAACGTAACCTTTGTCGAAGCACACGCCCTTTCATTTTTTGCAAGCTCTGTAGCTGTAAAAAAGAGCTGGAAACATTGCTTGAAGAGGCTCCAGCTCTTGCCTATATCGCCTTCAAACCGCAGCGGCTCCGGAGGTTTCACGAATTTCATGCTGGCATTCGTCCGATGGCCGGCTGGTAGCGCGGCCTAGACTTGGCACAGATGCTTTTGGTGCCCTGTATGGCACCTGGAATCAGCGTGACGGTATGGCTGAGTCCGTCAGGCCGCCAGTGTTGCTTGCTTCATTCAGTCTGTCACATTTATAAGAGTTGTGCGACGCTGTTTGGGCTTAACGTGCGTAACACGCGAGTAAGGCGCGATGAACGCCTCTCAACTGACTTTCCTTTTCCATCTGTTCCTATGCTATATTATGCATTGTTACGCCATGTTTTGTTCCTCTTTCCACTTCTGTCTTACTTTTTTTCTTTCTTTTTTCCTCTTTTGCTCGTTCTCTTGCCCTTAGCAACGTAAACTTTCTCCATTAACATGTTCTGTACCCCGCTCACGGTAACAATGTTTCTCTTTCTATTGCGAAGCAAGACCCTGTTGTACCAAGTGGTTTCTAGGCAACGCACGGTGACGTCATAGCCAGGCATCATTTCGGGTCTACGCGATACGGCCCAAACCCTGGCTTAACCAGATCAGTGGTGAAAGTTAAACAAGGGTTTGCCGCAGCAGACACCACCTATATAGCGCAGGCTCAAATTATCGGTGGTAGGATTTAACTTGATGGGGGCGCCAATACTATAATAGTGATGTTGAACGCTTTTTTGATTTCGATTCTGCGCGCGTTACGCTGGATACATGCAGGGGCGCTTTCATCGTTGTGAGTGCTTGCAGCGTATACTGAATATTGCAAGTGCCGTGAATGTCTTTTGATGGCACCTCACTACGGTTGGCAGCCAGGCGTCACTGCCCCATCAGAGCTAAATAAGTTTCGCTTATGCTTTTTTTTACGCTTCCATTATATATAGTGAAAATGACGTAGACAAGGCAGATACGGTGCGTGCAGGCGTGGACATTACGTGCAATGCTTGGTATCATTATCGAGATGTATAGTACAGGAAAGTTACAACAAACGTGCAAAGTTTTCTGATAGTGACGAAAGACTACTTAAACGCCACGCTCTAACATGCGGCGTGGATTCAATTTTTGCAGGGACGTGCTGTATGTGCTCGTGGCTGACACCGCTTGCAAGGGTATCGGCACCTTCACTGCTTTCTTGTGCCTCGGCAACTTGTCCGCCAGAATGGGCGTCGATGTCAGGGTGCTTATTGAGTATGGTGCGTAGGCCAGCATTATTGCATGTCAAGGCACAAAGCCATTTTTCACACAGAGAATATTGTAAATTTCTTCTTAATGTTTTCCTGCATACAATCACGTTTAAAAAGACTGCACGCCAAAATATACAAAGCAATTTTGCACCATTTGGCACACTTGGGCGCACTGACATGAACCAGCGAAGTTTCATCTTTTTATACTTTTCTTTTAAGCACAAGTACCCGAGCTTTTTATGAAGGGTCCTCGTAATAATGCAAGCAACATGACAGGAAATATAACTAAACCCACTTCTTGGTGTTCTGCAACATCAAGAATCTCATTCCATCTTTATTTGATGCAGTTTACGTCACTATGTGTTAAAGCGATACTGATGCAAATCATTAACATCGACGAATGTACCATAAAGGCGACGAAGATGACGACTGAACAAATGCTCGTGTTGTTGTTGCCACTCCACCATCTTGGTTCAAGGACAATGTGTACTCCGTGTACAATCTGTAAATATATTTCTACCCTCTGCCTACTCTCACCCCGTGATATTTTTGTGGTGGTGCGGGGTAACAAGGCGGAGCTACACAGCGGCCGACGCTTGGTTTTTTCCACGATGGCACAAGAGGGTCCGGCTCAAGCTGCCGCAGCAGCCACCTCAACGACGACAGCTGTTCTGCCCCAGCTGAAAGACCCGGGCACGTTCTGCGGAACCGACAATGTCGACATTGAAGAATGGTTGCCGCTGTACGAGTAAACAAGCAGTAATCATCACTGGGACAAAACACTCATTCTGGCGAACATCCTATTTTACCTGAAGGGGACAGCCAAAGTGTGGTTTGAGCACCACGAAGCGGGAATGGGTAGCTGGGATGCGTGCAAAGAAAACATGCGTGCACTGTTCGGTAAACCAACTGGCAGGAAGACAGCGGCCAAGAAGGAGCTGTCATCTCGGGCTCAAACGTCATGCAGGACGTGCAGGACGTGCTCGCCCTTTGCCGCAAAGCAGATGACGGCATGGATGAGTCCGAAAAGGTAGTGCACATATTAAAAGGCATTGCCGATGACGCGTTCAATTTGCTAATTTTCAAGGACTGTGACACTGTAGATGCCATTTTCCGAGTGTGTCAGCGTTTTGAGGCCGCCAAAAGCCGACGCATTTCCCATCAGTTCGCTCGACTTCGAACACCGCAGCAACATGGTCGTGCGAAGACATGCCTGTACCAAAGGCACCGCTGACTGCACAGCACGTCACGAAGATCATCCTTCGAGAACATGAAGCTATGTCTCCCACTTCAACTTTCTATCATGTCTGTGAGTCCAGCTCCCAAATGGTGTCTTTAGTGCATGCCATCGTTCGCCAAAAGCTTTCGAACGTTGGCCTGGAATATGTGTGCACTGCCGCCCCCTCCTACGCCCAAGCCCAGAGGCTACCAGCGCGCTCTCGCAATCCCGCTGAGTGGAGGACTGCTGATGACTAGCCCATTTGCTTTAAGTGCCATCGTGTTGGTCACGTGATCCGCTATTGCAATATCAGGTGATATTGGCGTCAGTCATCCAATGTCTACAACCATCGCACAGAGGCAGATGATCGCCACTTCAGAACTCGCCACGAGTCGCCTCAGCCAGCCGGTGGTGACGGTTCGTCGACGGTGCACTGTCGGTCACCATCCCCTCCCGACCACCAGTCCCGCTCAGCACTGTCTCGTTGCCCATCGTCACGATCGCCCCAATTTCGCCGTCCTCCTTCGCCGACTGCACATCTGGCTCGGGAAAACTAGACGATGCAGTCCCCAGAGGTGATGCTGCATCGACGATTCGCCAGCCAAATCCTCTGAATATGCCGACACGACGCAACCTCATAGACGTTAAACTAGACGATGCACATGTTGCCCTTGTAGACACAGGGCCCCACATTTCGGTGCTGAACTCAGAGCTTCGCCGCCGCCTTAAAAATGTTTTAACACCGCCCACAGTGCCGCTCATACAAGTCGCCAACGGTGAAACTTTTCCTGTGCTTGGGATGTGCTCCGCACGTGCTAGTGTTGCTGACCGCTCCATAACTGTGCTTTTTGCCGTGCCCAAGAAGTGCTCTCATGAACTTATTTTGGGCATGGACTTCCTTGCCATGCACTCTGCCTTAAATGACTGTGGAATAGGCTTGCTTCAGCTTGACCAATCCTATTGCTATGTCACTCCAACTACACCTCAACCACGTTAGTGTTCTGTGGGTACGTTCGCCTAGTGCCCCAAGCCGTTACCTAGGTAGCCATGAGGTATTTTCCTCCGGTACCTTACAGCGATTATGTGGTGGCACCGATTTTGAACGTAACCTTAGACAGGAATGTTGCCTTTCCTCTTACTGTGTTGACGATTACGAATAATGTCGCGTCGCTACCGATACTGAACTTCAGCTGATGTGCTCAAGTTCTTCCAGATGACATGACTCTAGCCAATGTATCTTCCATCAGTGAACATTCTGTTTCTGCATGTATTGCAGACGCTCGTTTGCCTGCTACTGCATCTTCTTCACAGAGTTCCACTGATGCCGACTTTGACAAGATGATCGCGCCAGACGTCGTTCCAGCACACGAAGCTAATCTCCGGAATATCTTGGCATCCTTCAGGGACATCTTCGACTTTGGCGACAGCCTCCAGGTCAGACGTCAATTTTACAGGATCAACACTGGAGACGCCAGCCCAGTCTGATGACGTCCTTATCGCGTGTCACATGCAGAGTTACACGTCACTCAACGTGAAGTTGATAAAATGCTCACAAAAGACGTCATTGAAACATTTTGCAGTCCATGGACCTCACCAGTCGTCCTAGTAAATAATAAGCATGGCAGCTGGCGCTTCCGGGTCGACTACGGTCACTTAAACAAGGCCACGCGCAAGGACGTCTACCAACTGCCACGGATTGACGATGCCCTCGACTGCCTTCACGGGTCTGCCGACTTCTCCTCTATCGACCTGCGATCAGGATACTGGCAGATTTCTGTCGACGATTTATACCGTGAAAAGACTGCATTTGTTACACCGAATGGACTTACACCAGTTTAAGTTAATGTCATTTGGCTTATGCAACGCTCCCGCTTTATTTGAGAGAATGATGGACTCCCTGCTACAGGGTTACAAATGGTCAGCGTGCCTCTGTTATCTCGATGACGTCATGGTATTCTCGCCGTCATTCGAAAGTCACCTTAGCCGTCTGTCAGCTGTTGTGAAAGTTTTCAGAATGGCAGGCCTACAGCTCAACTCCTCCAAACGCCGTTTCGGCCGCCAAACAATCACTGTGCTCGGCCATCTTCAGTGCTAAAGGCGTGCAACCCGATCCCGACAAAATTCGCGTCGTCAAAGATTTCCCCACACCGCGTCCAAACAAAGATGTACGGAGCTTTGTCGGCCTCTGTTCCTATTTCCGGCGTTTCGTTCACAACTTCACCGACATTACCCATCCTTTGACACAGTTACTGAAGGAGGACACGCCGTTTTCCTGGGGTCCCCAGCAAGCCAATCCGTTTCGCCGACTTAATGCGCTGCTCACTTCCCCGCCCATCTTAGGTCATTTTGATCCTTCAGCGCCTACTGAAGTTCGCACCGACGCCAGTGGACCCGGTATTGGCGCTGTCCTCGCCCAGCGGCAACAGGGTCAACAGGTCAACAGGGACTCCTCTCGCAATCCGAGTGCAAGTTTTTGATCACTAAGCGCGAGTGCCTCGCTCTTGTATGGGCGGTCGGAAAATTCCGACCATACTTGCTCGGCCACCACTTTTCGGTCATCACGGACCACCACGCCCTGTGCTGGTTGTCCTCCCTCAAAAATCCTTCTGAACGCCTGGGTCATTGGGCTTTAAAGCTACAGGAATATGGCTTTGACGTGACCTACAGGTCTGGCCGAATGCACCAGGATGCCGACTGTGTATCTCGCCATCCCATCGATCTCCCCGACATTTCAGTGCACGATTCTGATGCCTGTGTCTTCGCTATTTTCTATTTCACGGACATACGTAGAGAACAACTTAGTGATGCCAGTTTTCGGTGTATCTTACGCCATCTAGCTTCTGACACCTCGGATCCTTCCTTTCGGCTGTTCAAGCTTCATGACGGAATTCTCTATCGGCGCAACAGAAGCACTGAAGTCTAAGAACTTTTTCTGGTAGTTCCTGCAACGTTCCATTCCACTGTGCTCGAACAATTTCATGATGCCACAACTGCGGGACATCTCGGAGCAGCCCGCACATATCACCGCGTACGGCGTCGATTCTTCTGGCCCGGCCTTTACCGCTCTGTGCGCCGATACGTTGCATCTTGTGAGTCTTGCCAGCGCCGCAAGTATCCTTCATTGGCACCACCAGGCCCACTTCAGCCTATCGACATTTCAACGGACCCGTTCTACCACGTCTGCCTCGATTTCATATGACAATTTCCAACGTCTCTGAGTGGTTATAAGTGGGTAGTAGTGGCAACACACTACGCGACACGCTTTGCCATCACGCGAGCACTGCCAACAAGCTGTGCTACTGATGTCGCGGACTTTCTCCTTCATGACGTTATCCTCCACCAAGGAGCACCGCGTCAACTGCAGACCCACCGTGGTCGTTCATTTCTTTCCAAGGTCGTGGACGACCACACGTCAAAAACTCACCACTGCCTACCACCCGCAAGCAAATGGACTCGCTGAGCGCCTTAACCGCACACTGATGACAATGCTATCCGTGTATGTCTCCGCAGATCATCGTGATTGGGCTGCCACTTTGCCTTACGTGACGTTTGCCTAATACTCGTCACGACACGACACCGCTGGCTTTTTTCCCTTCTATTTCTTGTACGGCCGTCACCCCACTTTGCCTTTTGACACTCCTACCAAGTACGCTCGCGATGAAACTACTCGGGCTCGAGCGGCCCGCCAGATTGCCTGGGATCGCCATTCTGCCTCGCAGTTTCATCAAAACGATCGCTACGACAGCCGTCCCAGAGCTGTCTCTTACTCCCCAGGATCGTTGGTCTTGCTCTGGGCTCCCCCTCCCGTCAAGTTGGCCTGTCCTCGAAGTTTCTCGCTCGCTACAACGGGCCTTACAAAGTCTTGCGCCAACTGACCGAGGTAACCTATGAGGTCGCTCCTTGGACACTCCATCCTCATCGTCTCTGCGGTTCACTGGTGTGTTCATGCCTCCCGCATTAAGCCGTACTTCTCTGCACGGGATCGCACGCTTTCTTAAGCGCCGAGACGGTGCTTTTACCGGTGGCGGCTATATGATACAAGTCACCATTAACATCAACGAATGCACGATAAAGGCGACGAAGATGACGACTGAACTAAGGCTCGTGTTGTTGTTGCCACTCCGCCATGTTTGTTCAAGGACACTGTGTACTGCGTGTACAATCTGTAAATATATTTCTACCCTCTACCTAATCTCACCCCGTGACAATACGTAATAATGCGTACTAGCACTGCTGCAATTGCACTGCTGAGTAACTCATGGGGACAAATTACAAACTCATGATTACTGAATTAAACAAGGAGAGCAGAAAGGTAGGTCTTAAAACTAGTCTGCGGAAAAAAAAGTAATGTACAACAACCTCGGAAGAGAACAGCTTCGAGATAGGTAATAGTGCGTTATAAGGTATAAAAGACTATATCTACTTAGGACAGGTAATAGCCACGGAGCCAAACCACGAGATTGAAGTAACTAGAAGAATAAGAATGGGGTGGAGCACATTTGGCAAGCACTTTCAAATCATGACAGATGAGATTAAGGCGGATGAGATTAAGACAGATGAGATAAACGTTAAAGGTTCCCAAGTATTAAACGTTCCCTAGCGTTAAACGTTGCAAAGTTCAGATTCCAATGGCGGCCTGTCCGGATCCAGAGATTCTTAGCACCCTCTGCTGCGTTGCAGATCTGACCACCGCCGAGGTCAGTTGCTTCACAGCTGCTGGGGACTGAGGGCCATGAGTTAATTGACGTATGCATGTGGGAGGTAGTGGCCAGATACTGCACCAGAGTGGCCAATCCTTCTCTGGTGAGGGAGTGCGTTACCGGCGGTGGTTACCGGTGAGACCGCAGCCCAGGTCTCTTAATGCAGTTCCATCATCACGCGAATTTTTTTTATCTGGTTGGGAACTGCGCGGCACCAGGATTTGAACCACGGACCTTTTACATGGAGGTGGATGCTCTAACCACTACGCCATCGCCGCATCTAGCCATTAAGGGTAACTAACTGGATTCCTAGAGAAGTCAAGTGCGTTAGGGGGAGACCGAAGGTTAAGTGGGCAGATGAGATTAAGAAGTTTGCTTGGTATAAATTGGCAGCAGCAAGCACAGGACCAAGTTGACTGACAGAACATGGAAGAGGCTTTTTTCCTGCAGTGGACGTAGTCCGGATGATGATTATGGTAATGATGAAGATCACAGTACATAACAATTTTCATCTACAAGGTTAAAGACTGGCACTGCTTGTAAATAACCGGGTGTGCTAGCGTTTTCTGGCCTGGCCAACATCCGTCCTACAATAGAGCGTATGACATTTTTTTTATTTCGTAAACATACGTTGATTACAACAAGAAGTCGATGGACCACGATTCATCAAAAGTATGTGGGTTTAATTAAGCAAAGTATAGTGTATTCAACATAAAATTGGTTTTATACATCGGTGCATGCCTGCTCGAAGTCTCCAAATCATCAATATAATTTTTGTGCCTACGATTGCGCAGGGCCCAACATTATTGTTAGCATGACACCACAGGCTTTGAGCCTTGCTCCCGACCCGGAGTTCTGGAGCCAAATGTACCTACTGTGGCTGCTGTCCTCGCTGGTGCCGAAGTTGGTGAGTACTCGTAAGGTGCTGAACCGTATTCACATTAAAAGTCTTACGTGAGAATTTAGAGCAAAAAAACAAAACGTGGCAGTTCTGCAGTAATTGACCTATACGTAATGCGAAGTGTGTCAGCGATCATCGCGGCAAGAAATGACAATGTGCGTCGGAGCCGGTCGGACTTAGGCGTGTGATAAAAATGGGACGCCCCAAGGGTCTAGGCGTTGTCTGGCTGCCCCAAATATGGGGCGTTTTAATATATCGTCTCTTATATTAGCCCACTTTGCCGTGACACTGTCTGCCTTGATTGATTGATATGTGGGGTTTAACGTCCAAAAACCACTCTATGATTATGAGAGACGCCGTAGTGGAGGGCTCCGGAAATTTAGACCACCTGGGGTTCTTTAACGTGCACCCAAATCTGAGCACACGGGCCTACAACATTTCCGCCTCCATCGGAAATGCAGCCGCTGCAGCCGGGATTCAAACCCGCGCCCTGCGGGTCAGCAGCCGAGTGCCTTAGCCACTAGACCACCGCGGCGGGGCGACACTGTCTGCCTGAGATGCACGCACACCTCAGAAGGCCGATTCTGATGCCAGCACAATATCGAGCTTTCCTGGTGAGCGTTGTTGTGATTGTCCAGCCATACGCACGTGAACGACAAACAGTTTTTTTTTACTGAACGATTTCGCAGTAGGTCATTAACTGATAAGACCATGTTGGGCATTCGGCCTCGCACCAACAGTGGAAATGTGGCTATAAGAGCGGTTATAGCCTCCTTAAAAGTAACTGCACTGTGTGCACGGCTGTAAAATTTCCTCAGTTGAAAAGAGTTGTACATACCCGCTTCTCTATTTCACCATCGTCATCCATTACATTTTGTTTCTCCCCTTTTCCCTACCCTGGTGTAGAATAGCAGGTCTGAGAATGCTATCGCTCAGGCTGACCTCTCTGCCCTTTTGTAAATAATCGTGTTTCTCTCTTTCTGGTGAGCGACCAAGCAAACAAGTGTCCCGTACTTTCTGGAAAACCCCCCAAATAAGTATGTATTTTATTGAGAAAAAAGTGGTTCTTCGTAATACTCTTTATTTGCAATCAGGATAATTTATGCGTTTGAGAGACTGAGAAGTGGCGCGTTTGTGACAGCACTTCAAATGGTGATGCATATTAACCGTCGGCGTCCCAACGTTGTTCAGTGAACGTGACTTCCGGTTCGCCGTAGTTTCCTTTTCTTCTTTTTGGCTAGCTAAACTGTGCGAAGTAACACAGTAGAGTCCATACGAAAGAGAAGATAAGCAAAGCTGGCCTTTCTAATTACCTTGGACGTATGGGTGCGTTCCCCGTGTGCTCAGATTTGGGTGCACGTTAAAGAACCCTAGGTGGTCGAAATTTCCGGAGCCCTCCACAACGGCGTCTCTCATGATCATATCGTTTTGGTACATTAAACCCCACATACCATCATCATCATCATCATCATCATCATCATCATCATCATCATTGGGGTGCGTTCGTATTGAATTGCGCAAGAATTTACATCTTTTTTTCTTTTTTTTGGTACAGCTGATTGTCCCGGACATTATCATCGAGGCAGTGTCGTTGCCGCACCCCTACGTGCTGCGGCACCGCCTTGTGGCACACTTCATCATCTGCAGCGTTATGTTCATCATAAGCATCATCGGCTGCAGCAGCGTGAGTGAAACTCAGTCATGCGCCGTAAGAGGTATTCGTATATCTGCAGCACTCCTGTGACGTTTCATTTCGTTTCAGGAGCACGCAACATACATTACCCGACCACGATCGCTATAAAAGAAAACAGGGTCAACTCTTCCGAATGCCGGCTGCGGTGGCTGCATTTCCGATGGAGGCGGAAATGTTGTAGGCCCGTGTGCTCAGATTTGGGTGCACGTTAAAAAACCCCAGGTAGTCTAAATTTCCGGAGCCCTCCACTACGGCGTCTCTCATAATCATATGGTGGTTTTGGGACGTTAAACCCCACATATCAATCAGGGTCAATATTTCCTTAAAATGCCACTCACCAGACGCTCAATATACAAAAAAGTGCGCTATATTATTTCCTGATATTTCTCGTCCTTCTTGGCGCGCTATACTGTGACGCAGACAATAATTCTCTTGACGTCTACAGAGCACATAATCTCGATTCATTGATATACACGAAATATCACATGTGGTTTGTCTCCAGCACTGCTTTACCATGCAGCCGCCCATCTGTTCTTCTTTGTCTTGCATGAATATCGGGCTCAATGAACCGATCAAACTTTATTTTCAGTGTTCACAACTGTGCAAGCGGCGATAACACCGTGCAGCCGAGAAGTGCGAGATCGTGGTAGGCTCAAGCGCATAGTGTGATATTGTTTCCGCGCATTCAAGAACTAAGGAGTAAGTAAGATGCATCGTGTGTTTGAAGGAGAGGAGAAAATCACCCCCTTGTCTTTACACGCATGGTGGTGAGTGGCCCTTCAAGAGGAACCACCTGAGCCCTGTTCATATGCGGCCGCCTCCAGTGGTAACTTCGTTTAACAACGTTTCTTTCGTTCATCGTCTATGTACCTATTTTTGCATAAGTTTTTGATGAACAGCCCTTTTAAGCCATTGAGCAGCGGGCCAAGTGACAAGAACTACCATAAAACCTTGTAATCTTTAAGGAAATGCCGCGCTTGCACACGCGGCAGGTTTTCATCAAATACTTTCGGCCAGCGTTTACTCACTGTCGGGTGTAGCTCGTATGGAGAGGTGCAACATATAGACTAGACGAAAGTGAAACAACTGGACGAGCTCTATTACAACCTCAAGAAGTGTCAACTAGCCCCTCACCGTCTCGCCCAGCTGTCACCAACTAGCAGCTCAATAAGTACTAAGATTACCATGCAGCTTCTGTACTGACCGTACATACCAACAGCTGATAACTGGGCTAAACCTAATGCAAGATTGCTCTAAACGTGGTCGCGTGAACTTAATCTTTTCTGTGTAGAGTGCTACTATTGAGAATTCGGCAAAGCTTCCGCCCACACAACCACACCCCACTTAAGGCAGGTGCATCTATCCTTGAACCCGTAGTTACTGGCGCACACCCGTATAATTATTTGTGTTCAGTTTCACCGAATCGAGTCTCGTAAACGCTTTGCTCTGATTACCAGTCTCAAATCTTCAGCTTTCGGTTGAAGTGCGAGGGCCAGAAACGCGTCCTAGACAATATTTCAGGGAGCCCCTGATATGCATTTGCCCTCATCTTGACTTAATTACGATAGGCTAGACGCGGCTGGCTAGCACACCTCTAAGATTCTATTCAAGCTGTACAGCGACCTACGTTCCACTGAATTTTTATGTTTTCAGGGACTCTGCATTTCAAGTGAGTGAGTGAGTGAGTGAGCGAGTGAGTGAGTGGGTGGGTGGGTGGGTGGGTTGGTGAGTGAGTGAGTGAGTGAGTGAGTGAGGCAACTCTATTAGGTCTACAATAGACGCCAGTCAACTCGATGTCACCTGGCTAGGACCACTCGGGCATGGTCAGGTTAAACCTGACCACCCTATCGCGGGCTCTCCGGGTGACCAGAATTTGAAAAGTCAGATCGTGTGCCTAAACGAGCCTGTTCAATTCCTAAAGTGAAACTTTTTTTATTTAAACGTGAAAAGGAAGAAAGGTAGACAGCATTAGGCTCAGTTGTTTCAATAATATGTTACCTGTGTTATAGTATATAATATTAGCATCTCTTTTATTACAGCTAATATGAAGTATCAGTCATATATATACAATGACCCAATTATTAAAAAGTCACTTTAAATGAACACATATTATGAAAAACGTACAAAGAAGTCTCTTTGGATGGTATTTTGAAAATACCTGGTAATGAGTAGTAATATCTCAGAAATGGTCTGAACAATCATCCTACCATAACAACCTATATGAACGGAACACCCACTTAATGTTCAAGCAACAATTACTCGTAATGTGTAGCACGAATCTGACGAATGTATTTGCAAGAGCTACCTTTCTGCTTAAAAGTTTCCTCTTATAAACACTTTTGTGCTTGATGCCTGCGTTCAGCTCTACGGCCTCTTGAACGTGTTTCCAGTGTTTTCCTTCATACTTCCCGTTACTATGCTTGCGGGAAAAAAGACCTCTAGATACGTCGGTAAAAGAGCAGTAACGATAACGACAGGTAACGCTTTATTACGCACAAGGTGGTTTATACTGGTAAATAATTTCCCAATAGACATCAAGTGGGAAAGAAGCAACACATTATTTCTGTCTTTGTTGTGCTGCGCGTTACCAGATGAAGAAGCTTTCACTTCCGTCTCAATGTACAGGGAGGCGCCAGCGTTGTGTCCGTGCTGGCCTACAGCCAGGACCAGTCCCTTCGGCTTCTGATGGTCGTGCTCGAGGCGGTGGTCATCCTTCAGTTCTATGGTGAGTCGGTGAATGAGAGTTTGCATCCCTTTGCTCTAATATTGGGGGGGGGAAGCAACTCTGCCTCTGCTCAGGCATGCCAGTCTTGTCATTGCTTCAAGTCTGGGGTTTTCGCCACGCAAATATTTAACCATAATGGCGGCCAAAAAATTTTGGTGTTGCCCTTCGAGAACTGTTTTGACTTCCCAATTACACGCCTGGAAAGCCGGAGAGAGGCAGAGACAGTTGCAAGCAGCATGCTACCATTTTACTTCGATTTGCACATTCACTGCTGCTGCAACGCTTGGTTTCTAGGGGATGCTTGGACGCGAGTACTTGCTATTTACCGTGTGGTGGGAAATTTTCTTAGGTAAGGGGAGACCTGGTTAGAAGAAGAGAACTGCCGCTTCTTCATCGCCTGGCCAGTTCGCCGGTTGCTCGAAGTATTTCAAGCTGAACGGATGTGCCGCCCGCGATCTCCAACGCGTAGCTCTCGCCGACTGGTTCGCCCTCCGCGACCTCCTGACGTCGTGCGGCTCTCACCGTGTGGTGCTCCGTCCTCGGACTTTTTCAAACGGCTCCCATCTTTCCTATTATAATAAAGAATTGAGACAGTCAGAACTGTTATTTCAGACGAGGTAGGAGCGTAGGCCTAGCCAGCGAAAGCCGCGACAATGTCCGGGCGAGCGTTTCGTGCTTAGCACTGGCACACGTTCGCTGGCGATGCTTCGTAGACTCAGCAACAAACGTTCAGGTTTACGCCGTGATGTTCTCATCATGATTACTGCATGTATATTCACCCGGTATTAGAGTTTGGCGCTGCGTCTTGTTTTCTGTGCACCTGCATATACCAACTACAACCACTGGTTCTTTTAGAACGCGAATCATTACAATTATGTCTTGTGATTTTTCAAGCTATGCATGACCCACTGCTTCTTCATTACATATTTCTCCCTCGCTGAAGACGGAGCCAAGTAGCTGTTCTAAGGTGTCGTGAGGACAAGTGGTTCGTGATACGGTTTGAGACGATTCACGTGTACGATTTCGCGGCCTCGGCGACGCAGGTCCAGAGTGGGCGTGAGGGGTTCGATGAGGTAGTTGACAGCGGAAGTTCGCTATATGACGCGATAAGGCCCGTGGTACCTGCTGACGAACTTTGTAGAGGTACCAGGAGCTGCAGTGGGAGGCACCCACAGCGAAACAAGAGAGTTGGGTGAAAACTGGTAGTGGGACCGTCCATCTTCGTGACGAAATTTCTGTAGCCCTTGCTCTTGTGTTGTAAGGGTGCGAGCTAATTGCCGACATTCTTCCGCATACCGAGAGGCTTCGGAAACTGGTGTGCCTTCGGACGAGTCGGGTCGGTAGGGGAAAATGGTGTCGATTGGAGATGATGGCTCTCGACCATAGAATAAAAAGAAGGGAGAAAAGCCGGTCGTCGCTTGAGGCGCCGTGTTTTAAACGTACGTTACGTATGGGAGGATAAGATCCCAGTTGGTGTGGTCGGAAGCGACATACATAGAAAGCATGTCACCAAGAGTGCGGTTGAAACATTCGGTCAAGCCGTTCGTTTGTGGACGATATGCGGTAGTACAGCGGTGAACCACATGGTATTCAGCAAGAAGTTCTCGAATTACATCCGCGAGAAAGACGCGGCCTCGGTCGCTCAAAAGTTCACGCGGAGCGCCGTGACGAAGAAAAAACGTTGGAGCAGGAAAGACGCAACGTCACGTGCTGTTGCGGCTGGTAGAGCGGCCGTTTCTGCATATCTCGTGAGATGGTCGATCGCTACAATAATCCAGCGATTCCCAGCTTATGTATATGGCAGAGGAACACAAAGGTCTATTCCAACCCGGTCGAATGGTCGCACTGGGCACGGTAACGGCTGCATTGGTGCAGTAGGACGGCTAGGATTGTGCTTGCGGTGTTGGCACTCTGTGCAAGATCGAATGTACTTTTGAACGAATGTGTACATGCCGCGCCACTAAAACCGAAAACGTAGCCTGGCGTGGGTTTCAAACAAACCGGCGTGTGCACACTGCGGATCGGCATGGAAATCAGCACATATGCTGGCACGAAGATGCCTGGATATGACGGGTAGCCATTTGCGGCCGTCAGGGTGGTAGTTGCGGCGATAAAGTATTCCATCATGGATGGCGAAGTGGGAGGCTTGTCGGTGTAGCGTTCGAAATGGCGGGTGGGCGAGTGTTCCAGATAGGTAATCCATCAGAGGCGCAATCCACGAATCTTTGCGCTGCTCCACAGCCATGTTGATGGGCCCTGGTAGTGGAAGTAAGTTGTCTTGGATGGAGACACTCGCAATATCAGTAGAAACAGGCGAACGAGAAATAGCGTCGGCATCGGCGTGCTTCTGGCCTGAGTGATAAATGACACGGATGTCGTACTCTTGGAGCCGTAAAGCCCATCGCGCCAAGCGTCCGGAGGGATCCTTGAGGGAGGATAACCAGCAAAGCGCATGGTGATCGGTAACGACGTCGAAAGGGCGGCCGTACAGATAAGGCCGAAATTTCTTAATGGCCCAGATGATCGCTAGGCATTCTTTCTCAGTTACCGAATAATTTGCTTCTGTTCTTGTAAGAGTGCGGCTCGCGTACGCAACAACATATTCTTGGTAACCAGGCTTTCGTTGGGCGAGTACAGCACCAAGACCTACACTGCTGGCATCCGTGTGGATTTCCGTGGGAGCGCTTGAATCAAAATGTCGCAGTATGGGTGGTTATGTAAGCAGTCCACGGAGCTTTGCAAAGGCACTGTCGCAGGCTGGAGACCACGCAGATAGATTGCGGTCTCCCTGAAGTAGGTCTGTCAGAGGTGCCACGATCGAGACGAAATCCCGGACGAAGCGGCGGAAGTATGAGCAAAGCCCAATGAAACTACGCAGCTTCTTGAGAGACGCGGGCCTCGGGAACTCACTAACAGCACGTAGCTTAGCGGGGTCAGGGAGAACGCCATCCTTCGACACGACGTGTCCGAGAATGGTCCGCTTGGGCTCTCCAAGGTGACACTTCCTAAAGTTGAGTTGGAGGCCTGCTGCAGAGAGGCAGCGTAGAACCTGTTCCAAGCGACGAACGTGCGTGGGAAAATCGGGCGAGAACACCACCACATCATCTAAATAGCACAAACACGTGTTCCATTTGTGGCCTCGTAGGATAGTGTCCATCATGCGCTCAAATGTTGCCGGTGCATAGGCAGAATGGCACTACGTTGAATCCGTATAAGCCGTCAGGTGTAACAAAGGCAGTTTTTGGTCTATCATTCGGATTCATGGGTATTGCCAATACCCAGAGCGTAGATCAAGGGAAGAAAAAACTCTGCGCCTTGTAAAACGTCGAGGGCGTCATCGATCCGAGGCAAAGGATAAACATACTTTCGTGTTATTTTGTTTAGGCGACAATTATCTACGCAGAAGCGTATTGTGCCAACCTTCTTTTTAACTAAAACAACCGGCGACGCCCAAGGACTGTTTGATAGTTGAACGACGCCACGCTTTAGCATGTCACCTACTTGTTCCTCGATGACACGGCGTTCAGTCGGTGAAACACGGTACGGTCGCTGCCGTAGTGGTGGGTGATTACCTGTGTCGATCTGGTGGCATACAGTAGATGTTCGACCTAAGGTAGCGCTGTTACTGTCAAAAGATGGCCGAAACTTGTCAAGAAGGTTCAAAGCTCACACCTCTGATGTGGGTTTAGGCCTTCGTCGATGACACTGTTGAAAATGTCGGCAGTTGAAGGGCCATTCCCGGAACTACAGGAGAGGGCGCTGACTTCCAATGATCCATCAGGAACGTCAAGTGTAGCGATGATTTCGAATAATTCGATTGAGCCGATACATTCGCCCCGAAGCAGCGTAATCGTGAATGGGAACGGATTCCCCACAGGCACGTCGGTCCCACCACCTTGAAGAGTAACGAGAGCGGTTGGGAGCGGTGATAGGTGGCGATGAACGAAAGCAGCGGAAGGTGTGAAGAATGCGGTAGCGTCGACGGCAGCAGAACAAGACACAGGTGTGAAGACAGTAGCGTGCGGAGGGATCTGCGTGTCGTCACTAATGACGAACTTCGCATAGGAAGGGTGATCGTCCGCAGGTAGGGCATCACCAAAGGGACAAAAAACGACTTCGGCTCGAGCGCGATCAATGACGGCTTGGTGATCGGAGAGAAAATCCCAGCCTAAAATGATGTCGCGAAAACAGTGCGGGAGTACTACGAACTGCACTGTGTAGGGCACTCCTTGAATTACAAGTCTGGCGGTACACGCGCCCACAGGCTGCACAGGCTGTGCAGTGGCAGTACGAAGACACGAACCCAAATAAGGAGTTACGATGTGGAGAAGGAGATCAGCGATCAGAAGAAGATCAGTGGCTTGGTCGAGGAGGGTGCAATTCAGAGTCTGAAGTGTAGGGAAACGTGTGGTCGTACTCATACTAACGTGGGTTTTCACGTGAATGGAGTGGGCGGCGGCGGCACAGACGTGCAGCGTGTCCGGGTAGACCACACGAAAAGCAGATTGGTCGGTTGTCGGCAGTGCACCATGGATTAGGGACTCGGTGGACTGGAGGTCGTGGCGGCTGGGCGGCATTAACAGGAGCAGGCAGTGGAGGCGGCGCTCGTAACGTTTGTGGTCTTGGTCATGCCTGCTGCTTCGGCATACGTCAATGGTGCATTAACTGGTGGCACCAGCTGCGGAGGAAGGACATCAGACTTTTGGTCTTGTATAATAGTGTAGGGCTAAGCAGCGCACTGCGCTCCGGAAGGCCGGAGATAAGTGACAGTTGTCGGGCAACTTCTTCGCGCACAAAATTTTTGATCTGAGAGAGGAGGACGGGATCTTGCGAGAGAGTCAAGCCGGACATCAATTCCTGATGTGGGACAGTACGGCGGGTGACGAGACGTTGCCAGCGGAGCTCATCATAGCTTTGGCAGAGCTCGGTAACTTGGGCGACAGTCGCCGGGATTTTTAAATGAGCATTTGGAATGCGTCCTCGTCAATACCCTTAAAGATATGCTTGGTGCGGTCCACCTTTGTCGTGTTCGCATCGACGCGTTTGCACAAGTCAATGACGTCTTCTGTGTAACTGGTGAAATTCTCACCAGGCAGTTGAGATCTTGACTGAAGGCGCTGTTCTGCACGAAGTTTGCGGACAGCAGAACGACCGAATACTTCGCTGAACTTCGTCTTGAATGCTGTCCAGGTTGGAACGTCGGCTTCGTGGTTCCGCAGCCACAAGTGGGCAATGCCACTAAGGTAAATGCCGACGGTGGCTAATCTCGTGGCTTCGTCCCATTTGTTTAAGACACTCACAAGTTCGTAGGTAGCCAGCCAGTCGTCAACGTCGTGGTCGTTAGTGCCGCTGAATATGAGGGAGGGGGGTCCCGCTGACGGACCGTGCCAGGGCACACGATGGCCTGGGGAGCAATAGGCGGAGGGCTTGTGGCAGATGCAGTGGTCATAGTGGGAGGTCGAGTCCGGCTTCGTAACTCCAGGATTGCGAGGAGACCCAGCAAACTCCACCAAATATAATAAAGAATTGAGACAGTCAGAACTGTTATTTCAGACGAGGTAGGAGCGTAGGCCTAGCCAGCGAAATCAGCGACACTGTCCGGGCGAGCGTCTCGTGCTTAGCACTGACGATGTGTTTTTCAAGCAATGCATGACCCACTGCTTCTTCATTACACTATCTTCTTTTTTTCTGTCGCTTAATTGCCTGACCTTTTTTCTTTATCTATATCTTTCCGCTTTTAATTTATAACTTTCTTCTCTCAACTCCCACAAGGCGCTAGGTCGGGCTCCCGCAAGGGCGGCAGAAAATAGTGTTTTTTTCCCTTTTCCAACGAGCAACGAATTCACGGCGAGGCGAGTTGTGCGCTGCGGTGAATATTGCCTCCATCTAAAGAAAAACCTTGCACATGCGGAAGTGCATGCCGGAGGCAGCTTTCGGTTAGCTAGCGTCAAGAAGAGTCAATGGCCTTAAACAGCTGTTTTTTATGTGTCCCACTTGTGCGAAAGATTGAAGACTGGGATTCCATTTGCTCCGCTAGGTCAGATCAGCTTTCGCATTTTTTCACACCGCAAAGTCAACTATCAGCTTAAAAAGTGTCACGTAGCCCAAATTGACTAGCTAATCTAACACAAACTTCATACATGAAGCCTGTTTATTTGTTCGGGGCTCCTTTAAATTAGTTTGTTATGTGACAGCAGTGAATTTTTTTTATTTCATACTGAGTTCAACCATTTCATGAGCATATGATCGAAAGGTAGAAACTCTGAGATCGAACACTGTGTCAGAGGTAGCCAGCCCTTCAGAGGTGCAAAATTCTGAAAGACATGATATTAACATCTTTGTCGACTGTTAACTTGACCTTTATGCTAACGTTCTGCATGCTACATTTCTTGACTCACTGATAGTTCAGTTTTTTTGTGCGATGTGGAAGATTTATACAATGATATATTTTAGTTTTACTTAAAGCCTTCGTCTTTTGTTAGATAAAACTCTGAGCAAGCGGAAAATATTTTAAGGACTCGTACAAAATTCCTATAGGTGTTCATTATAACCTCGCATCTTGAAACCTCCATGGATTGAAGCCTTGGATACTATGCTTGCTTTGCAGTTTTTATGTGTGTTTTCCTCATTAGCGACTCTATATTTTCACAGGTGTGCGAAGACTGGTCATCGACGAGAACATGATGACCAGTCGACATCCCAGCATTTTCGTCAAGATCTGTTGGACGTCGGTCATACCGCTCGTCATCGGTGTAAGTACATCTCCGTTAAATTATGTAGAAACACACTCGCGTACTGTAAAACAGAACACGTTGCATAAATATAACTGCTACAGCGTTTGAATACAGAGCCGTATCACAAGCTCTATGGGTATTATAACAGCGTTCGGGTGTAACGCTTCAGGTTTCACGGTCTCTTTTCTACCCTATCCTTCGTCGTCAAAGCCATTCAGGTGTCAAAGAGTAATGCTCGTGAAAACGGCTTCGATGCCCGTTACAAACGAAGTGTAAGAAAGCCCGTGTGTCTGAAGAAGCCCCATGTAGTCAACCTCCATGAGAGCTCCCTCACTACGACGCGCCTCAGAATCAATCAATCAATCAATCAATCATTGAGTTTTATTAAGACAAAAAGAATGAATACAAAGTATAAAATATACTCCCAAAGTACGCGACTGCAACGGGCCCTTCTGTTACGAATACAATCAAATAAAACAATTAAAAGCAGCAGTAAGAATTGAAAAAAACATATGAAAAGCAAGAAGGCAAGAGACCAAAACAAAAACCCAGCATATTATGAGTAAACCTAAAAGCACCGCAACACTGGAACAACTGAACAAACAAGGAATGCCAAAACTAGATGATGATGATGATGGTGATGCTAGAATAAAAAACAAAGATACATAGAACTAAAACACACATCATTAGTACAATATATAGTAATAAATCTGGTACACTTAAATAAAAAAACTTTATATTAATAACATATATTGCTATGATGCAATTTTAAATGAAATGAAAAATTGGCATATTAGTGATGAGAGTAAGGAGATCCATAATGAGATAACATAGAAGTGTGAGATGATTTACCATAGTTAGTATGAAATCTTAGGAAGCAGGAAGTTGTTGTTAGCCGCAAACCTCGTAGTGTTAGTATTACCTAAACGTTGATATTCAATAAATTTGTAGAAAGTTAATGTGTTATTCGTTTATGCAGAAACATGATCATAGAATAAATCCAAGTAAGTTGCATCGTCTTTTTTACCTCGCGTAATTTCTTAATTTATTTGTCTCGTAGTACTCTATTGTAAAACGCACAAACAAGGGCACGCATCCGGATGCCGACTGGTATGAGGTTATAAAGGAAACAAAAATGTGCATGAAGATAGCATGACGTCACACAGCCAGCCTTGGCAAGCCGAAGTTTTAAAAATCTATTCCCTTTTCTTTTTATTTTTTTCCTCTTCAACAATGTTCAGGTTGTCGTGTGTGGCAAGGTCGCAGGTACTTCGTGGCATGCCAATCCTCTATGGCTGCTCTTCATTATTATCTGGTTCGGCGCACTCGAGCTCAGCTCCATCACGGTATTCGCACTCACACTGCTGGAATGCACAAAGCTGGTGAGCCCCCTAGAGCAGTCTGTCGAACTAGTTGGAGTAGCACTGCTCTACTTAGCACGAACTCTTTAGTCAAGCACAAAATAACTAGCGATAGACCAACGCTAATACCTACTAACTGTTATTTACTTCAATCGATACATCCATTGATATGCGACGATATCCAATTACATCGACCACACCACTTCTTCTCGTGAAAATGAAATCAATTACTTTCAAGAAACTGCTGTTCATGTTTACCATACAACTAGTGGACACATGAAAGGGGTCAAAGTATTGATTGATACGTAGGATTTAACGTCCCGAAATCACCATATGATTATGAGAGACGCCTCAGTGAAGGGCTCCGGAAATTGCGACCCCCTGGGGTTCTTTAACGTGTACCCAAATCTGAGCACACGGGCCTACAGCGTTTTCCCCTCCATCAAAAATGCAGCCGCCGCAGCCGGGATTAGATCCCGCCCTCTGCGGGTCAGCAGCCGAGTACCTTAGCCACTGGACCACCACAACGGGCAGAGGGTGTCAAAGGAAACACAAACCTCCCTTCAGGACATATCAAATACACCGAGCTTAGGCAAAGGGGGTCAAAGTAAACACAAGCCTCCCTTCAGGACATATCAATACACCGAGCTTAGGCAAACGACAATGCTTACTGTGTCTAGAATTGGTTAGTCAATGACGCATTTAGGAGACACAAAATTTCTCGGCCTGCATTCACAAAAGCTTTTCACGATAAAAAAACATCCTAAGACGTTACTCCAGCCAACTACTATGCTGCACAAATCCTTACCGAAGCAGTGTGAGTATTTCAAAAACGTACTTACAAATTAGACACTTTGTGAATTCGGCTGCTCATTCTCAAGTGTTCTTTGTTGAAGGATAGCTACGTGCAATATTTTACACGTTCCGTTGAATAATCTTCCGAACACATGACGAACGTGAAAGCTGCTTTAAATATGTACATTTTCTGCAGGACTATCATTAGGTAAATGTGGGATAACTAGAATAACTGGAGCGCTTCGTTAGGAATGTGTAGTAAAAAATCGTTGGCTATGGCTAATGATGGCTGGCAAGCCGAAGAAAAACCTATATGAAACAAGAAAAATAGTTTTCTGCCTTTCTGATATCTCATCGCCACGATGCAAACGTTTTAATAAGCATGTCGCCATGAGGGCGCTATGTGCCTTTTAAAAAACCTTATATAGCAGGTCAAAATTACTCCTTAGTCACCCAATTCTAGAAATGCTGCGCTTCATATGCACAAGAAGGTACAACTGCATCATCATTGGTCGCAGAAAGAAACCTCAGCCGTTTGTTTTACAAAAGATTGACGAACAACCAATGGCAAGCATCTAGTGCTCACAAAAATTCAGAATAACCATGAATCCGGTTAGTTGGTGGCTGTTTGTGATGACATCCCACCCCTACTGCTTCTAATACCTCCGTCATTCTCGTTTCACATTATCTGTCCCGAGGAGCAATTAGGAACGCTTTAAGCGCGAAATTGTCAGTCGATGCGACCTCCCCTAACCACACATGAGCGGCTGTTCCACTTCACGTTTCGGTCAATTTATAAACGTTGTTTTCCCATTCATTTCCACATCGAAGAAACCCAGGCAGAGCGTCGCTCCACTGCCCGTACGGGTGCCGACAAGCTGGGAAGATGTGATGGCCTACTGGCAGCATATCGCTCTCGAAATCGTCAGCCCGCTGAAGACTCACGGGGGAGTCTCCGCAACAACGTCGTCGGAGGAAGCGCCACCCACTACTGGTCAAGAGGCTTTGCAGAAACCGAAGAACGCCACTTCAACCGCGCCTTCGGACTCCGAACACATGGCCAGCGACCTATACGCTGCGACGGAGTGCACGAAGCGCGACGCGGAATCGCCAAGCGACTGGCGCAACTTCTCCTTGGGTGAAGAGTCTGGTGGCAACAAGAAGTCCAAAAAGAAGCGAAGTGCGCGTAAGCCCGTCCAGGAGACGGGAACGTTGCACGTGTCCCGAAACTTGAGCTCAGTACGGCGATTGGCGAGATGAGATCAACATGTTCCGCCAAAGCCGACGAAGGGGAGGCCTGCAGATATGATCATGTCGAAGCCAGAGCCCTTGGTGCAGGAGGCTAACCGGCATCACGTCCTAGCCCCCGCAGACAAAGTAGTGCCCGATAAAGGCGATTACAAAATCGGTGACAGCTTTGAAGACCTGGACATGGTCGCCGACTCGGCGGCCTTGTCCGCCCCGGCTAGTTCCGCGGAGGCCCAGAATAAGAAGGCTGTGGCACAGCGTCCAGTGGTCTGGCCGGTTGAAGATGATCACCACAACCTGCCTCCGTTGTTATGGTACCAGTACCTGGCGCGGGGACACAAACCGGCGCACCTCGGTGTGCCCCCTCGACCATCGAGAAACGTAACCGTCACCACAAAACCTCCCGCGACGGCACGTACTGCCGTTGCGGCAGCCACTGCTACGACGTCCCCCGTCCACGTCGAAGCCTCCGGTGCGCCTCGAGTCGAGAAGAAGGTTGCCGCCGCCGACAGAGAAGCTGCTGACCAAGACAATGTACGTCAAGCAGCATCAGGGCATCCGAATATAGCGAGCAGGGCTTCGCGCAAGCTATCTTCATCTCAAAGGTCGTCGATGTCCTCTCGTAAGACGAGCTTCGGTTCCGATGCCCAAAGCGTGGCCACTGCGCTGCGTGCAATGAAGCAGGCGTCGCCCTCCGCCACCTCCTCCAAGGCACCTGCTCCTGAGGCAGTCCCTCCAGCCGCAGCCACCTTCGGTAAATCATCGAGGGGTAAACGTCGGAAATTGTCTAAGCTGAGTCATACAAGAAACAAGCAGTCTGGGAAAGAGCTTGAGTCGCCGCGCCTTAAGTCCACCAGTGACCAAGAGTTGAACAGATGTCCATCTGGACCAAATGAGTCAGCTCAGCCGGCGCCGCTTGTCAGTGACGTCTCTGCCACCAAAGGTTTTTTGGGTACTGGGGCAGAAACTGGGAAGTTCGAACAAGCCACGCCCGTGCAACCAGTAGTTCCCATTGAGATGCACCTTGCTGCTCCACCGGCGTCTGGAGCCCCGAGATCGCCCATTCAGGGCACAGAAGAGGTGCCGGGACATTCTGGAACGGAAGCGCCGACATCCGCAGTGCCAGCACCACGAGAGGAAAAATCGAAAGATGTCCCAAGTTCTAATGTAAGTTACATGAGCAGGCACAGTATTGTTTTTACGTTTTATTGCAAAAGCGAACACCAGTGTTCTTCCATTCAAATGAGGTCATATTTAGAAGGCCTACATACTCACGCCACTGCAAAGGCCTTTTGGTATACCGCTGAAGAGTTAGCGCTGCGTTCGCCACTTGATATAGTCACTTCTAGTGATCATTATTTCTCGGCGATGGCCGAAAGCTGTAGCAAGGGCAATCGTTACGTTATGCCGTGGCAGTGCGTAGCACAGCTTAGGTCCTGCTCCCATGCGTACGAATAAGCACGACGTAAACGTAATGCATCTTTTGGTTCTATCCATTCCTTTTGCTATTATCATAAGAAACTTACGTGTTTACGCGTGCAGACGTCTTGGTCAACTTTACACCATGTTTCTCGTATTGGCCAGTAGGCGGATTGTTTCGTGATTTCATAAATAAGGAAGGAACTGACAGAAGATTGTTGGCGTAAAAGTAGGGTGAAAGGACAAGAATAGTGAGAAAACTTTTGTTTTCATCTGCTTTAATTGTAAAGCGTCAACTAAATAAAGAAACTCAGAATCGCTGCGCTGAAGTGCAGAGGAACCTCACGTGCTAAAGCACCTTATTCTTCAAAAAGGACACTTCTGCACCATAGAGCGATACCGAGGCCTCACTCCATCGCGTTTCATGTTGATGAAGAATGCTTCAAGAACCTTAAGGGCACACACGTTTTTTTCTATTCCCCAGTATCTTAATCTGTGGAAATCGTGCTTCACATCCACAGGCTACGCCGTCAGCAGGAAAATTATTCATTGTTTTTATCGACATCTGGTGTTCACACGCGCGGTACTTTACGCAGCGGCTTGTTTGGTCTACATACCATTTGCCACAGGAAAGCGGAATCTCCTCAGCCACTCCCACATCACATTGCACCATCAGGTTGGCATGCTTCTTGCTACACAGGCTAGCGTGCTCTTCACCGCTCGAACCTCCGCGGTGGTTGGCAACCTTCTCCGGTCTGTGTATCACCCGCTGTATATAGGGTAACACCATGGTAGTGTATAGGTGTTCTGTGGCAACTATCAGCTTCTCACCCCCAATGCACGAGTCTTTCAGCCACGGCTTCCACGAGCGCCCTTTAAGCTTCTTCAGGAGGGTTTCAGCCACCGTTGCCAGCACAGACTGCGGTAACGCAGCTGCCTTTATTCGTACAATCTGAACACGGAACATGGCAAGCCTCTCACGCGAAAACGACCTCACAGTGACGCGATAGCCCTCTTAACTACCTTAAATTGTGATTATGTGTATAGAAAGGGTTCCTTTTTAGCGCGCGGACAGTGCGCATAGCAAGGTGCTAATGCTTGAATATGAGCGAACACTTAAAAACTGAAGCGTTCCTTCTTGTGGTAGCTTGCAAGTAAAACATAGACTTTTTCATACCTGCTAAACTTCATCAAAACGTTGTCCATTATCGCTTGTGCCCGTTTGTTTTCCCAAACTACCAAGAAACGGTTCAAGTACCTGAATATCTTTAACAATTCATCGCTTTTAAACGCGTCAAGCAGGTCGTGGTCGAAAAGTTGCACAAAACAAGAGAACGTAATATCCCATATAAATACCTTCTTTTTTCAGGTACAAAGATTTTACAAAACATCTGAAGATGTGTTCCAGATAAAACTCTAAAGGCAACCTAAAGTTAACACTCAGGCCCATTGAATTTTGCAAATCAATCGATAGCCTGCTGGTCCAATGCGATGTGGAAGTGGTGTACGGGATTCCACTTTCCTGCGACAGATCTTACGTACGCCAAACAAGTCACTGCGTTAACGACCACGCACGTAAACAACGTGCGCGTAAAGGACCGCGAACAATTTCAACAGAGTGAGGTACTGGAACATAGCAGAAACACGTGTGCTTGTGAGGTTTTGGAAACATTCATCAACGTGAGAAGTGATAGCTGTGTAAAACCTCGGTATCGTTCTATACGGTGCAGAAGTGTCCTTTTTGATAAATAAGGTGCGTCCCTCGGCACGTCTGCGCAGCCACGTTCGGTTTCCCTATTTAACCAACGCTCTACTGTCAATAAGAATGTAGTTTGCATTCGGTCTGTTTAGCATTCCTTCTTTGTGGTGTCCTTTTTCATATTAGCGCAATTTTTTCTGCGTAGAATGAACGAACTTGTTTTTCATGCCGTCCTGATCAAAACAAGTTTATTCGGCCGGAAGGAACGGGCAGTTTGGGTGTGAATTCATGGTCATTTACAGCGAAAGCTGTTATGAGATCGCAACTCGGGTCACGCGTGGCGTTGTAGTTGTCTGCCACTGCCGCCGGCATCCGTAAGCACTCTCGCACGAAATAAGAAAAATAACTTACTACCAAGGACACAGTGGTCTCGAACGCGGGTTCACTGGGTGCCAGCCCGGTATACTACCACTGGGCCACGCCGTTGCTTGGGACCTGTTCGGAAACTTGCCTTAGGCACGCTTGATGTCGGGAAAGGAATCGCGTTAGTATGAGTAATAAAGCGCTCTAGAACAGCAAAAGAAGAACCCGGCACCACGGAATGCTATTATCGTATACTGAGTGGGTCGTCCAATGCTCCAACCCACTACAGGCGCTTGATTTTTATCACTTACATTAACTGTGGCGCATACTAAATCCTGGCATAATTCCTCTTCGTCCACAGCCACTGCAATTGGCACAAAATTCCTTGCAGGTGTTTAGAGGTTACCACGCTTCTGAGAAGAATGACGAAGGATAGCACAATAAATGCCGGCCTACTACCCAGAAAAGATTGTTACGGGAAGGAGACTGACTCAGAGGGGTAGTCACCAATGTATTTTTAGCCGGTTAGGCGAGCAGCGCCAGCCACACAGATTAGCTCGCGCCAGTCTATCTCCTTCGTCTTCTTCAGCTCTATGCACTGGTACGTAGCATGACCCCCGGTGGCGGAGGCACCGTCCCGGTGCTTTAAAGGTAGTTATCTGACGCATTATTGTAGGGCTTGATCCGCGAGACGTGTACGATATCACTGGGCTGCATAGTAGGTGATGATGGACAGATGGGGCTGATCACGTAGGTGACAGGTGTTACTTCACGCAATATACGGTAGCGTCCCGTGTAATGAGTCAGAAGTTTTTCGGATAGGCCCAGCTGACGATGAGGGGACCAGAGTAAAACGAGGGTACCGGGAGCGAAATGTACGTCTCTATGTTCCGCATCGTACCGACGGCATTGGTTGGTTTGCGACGCCATCAGCCGAGCGCGAGCGAGCTGACGAGCATGATCGGCTCGCGCAATCGCGTTGCGGGCATACTCGGTGGTAAACGAGGTGTGAGCTGAGATGACTGTGTCCAGTGGTAAAGTCGGCTCTCTTCCATACAATAAGTAGAACGGCGAAAAGCCCGCTGTGTCGTGACGGGATGAATTATACGCGAAAGTTGCGTAGGGTAAGGCAAGGTCCCAGTCTCGGTGATCGGGCGACACGTACATAGCGAGCATATTTGTTAAAGTGCGGTTAAATCGTTCCGTGAGGCCGTTTGTTTGAGGGTGGTAAGCGGTTGTCAGTGTGTGTTGCGCGGAACAAGAACGCAGAATGTCGGCGATGACTTGGGATAGAAATGTACGGCCACGGTCTGTGAGAAGCTGTCTCGGAGCACCGTGAATCAATATAACGTCCCGTAACAAGAAGTCAGTGACGTAAGTTGCACAGTTGGTCGGCGGAGCTCGCGTAATAGCAGAGCGTGTAGCGTAGTCTGTGTTAACGGCTATCCATTTGTTTCCCAATGTTGATGTGGGAAAAGGACCAAGCAGGTCTAACCCAACACGGTAAAATGGTTCCGCGGGTATGTCAATTGGTTGAAGATGGCCAGCGGGTAGCAGCGACGGTGTTTTACGTCGTTGGCATAGGTCACACGTGGCAACGTATCGGCGTACCGAACGAGCAAGGCCTGGCCAGAAAAAACGGCGCCGGACGCGCTCGTACGTGCGGGATACGCCAAAGTGTCAGCCGTTGGAGCGTCGTGAAGTTCAGTGAGAACACAGCGGCGCAAATGCTTAGGCACAACAATGAGAAGGTCGGGCCCATCTGGTCGGAAATTGCGACGGTATAGGACACCCTTTTGAATGACAAAGTAGCGTACGGAAGCATCATTTGTGGAGGATTCCATACGGCTGATGTTGTCAAGCAGCTCTGGATCACGCTTCTGTTCTTCCCCAATATTAAGAAAGTCGGAAACTGACAAGATAGAGTTCTCCGTAGGCTCGTCAGTGTCCTCAGGATCGTCGACAGGGTACTGGGAGAGGCAATCGGCATCACGGTGTAGGTGGCCAGATTTGTATACCACCGAATAGGAAAACTCCTGCAGGCGCAAAGCCCAGCGACCAAGGCAGCCTGATGGATCTTTCAGAGAGTTGAGCCAGCAGAGTGCGTGGTGGTCGCTAACTACCGAAATTGGGCGTCCGTATAGGTAAGGTCGAAATTTCGCCACCGCCCATACAAGAGCCAAGCACTCACGCTCTGTTATCGAATAGTTACGTTCAGGGGCGGACAGGAGGCGGCTGGCATATGCAATAACGCAATCATGGCCATGTTGTTTCTGAGCCAGCACTGCACCAATGCCATGCCCACTCTCATCTGTACGGACTTCCGTAGGGGCAGCAGGGATGAAGTGTGCCAAAATCGGAGGGGTAGTGAGAAGAGCGACGAGAGTCGAGAATGCAGAAGCCTCTTCAGAGCCCCATGAAAACGGGACTTCTTTCTTGAGGAGCTGCGTAAGCGGCCTCGCTATGTGTGCAAAATTTTTCACGAAGCCTCGAAAGTAAGAGCATAGTCCGATAAAGCTGCGTACATCCTTCGCAGATCGTGGTACAGGAAAGTTTTTGACGGCGCTGATTTTTGCCGGGTCTGGTTGTACACCGTTGGCGTCTACCAAATGGCCAAGCACTGTGATTTGATGGCGTCCAAAGTGACATTTGGACGAGTTTTGCTGCAGGCCAGCGTAACAGAAGATTCCCAGGATGGCTGAGAGGCGCTCTATGTGAGTTTCAAATGTTGGTGAAAAGACGATGACGTCATCCAAGTAACACAAACAGGTCGACCATTTCAATCCTCTGAGCATGGAGTTTATCATTCGTTCGAAGAGTGGCTGGAGTGTTACAAAGGCCGAAGGGCATGACCTTGAACTGATATGGGCCATCGGGGGTGATGAATGCCGTTTTTTCACGGTCCATTTCATCTACCTCTATCTGCCAGTAGCCGGAACGAAGGTCTATGGAGGAAAAATAGAGGGACCCATAGAGGCAATCAAGCGCATCATCTATTCGTGGCAGAGGGCAGACGTCTTTTTTGTTCATTTTGTTTAGGTGTCGATAAT
Organism: Rhipicephalus annulatus; assembly: GCA_013436015.1. NCBI lineage: Eukaryota > Metazoa > Arthropoda > Arachnida > Ixodida > Ixodidae > Rhipicephalus > Rhipicephalus annulatus. Next base: position 769,664 of record WOVY01000051.1, on the reverse strand, counting down.
CCACGCAGAAACGCCACGCACCGTCTTTCTTGCGGTCTAACACTACAGTAGAAGCCCAAGGACTGCAGGATGGCTCAATAATATCCTTGGCGAGAATTTTGTCGACCTCACTTTGGATGATGTGACGCTCGGCTGCCGACACCCGATATGGACGCCTATGAATAGAATGCTCATTACCAGTGTTTATGCGGTGGCTCATACCGGTAGCTTTCCCCAACGGACGGCCGCTGATGTCAAAAACGTCGATGTAGGACAGCAGAACCCGGTGGAGCTCATCAGTCTGCTGCGGCGTTAAGTTGGAAGTGATCATCGAAGCAATAGCGCTGTCGGAGCAAGTGGCAGATTGATATTGAGCGTGGGGGTCAGAAGGGGCGGCCATCGTGAAAACATCTACCGCATTGTCTTCTAAGGTGCAGAGCAACGCCAAAGAGATCCCTTGTGGCAAAACTTGAGGTGACAAGCTGAAGTTCACAACTGGGAGGCACGTAGAACTTCCTGCGACGGACAGAATGGTGTGCGGTAATGTAATGCCCTGGCTTATGAGGACATCGGTGATAGGCGTCAGAACATAGTCACCGTCGGAAACTGGTGGTATTGATATGAGCTCTATGTAGGTCAGTGTCTGTGGAGGGAGGCGCGCGTGTCCCGTTGTGCAGAGGCGACTCGGCCGTTGTATAAGAGGTTCTGTTGCGGGCAAGTGTACACGGAGCGTACTGGTCGAACAGTCTATGAGGGCAGAATGCGCGGACAGGAAGTTGCGGCCTAAGATTACGTCGTGGGGGCATTTATCAAGGACGGTGAAGAGAACAACTGTGTGTCGATCGGCAATGCTCACACTAGCGGAGCACATTCCCACGATAGATGCTATTCCACCCTCCGCAACACGGACGAACTGAGTGGTCGCAGGTGTTAGAACCTTCTTGAGCTTGCGGCGAAAATCACTCGTCATGACGGAAAGTTGGGCGCCGGTGTTGACAAGAGCAGTGACATATACGCCGTCTCCTTGTACGTATATGAGGTTCCGTTTTGTCGGTATCGTCAAAAGAGGATTTTCGGTCAGTTCGAGCAATGCAGCGCCACCTCCGGGGGCTGCAACGCTTAGTTTTACGTCGGGGAACCTCGTGGGAAGGCGGGAGAAGGTAGTCGGCGGGGCTGTGGAAAACGAGACTGGCGACGTTAGGGGGATGGAGAGCGAGAGTAGCGTTGTTCAGAAGCAGGTTCCTGGGCAAAATGGTCGCGGCTGGTCTCATGGCGATAGGCAGGACGTGCATAGAAGGGACGAGAGGACGGTTGTGTAGGAGGACCCCAGCGACTTCTGCAATGGCGAGAAATGTGCCCGATTCTGTGACACGAGAAGCATATCACCTTGTCATCGTGTGTTCGCCATGCGGACGGATTACGGAACGTTGAGGGAGAGCCGGTCGGGAAGGGACGTGCAGGCGTGTATCGGGGCTGGTAGTCGGTTCGGGGAGGCGGTGAGATAGAGTGAATTCCCAAGCTTGCGATTTCCCGCCGGACGACTGCTTGAATGAGAGGCAACGTAGTTGGCGGAGAGGGGTCGGGGGACGTTGGTCCCACCTTTGCTGGAGCAGCCGCTTCAAGCTCGCGCCTGACGATTCGCGTCAAGTTGTCACAGGTGTCTGGTGGATGATATGTGTCAAGACATGAGGACGTCTCAGTGGTGTTCGGGAGGCACTGGAACTGATGGGAGATGCGTCTGCTTTTAGCTTGTTGGAACCGGCGGCATTCTTGAATGATCGCATCAACAGATGACACATTGTTGAATACCAACAAGTTGAATGCATCGTCGGCGATACCCTTTAGGATATGCGCAACGTTTTCAGGTTCAGACATATTTTCTTCAGCTTGGCGGCATAGTGAAAGGACAGCCTGAATATAACCGATGTAGGGCTCCGTGGAAGATTGTGCGCGAGTCGACAACTCATTTTTCGCAGCTTCACGACGACCAGGGATGTTGCCGAAAAGCTCACGGATCTTTGTCTTGATGCTGTCCCAGCTTGTTATGTCATGCTCGTGGTTATCAAACCAAACACGAGGGGTTCCGTCGAGATAAAAGATGACGTTTGCGAGCATAAAAGTGGGATTCCACTTGTAAGTGGCTTTGACGCGTTCGTAGAGGCGTAGCCACTGGTCGACGTCGGAACCCTCGCTGCCCGAGAACACGCCGGGGTCTTTGAGCGCGGGAAGCGTCACGAAAGTTGTAGCGGGTGCTGGGTTGACAGGTTGGGCAGAAGGGGGAGTGACCGGAGAGGGTATAGCTGAGTCTTGGGTGGTCATGTTGTAAGCCGCGAGGGAGCGTCCGCTTCAGAGTTCCGTGGCGAGGACGTGGATCGCACAACTTCACCAAATACGTTACGGGAAGGAGACTGACTCAGAAGGGTAGTCACCGATGTATTTTTAGCCGGTTAGGCGAGCAGCGCCAGCCACACAGATTAGCTCGCGCCAGTCTATCTCCTTCGTCTTCTTCAGCTCCATGCACTGGCACGTAGCAATATTGTTACGTGGGAAATAACAGCTGTCAGCCCACAGCCACAACGCAGCTCACCAACAACGTCTACTTCTTTACTATCAGTCTGAGGCACCTTTCTTGGGTATGCCCCACTATGCCCTCTTTCAGTCAGACTAAATCACGTAACACGACCCCCGGCGGCAAAAGCGCCGACCCGGCGAGTTTACGGGCCTCAGCAGGAGCAGAGTGGTAACGCTTGAGCCTTGATACGTGGACTATGTCCCTTGACAGCAGAGCGGAAGAGGTTGATGGATTATCAGGGACAATTTCATATGTAGTGTCGGTCACTCGTCTAAGCACGCGGTATGGACCCGTGAAACGACAGACAAGTTTTTCTGAAAGGCCTGCATGTCGCGTAGGGGACCAAAGAAGAACGAGGGAACCTGTTGAAAAGTGTTCGTCGCGATGCCGCTCGTCGTAACGATGCTTCTGCGAGTCTTGGGAAGCCATTAATCTGCTGCGGGCAAGCTGACGAGCGTGGTCAGCTCGGGTAATAGCATCGTGTGCATATTCAGAAGTAGACTGCGCAGTGGTTGGCAGGAAGGTATCCAGCGGCAATGTTGGTTCGCGTCCAAATAGAAGGTAAAATGGCGAGTACCCAGCAGTGTCATGCCGGGAGGAATTGTATGCGAACGTCCCATAAGGTAGTGCAAGGTCCCAATCACGATGGTCGGCCGAGACGTATTTTGATAGCATGTCTGTCAGGGTGCGGTTTAAACGTTCTGTAAGCCCGTTTGTCTGGGGGTGGTACGATGTCGTGAGCTTATGTTGGGTAGAGCAGGAACGCAGAATATCGTCAACTACTTTCGAAAGGAAAGTACGGCCTCGGTCTGTCAGCATTTGACGAGGGGCTCCATGCACTAAAATGAGATCGCGTAGTAGAAAATCAGCGACGTCTGTAGCGCAGCTTGTTGGCATGGCTCGCGTAACTGCATAACGGGATGTGTAATCCGTAGCCACCGCGACCCACTTGTTTCCGGAGGCGGATGTTGGGAAAGGACCGAGAAGGTCCAAACCAACACGAAAGAATGGCTCCGATGGGATGTCGATGGGCTGAAGATATCCGGAAGGGAGTCCCGACGGCTTTTTGCGACGCTGGCAAATTTCACAAGCGTTGACATAACGACGTACAGAGCGTGAAAGGCCAGGCCAGTAGAAGCGGCGGCGGACACGGTCATATGTGCGAGAGACCCCAAGGTGACCCGCGGTTGGCGCGTCATGGAGCTCACGTAGGACTGCGGAACGCAGGTGCTTTGGTATGACCAGAAGTAGGTCGTGACCATTGGGCGATAAATTACGCCGATATAAGGTGTGGTCCTTTAAGGTAAACATGCGAACAGAAGCGTCTTGCGGTGAAGATTCGAGCTGTTGTATTAAGCGGCTGATATCCGGATCGCGGCGCTGCTCGTCCCCGAGATGAAGCAGCTGGGAGATGGAAAGGACGCAGCCCACAGAATCTGTGCTCGTAGGATCGCAGTCGGCCACAGGGTAGCGTGACAGACAATCCACAACTTTGTGCAGTTTTCCTGATTTATACACTACGGTGTAAGAATATTCCTGAAGGCGCGCAGTGCCCAGCGGGCGAGACAACCTGTGGGATCTTTGAGGGAGGCGAGCCAGCAGAGAGCGTGGTGGTCGGTGAGAACTATAAATGGTCGGCCGTATAAGTAAGGGCGAAATTTTGCGACTGCCCACACCAGCGCTAGGCATTCGCGCTCTGTGATGGAATAATTACGTTCCGAGTTGGACAGCAGCCTGCTGGCATAAGCTATCACGCGATGCTGCCCACGTTGTCGCTGAGCCAACACAGCGCCTATTCCGTAACCGCTGGCATCGGTGCGCACTTCGGTTGGTGCCGTAGGGTCGAAGTGAGCCAGCACAGGAGAAGTGAGCGAAGTGGTCAGGTCGGAAAATGCTGCTGCTTGCGAGGGACCCCAGGTAAACGTCTTATCTGGTTTGAGTAAATCTGTTAGGGGCCGAGCGATTTCCGCGAAGTTCTTGATGAACCGCCGAAAATAGGAGCAGAGCCCCACAAAGCTGCGGACATCTTTGGCGGTTTTTGGCACAGGAAAGTCCTTCACTGCTCGAACTTTTTCTGGGTCAGGCTGTACGCCGTAAGCGTCAACAATATGTCCAAGTATTGTAATGCGACGGCGACCAAACCGGCACTTGGATGAATTCAGCTGAAGGCCGGCGAGACGGAATACATCAAGAATTTTCGACAGTCTCTCAAGGTGCGCTTCAAAAGTTGGAGCAAACACAATCACGTCATCCAGATAACAAAGACACGTAGACCACTTGAATTCATGGAGCAGGGAGTCCATCATTCGTTCAAAGGTGGCGGGGGCATTAGATAGGCCGAAAGGCATGACTTTGAATTGGTAGAGGCCATCGGGTGTTACAAAAGCCGTCTTCTCTCGGTCCATAGGGTCCACGGCAATCTGCCAATAACCAGAACGAAGATCGATGGAAGAAAAGTAGGCGGCACCATGGAGGCAATCAAGGGCGTCGTCAATGCGGGGCATTGACGACGCCCTTGATGCGTCTTTCTTGGTGATGCATGCGTCTTTCTTGGTGAGGCATGCGTCTTTCTTGGTGATGTTGTTAAGGTGGCGATAGTCCACACAAAATCACCACGATCCGTCCTTCTTTTTAACTAATACAACCGGGGATGCCCAGGGACTGGAGGATGGTTCAATAATGTCCTTCGCTAGCATCTTGTTCACCTCCTTCTGAATTATGCTCCGCTCAAAAGCAGACACTCTGTAGGGACGGCGGTGAACAGTGTTGGCATCACCTGTGTGTATGCGATGCTGGACAAAGGACGTTTGCCCAAGAGGTCGGTCGCCAAAACCGAAAATATCCTGGTAGGCCTCGAGAAGATGTTGCAGGGCTTCAACTTGCGGAGGCGGAAGATCAGTGGCGATCATGTCTACAATTTGACGGCTGCCCGAATGTGTTGCTAGTGATGTGCGCTGCGATGAAACAAGTGTGTCTAAGGCAAGCACTTCAATTTGTGAATCGAGCAACGGACACAGGTGGGCCACAGAAATGCCTTGTGGAAGCACCTGATTCATGTAGCCGAAATTGACAAGAGGTAGACAAGTTTTGTTATCTGTGATGCTGAGCACCGTATAGGGCACTGCAACATTGTGCGCAAGGAGTACGTCGGTGAGAGGCGTAGCGTAATAGTCACCATCGGGCACAGCTGGTGAGCACAGAAAATTGACGTACGTCACAGTTTTGGAGGGCAGGCGAACAAAGTCGCTGCATTGTAATCGGCGTGTAGGTTGGTACGGGGCGGCACCGATTTGTGGCAGTTCAAGGCGGAGCACACCAGCGGAGCAATCAATCAGAGCAGAATTGGCGGCAAGAAAATCGAGGCCCAGTATGAGGTCGTGGGGACATGTTGAAAGCAAGGTAAAAAGGACGACCACTTGATGACCGGCTACGGTAAGTTGAGCTGTGCACATACCGACGACAGGCACTGTTGCACCATCTGCAACTTGGACGACACTGGTCAAGGGGGGCGTGAGAACCTTTTTCATGCGACGACGAAAACGCGAACTCATAATACAGACGTGAGCGCCCGTATCTATCAAAGCGTCAACAAGTGTGCCATCAACATATATTTCTAGGGTGTTCCGGTTCAAACGTAAGGGCAACAGAGGATTTTTGGGTAAGGTCGACAGGGCAGCTTCACCTCCAGAAGCTGCGCAGCCTAGTTTTCCGGGGACATGCGGTGGTTAAACGATGGTGAGGGAGAGCGGCGACGCGTATTTGAACAAGAAGGGCGGCTTTGAGGCGGTGGCGACGACGGGACAGGGTGGCCGTAGTCCTCAGGGGCAGTAAATGCTGTATACTCAGTGCGGGTCGGATAACGGTGGTTTGGTGGACGGAATGAGTTACTGTAAGCGGGGTACGAGCCAGAAGACATAGATGGCCACTGGCTGCGGCAGTAACGAGTGATGTGTCCTGCGCGACCACAGCGGAAGCAGATTGGCTTATCATCAGCTGTTCGCCATTCAGACGGGTTTCTGGTTCGAATACAGTACGGACGGCGATGTCTCATGTCCACAGAAGCTATTGAGGGACCAGTATTATCCAGGGTGGGTGCAGGGGACAGGATACCAAGGTTAGCGAATTCCTGGCAGACAACAGACTGGATCAAGGCTACAGCTGGCGTTGAGCCGTCGAGCAACGTCGGTTTGTTGGCAGCCGGGTAAGCGGCCTCGAGTTCACTTCGGACGATGCGCGTCACGTCTTCGGTTGTAGACGGATGACCAGGAGTGGCTTCGCAAGACGACGTTGCCGCGGTGTTGGGTAGGTGCTGAAACTGCTGCAAAACGCGTCGACTCTTCGCCTGCTCGAGACGGCGGCACTCTTTGATCACGGCATCGATGATCGTTACGTTGGTAAATACAAGCAGGCTGAATGCATCGTCGGCGATTCCTTTTAAAACATGCGAAATCTTGTAGGCCTCAGTCATGTTGGGATCGGCCCTTTGACACAACGCTAAGACGTCTTGAATATAAGTCAAATAGGGCTCAGTGGACGTCTGTATACGTACGGTCAATTGCTTTCGTGCATCAAGCTGTTGACCAAGCGGGTTGCCAAAGAGGTCGCGGAGCTGTTGTTTAAACATGTCCCAGCTTGTGATTTCGTGCTCGTGGGTCTCAAACCAGATGCGAGGGGTCTTGTCAAGATAGAAAATGACATTCGCAAGCATAACGGTTGGGCCCCAGCCATATTGCTTGCTGACGCGCTCGTACATGCTAAGCCACTTGTCCACATTCGCGTTGTCTTCTCCAGTAAAGGTACCGGGATCACGGGGTTGCGTTAGGGCGACGTACCTGGTTGCTGTCGTTGCTGAGGTAGATGGCGAAGCCGTATCCTCACCCGGAGCCATGGTAGCAGACTTAAGGAGGCGTCCACTGCGTAGCTCCGTTGTCAGAAGAGCACCCAGCACTTCCACCAAAATGTTACGTGGGAAATAACAGCTGTCAGTCCGCAGCCACAACGCAGCTCACCAACAACGTCCACTTCTTTACTATCAGTCTGAGGCACCTTTCTTGGGTATGCCCCACTATGCCCTCTTTCAGTCAGAGGAAATCACGTAACAATATTATTAGTGCCGTAGTGGACACCCAGCAAGTGTGATTTCAGCAGTCACCCATTGAGTGCTAAGAAAAGGCGCTGAAAGGCCACTCTTCTAGCTTTCGCTGTGACAGTGCTGCGCCTTCCGCGCAGGCCTAGTGTTTTTGCTTTTCCTGTGTGAAAGTAGATTTCTTTTAGAAACGTACAAAAAGGCCTTAGGCCAACTTAAAACGTGCAAAAAACGTTTGTTTTTTTTCATACTTCCTGGCAATAAGTCACCACCTCGCTATAAAGGGAAGAATGATGTATAGCATTCATCCATCAAACCATTTAGTAAAATACTCAAGGTTTCTAGTAAATAATTTGGAACACCTGGGCTACACTTGGATTGCGATTGACATTATGCATAAATATCAGGTTTCTCTGATCATTACGGGGCCGCTTCATATGACGTTGGGTAATGCGACCAGAAAAGGGGGCTTTACACTGCCCTACTTGCCCTCTCACTCCGTGTTGATCAACATCCGGGCCTTCATGCAGGTACACCAGCTGGATTATTGGATCGCAACCACTGCCAACCAGCCAGACACTCTCGATGTTAACAAGCCACCCACTGACAAGTCCGCCCGGCTGCTTCACATGCTCACCATTGGCCTCAAGCGGCGCTCGCGTCGACGGCGCCTAACTCGCAAGAGTCTCGACTCCAACCAGGACGTCGATGACATGGCTGCCCTCAGGGCCACCGATATTTCGGTAGCTTCGGGTGAAAGCGGCCCGCTGGACCGTGGTTCTTCCGCGTTCCATCCCGCTGGGATCGGCGCTTGGTGTGGTGACATCACAAACCGCCACAATCCACGCTGTTCAAGCCGTCTCCGGCCACTCCGCGCCGCAGAAGGAAGCGTCCCCGGCACAGCCCTCTGCTGCTACACCGACCATCGCTGCACCGAAGTCAGTTTCACAGACGTCGGCCAAGACGACATCGAGCGGGACTCAGCATTCCGTTTCGTCGAAGGAGCTCGAGCGTAGCACAGCCGCTGCCACTGCTGGTGTCGAGGCAAGGGACGAGACGCGCTGGGAGAACGCGGATCACGCGGGAGCTTCGAGTCCCAAGGAATCACGAGGCACATCCGGGAAGGGCAACGTTCATCCGAGGCACCACTCGCGACGCTTGCCGAAAAAGCAGTGACATACGAGCAGCAGTGACCACAGTGTTGAGCACCACGGCCCGGACAGTCAGCACTGACGGTCTGCGTCATACCAGCTTTCAGGGTCATCAGTCCCTGCTGCCAGCGCTCAGTGCGAGATCGGAGATTGTACACCCTGAGCGGTTTTTGTAGAAGCGTAGCGAGCCGGCTCGAAGGTTCGTTTCGGGCAAGAAGTTCGAAACGAAGAACTGCATCGCGTATGGTACTAAGGAGCGTTCTCGAGTACCTCTGTACTGTGGTCCGAACGGTATTTATTTTGTTTCTTATCTGCGTATATTAGTATACCGACAAGAGCGTGACCGATGCTTTTGAATACACGACTTGCGGTACTTTTTGTTTTCCTGTAGCACCACTGTACTTGTGTGCTAAGTGGTTGCGGTTTACCTACAGTAGGTATTTCAACTTGATTCCTATTTAGCGCTGAATTCGAGGACAACAGCTTTCTCTCCGCTGTAATTGCATGAAACATGACATGTATACGAAATACGGCACTTCGAAGAACGAAGAAGGGCAGAGTCATTTCACTCAATATACTCGGGGCCTACATTGCGGGCTTTCAAAAATTATTCTTCTGCACTTTGTTTTCAAAAAAAACATTTTTGTGCAGTTTGCAGATTGCAGATTAGTAAGTGGTTATGAAAAAGGAAAACGGTGAGACCACAATAGCAATCGTATGTTTGCTATTTCGTATATGCCCGAACACTCGTAGAGTGGATCGGCAAAGGTACGCGTGTCGACAGAGTCTACTAGAAAAAACGTATTTGTCAGAGGGAGAGCTTTTAACTCCTAGGTGATAGGCAAGCCACTTTTCACTAAATACAGGTCCGGTATGAAAAATCGCTGGAAGTTAATGCATCTCTTGAGAGGAGCGGCAGTACAAGATCATTGGTCGGTAGAACTTGTGCAACTCACTCGGGCTCACTGACTAAAATTGTTTTGAGCTGAATTCACTCAGACATACTCATCAAAACATTTTTCACCCGGGCTCCCACAGACTCGGGCTCTCTGTTCTATCCGAGTGTGAGCGCCGGTAAGAATGAGTCGACTCACTAGTGTGTTATCCCAGGATTAGCTTTTCACCCATGGTGTCGATGCTCTTTAGCACCAATATCTCATGTAATCTTCGTTTTTCTTGGCGCATTTCGATACAGAACCTTCGAATACGAGTTACTAGTGCCGGAAAACAAGCAAGGTTTTTATTTATAAGTGGGGTCTAACGCCCCAAAACCACCATATGTTTATGAGAGACGCCGTAGTGGAGGGCTCCGGAAACTTTGACCACCTGGAGTTCTTTAACGTGCACCCAAATCTGAGCACACGGGCCTACAGCATTTTCGCCTCCATCGAAATTGCAGCCGCCGCAGCCGAGACTCAATACGGCGACATGCGGGTCAGCAGCCGAGTACCTTAGCCACTGGACCACCTCATCGGGGCCAAAGAAGTGAGATCATTCTTAAGTGGATGACAACGAACAGTATATCAATATGCCCTAGAAAAGTTTGCCGGGGGTAGGGGTGCGGTCAGGGCACACCCCTATGTAATAAACGCCCAAACAAACCCTTACCTAGGTTGTCGTTCTTTCTTACGAGCTAATTACCGCTAAAAATGCTTAGAATTTAAAATAAACAAGAACGAAACTTGGTTACGCATGCAAATCTTTCACTCAGAGTCGTTCAGGAAGGGTAATGTTTACACTGTGTAGAGTAAGCTGCATATATAGCCAGAAATTGTTTTCATGTGGGGGGGGGGGGGAGTTGGGGCTGGTTTGCAGAAGCAAAACATCCGTTTTCGTTATTTATTTTCGGCAAAACAACCCCTTCATCAGACGTTTCACAAGGTGCATGAGGTCATAGGGGCCCACAGACCCTCTAGCACCTCACCTTTTGTTCTTAGCTACGCGCGTGTGTGTAGTATACTGTATATATATCACTGTTTTCAAGGCAAACCTCAATGGAAAGCAACGTTCCCAATTTATTTTAGACGGCGTAACGCTACAATGTGGCCAGGGTGTAAACATCATCCGCTTAAATGGGGTGCTGACTCGGCTCACATGCAACGTCTACGTATAGTGTTCGATGCTGTGCATGGGCGATGCAACTGCAAGATGGAATCATTTACGAGTCAGTCATCAGTCATTTCAATGCGAAACACACGTCATGGGGGGACAAGAGATCGGATGCACGTGGACGTTGTCAGGAAAAGGCTATTGATAAGCTAGACTTATGCGTTGCGAATGATGGCATTGCAACATTCTTTAGACCCCCAGCTTGTACAAGTATTATTGATTTGACGTTGCACTCAAGTGACGTTCAACTCACGTGTTGCACAGCTCAGGACAGAATGGGCAATGATCATTTTCCTATATTGATCAATGTTGCTGGCTACCATTTGACGGTCACTGAATACTGCAGAGCGACTGATTCGCATCGCTAACGAGGGCATCACCGATTGGGGGATATGTTTCAGAATATGCTGGCGAGCGAAGCGGCTGCAACCACTATGCTTAAGCTACCTGCACATTTTCCAACCCCGGACTTAAAAGTTCCGTAATTTGTGTGCGACCAGAAGAAGGGCAGAGAAAAGGCTTATGCGAAGAGGTGGTGAACCTACTAGCAAAACTCAGTCCATCAGACTTAATGCAGCAATACGTCGATACAGCAACAAACTTCGAAAGAAAAATGGTCAACGTTATGTGAGAGTTTGAGTGTATTTACTCTACTGTCAAGGATATTGCGAGTAGTAACTAGGGTCGGAATCACGCCCAAGCCTTTGAGGCCGTTTGTTGCCCTCGCGTTATTCAAAGATACATCAATGCCCTCTCTAGCCGAAGAGTTTGCTGACGTGTATGTAATTGGAAGAGAAAGTGAACCACCTTACCAACTTCCGCTTCATTCTACATCTGCCATAGACGCACCTTTCACGCTGCGGGAACTTACGTCAGCCATAAGTTGTCTCCGTCCACACTGTGCTTCTGGACCTGACGGAATTACAAACCAAATGATCTCAAATCTGCCTGCAGAAGTGAAGAGAAGGCTTCCGAATCATTTCAACTATGTTTGGGAGTCGGGAAACATTCCTCAAGCCTGGAAAATGACCTGGGGCCTGTCAGTACTGAAGCCAGGTAAAAACAGAACAGAACTGGCATCATACAGACCAGTATAACTAACTTCGTGCGTAGCAAAGCTGATAGAGAAGCTGGCCTGTGTTCTGTTGACATGGTGGAGGGAAAATCACAAGGCCCTTCCAGCATGTATGACTGGGTTTCAGCAACGATTGAGTGCACAGGACAACATCTTGGACTTGGTGAGTCACATAGAACACCAACGAGCATACGGCTTTTCAACTCTGGCAATATTACTGGACGTTTCAAAAGCATACGATTACGTGTTCCAAGGTGCGATAATTAGTGGTCTTGCATCTGTGGGAATAACGGGGCACCTTTTACACTTTGTTCGGGCGTTTCTTAGTGATCGCTCGATGCAGGTTAAGTTATGGACAGGGCTTAAGGAAAATCACCATAGGAGTGCCACAGGGCAGTGTCCTGTCTCCAATGTTGTTCAATGTGGCCGTGGCTGGTGTACCTAATGTTCTCAAGACTGTGAGCAAGGCACTACAAATATCAATTTATGCGGACGACATATGCATCTGGCTGTCTGGATATCAGCATAAGCGATTAGAAATGATTGCCAAAGAGTTCTACTCTCCGCACAAAGCTATATTGAATTTATTGTACTGACAATATCAGCTGAAAAGTCTCAATTTGTGCTATTCCCAGGTATGTGAAGACGAGAAACAAGGATGAAAATATTACTTCCTAATTCATCAATTAAACAAGTTAAATACATTAGATTCCTTGGAGTCATACTAGACACCAGGACGAATTGGCGACGGGCAGTAGACGACAATGTCAGCGCTGTCACCTCGTGTAAACATTCTTCGAAGGATGGCATGAACAAACTAGGGAAGTCACCCAACATCAATGATAAAGTTACACGAGGCAATAATTGTCAATCGTGAACTTTTCCAATTGCCTCTGATATCTCCGAGTGAGTCACAGAACGAACGGCTGGAAAAGCTTCATCGTAAAGGCCTCAGAGTTGCTTTGGAAGTGCCAAAGTTTGCAGCGAGCATAAAGGTGCTTCAGGAAGCTCGTCTTCCGCCGTTTCGTCTTCTCGCCTCTAAACGACTGCTGACACAGCTTTGCCAACTTGGCGAATTGAGCCCAGGACGAGCACTACTCAGTCACCTTCGGAGACGCACGGAATCGTGAGCTTTCGTGGCCCTCAACACCCTTCGCCATCTTATCATCGATTTTCCCAAACAAAGAAAACTTCGACAAGACCCCCCTTGGTCACATGAGGATGTCGACTGTCAGGTTACGATTCCACGGTTGCAGAGCAAGCGTTCCACACCAACAGCAGAAGTACGTTCTTAAGTACTTGAATATATTGAAGAAAAGTACGCCAATCATTTGAAAGTTTTCACCAATGAATCAGCCGACATAGTGCGCGGAGCAAGTGCTGCAGCGTTTGTGATCCCGTCTCTAAAGGCGTCCTGGGCAGCGCGTCTCGAGTGCGTTGTTTCATCGACAGCATGTGAAAGCGTGTTGATTCAGGCAGCCCTGAAGAAACTGAAGCTTTGTAGGCAGCAACAAGTCGTGCTGTTTTCGGACAGTAAGCCCGCCTTGCAGCGGCTAAAACAAGGATTGCTTTTGGATCGATGCACTCAAAGATCACTGCAAATCCTTAAAGGTCTGCGTGACATTGGTATAAGCATTAGGTTCAATGGATTCAATCACATGTGGGTATAGCGGGTAATGAGGCGGCTGACAGACTTGCCCGGAATGCTCTGGAGCTTACACTAGCAAAGAAGGCTCGCAAAGACAATCAGCGTATCTTACGAGGGGCTGTCAATAATCATTTTCACTCGTTATGGCTGACGCATCACCAGCCATGTGTGACACAAGGGCTATCAAGGGAAAAGGCCTGCTTGCTTCATCGCATCCGAACGGGATCAGCGCGTAGACCAGCACGGCTCCACAAGATCAGACTCTATGCGACGCCCTGGTGCTCGAAGTGCAAGGAAAACGGTGATATAGAGCACTATTTGCTTAAATGTCGTGAGCTTAACAAGGAACGGCAAGGTTTATTTGAGGAACTTCAACAGTTAGGCCCGCCATGTGACAGCGTGACTGCTATTGTGTTTCCGCTTGGTTCCCCAATCTTCAGAAAACAGGTGTCACGACTTCTCTTGAAATTTCTGATTGCTACGGACCTCGCATGTGACTGGTGATAAGTGAACTTTGTTTGGGGTATAGTGCAGCGAGATAGAGTACCGAAACGATGCTGCAAGTGGAATAGCACAACGGCCACCGTCTTATGCAGGATTACGTCGCACTATGCACGATTTTTATTTTAAAAGCCTGCTCGTGCTTAGTTAAAAAACAAAGGACATCAGCTACAACTAACAAAGCGAAAACCGGGCGGGGCAATTGCCTGCAAATTATGCAAGGCTAGATCCACCGGCTACCTACAACATCGTCAACCTCAACCTCCTCAACCTCAGTCATCTAAACTGATTGCATGCAGACCTGACATCACGACACGCTGCTACGGGGCTGCACGAAGAGACAAGCTGACCGTATGAATATTCAAGAATTAACAGCAAACTGCAGTTATTCTAGGCACGAACGCTGTTGCGAGACAAAAGCTTGAACCAAACCACAAGGTGAGTGAGCGAGTACGCGAGAAGGAAATCGGCTGCCATTCCACCCTGCGAAGGTGAATGTACGGAGGTGAATGTAAGAAGGTGAAAGCAGTCTGAAAAACCACGAATGCTAATAATAATAATAATAATAATAATAATAATAATAATAATAATAATAATAATAATAATAATAATAATAATAATAATAATAATAATAATGTTATTATTATTATTATTATTATTATTATTATTAGTATTATTATTATTATTATTATTATTATTATTATTATTATTATTATTATTATTATTATTATTATTATTATTATTATTATTATTATTATTATTATTATTATTATTATTAATACCTCAGGTTCGACGTCTCAAAAGCAATGCTTTTGAGACGTTGTGATAACCATATCATATGATATGGTTATCACAAACGTCATAGTGGAGGGCTCAGTAAATGTTTAACCATCTGGTGTTCTTTATCACACACGGACATCGCACACTACAGGGGCCTCTACCATTTCACCTCCACCTAAATGCCACCACCACGGCTGACGTCGCAAGCTGATAGGGAGACGAGAGAAGGTATGTTTCAATATTACTTCAGAGCATGGGTTCTCAAAGTTCCGTGTAAACCAGGCATCTAGGGAAGGACATTTCAATGTTCCGCAGACGGCCAGAACGTGTGCACAAGCTCTGATTTTTGGCCCCAGAAGCAACTAATTCATTTACTTGGACAAGCAAATTTGCATAGCATTTTGCACCTGACGAAGTAAGTCATCGCACGCTGCATCTATAGGTATGGGATTACTGCGGGTAGCGAGAGAACCACGTGGGAGCAGCACTGAAGACTCGTCATCTCGAGCGCGCCATGAAGCTTGCACGATTTACGGACTGTGGTGACAGAACGCGCGGAGCGCTAGTGATTCATGCTCGTGAGCATTCTAACTCAGGCGGCATTAACGGGCACATGGGCGCTTTATTCGTGGGTCATGTAGGGAGCCTTCATTTGCGCGCCGCCTCCAACGGAAGCGGAGGCGGTGCGCACATGAAGGCTCACTACTCCTGGCACGTCGGAGATCCCGTGGTGCAGTATTCATTCACAGCAACCCGTCACCACTCTATGTCATTGTTGTAGTTAGACCGCACAGACGCGTTGGCTGCAATGCTTATTTGCTGTGCGCACTTTCCTGTCTCTCTTCTCTTTTAGATGCGAAGCAGCTTTTGCTCGGGGCTGTGTCTGTCCCTCAGCAACCGTCCGCTCCCCAACTGCGCGTGCGCCAACTCCTTCTCACGTGAGCAGGAGGAGGTGGGAGGATGTGTCAGAGCGCTGCCGCCGCTTCATTTCTCTTGTCCCGTTTATTCCTCCGCCACAGCTGTGCGCTCATATATAATGCTGCGCGTTGCTCTCTCCTAGTAGCACCCGGTGTTCACTGTGCTGTGCATACACATAGTAA
Organism: Rhipicephalus annulatus; assembly: GCA_013436015.1. Classification (NCBI taxonomy): domain Eukaryota; kingdom Metazoa; phylum Arthropoda; class Arachnida; order Ixodida; family Ixodidae; genus Rhipicephalus; species Rhipicephalus annulatus. The sequence goes on along the minus strand of WOVY01000051.1, from coordinate 753,663 downwards.
TACACACAAATGGGAGGTGGTAACATAAGCGGTACACAACATATACACAACTCCACACTAAAAAAAAACATGCACGGAAACATACAAATTGAAAGAGCCAATAAAAACACTAGCGAACACCAGCGTTGCTTCGCATCCCCTCATGGTTTCCTGTAGTGAGAGCAGGTGTTATTTTTGGTCTACTTCTGCCAGCGCAGCAAGTCAATTCGTCGAGCGTTTGACGCGTCCCTTGATGGCGATTGCGTTTTCTCAATACCAAGAAGTTTGAGAACCCCTGTTTTAGATCAATGGCAGTTGTCGCGATTTTGTGGTCGCTGTAGCAAACCACGTTATTGGTTCAGGCACCATTTTTAACTAGACGGTTCTTTTCGTCAAGAGGTTCTTTCAACACGAGGTTTTTTTCGTTAATCATTGTATTCCCACTATTGTTTTGATCCATTTAACATGCGTGGTCTACCAATGGCAGTATGAGAACAAACAAAATAGGTTGCGGCACTCGTCTCTCTTGTATATCAGAAAGCGGGAGACACACGCGGGTGGGAGGAAGGGTCGTCTGACGTCATTCGAGGCCCTCGTGCGACGTGAAGCCGCCGAAACCTGTTCTTTACTGACAACGCGTGGAAGGGTGTGTTCCTATTGTTCACAGTCTCATTCATATCCAACGTGCAGTTTTGATGCTTCTTTTGCAGTTGTGTTTACTGAAACAGATACTATTCATCATGAAGTATGCCTGATCGGAATGAAAGATATCCCGTTCACCTGCAAATATCTTAAAGAAGCACTGACATCAAATTTCAAGGTCGAGATGTGCCCATCATTCGATCGCTTGGTATGCATTGGTCTTCTTGGCCAAATTTGAATGACATCCGTCAAGCGGAAGCTATTTTATTTCGATGTCAAACAGCCTAGAAAATCTAATGAGAAAAAAAAAGGAAAATCGACTGCCCTGCGACATCGACAGTAGTGCCACGTGTTCGGTGTGATACAATCTACAAATACCGTCCTGAGTGATGATACACAAGCAACAATGATGTCGACGATCTTGGTGTGTTTCGAGTCGACTCCCGGCCATGCTCTCACTAATGGCTTTCTTTGCTGCGTTGAAGCGTGTGTGCGATTCATCGTGATTTGATTGATAAGTGGGGTTTAACGTCCCAAAACCACTATATGATTAGGAGAGACGCCGTAGTGGAGGGCTCCGGAAATTTAGACCACCTGGGGTTCTTTAACGTGCACCCAAATCTGAGCACACGGGCCTACAACTTGTCCGCCTCCATCGGAAATGCAGCCGCCGCAGCCGGAATTCGAACCCGCGCCCTGCGGGTGCGATTCATCGTGTCACATCGACTGATTTGGTGTGTGCTTCACAGAGTGAGTACGAACATTCAGAGCGACAATACGTGCCGGAATTTCGGGGAACCGCTGTGCAGTCAGAACCTGCACGTGGAGGTGCGGAAAAAGCGGAAATTGCGTGGCGTTTCTTGCCTTTCCAAGCAACGAACCTCAACGCAGCCAGTGGGTTGACTTCGTACGCACCGATGGACAGAGGGACGGGGACGCCTGTGAAGAACAGCCGCATTTACCCACCTCACCTTGCGCCGAGCTGCTACAGCGTAAATCCTGTGTTAATGGCTATGCGAGGCCCCTTCTCGAGGCCGGGGCTAAAGAGAGAGGGGAAGAACAAGTTGGCGCTACTTAACCTGGCGAAAAACACATGGTGGGGCTTTAGTCTACACCATCAGACACACAGCTGGACTGACTGCACGTGCGCTCCTAGCAGACGAAATGCCAGTGCGCATGACGTCACCATTTTTTGTGGAAGCAGCATCAGCCGTGCAGCGGCCTCGACGTGGCCGCGAAGTAGCGCTGACAGCACTATAATTTGGCGGGATTTCAACCCAGTTTGAACTACGTTTCATAGCGGATATATTAATCAATAATACAGGTATTCATTTATACCTCATATGCGTTTTAGGTCACGAATCGCAGCTAAGGGGTCGATACCTACACGTTGACGCAAAAATGTTGACATGAGTAAATTTCACGTCAGTGCTTTTTAAATAGAATCTAATCGACTTAGAGGTAGAAATTTATTTGTGGCATTGCAGTTCTGCACGAGTCCAGAGCGAACGCGTTAAGTCTGTCAACCTCGCCGAATGCTCTTCCACAGGTTTCAAGAGTGCAATAGAACCCGCAACTGTTGCTTCCCAAAAAACTCACAGTCACTTCAATCATCACTCTCTAACACCGAGCAGAAATCCTGTTTTTTTAGTTGTGCTAAAGTAAGGAAGAACTCTTTTTCCGCTTCCGATTGAAAGGGTGCTTCAAGTTGAAGATCATCTTTTACAATGCTTTCTCTAGCTGAAAGAAAATATACTTGATTTATTTGTCCAGTCAGAGTGACAAAACTGCTGAAAAAGAGCGGGCTCCTCACTAAGGGTTTTGTTTTACCGCCATTGGTAATGGTTGGCCGGCAAGCGAATCCGGAAGTCGCTCAAGACATAAGTTTGTGACACAAAAAGCGCAAGGTCACTACAGCGCGAGCGCCTGCATGTTGACAGCTTATGGCCCTGGCTTTTTTGTTGTTGTTGTTGTTGTTTTGTCCGCAGAAGTGAAACCGCTCCGGAGCAGAGGTGTACAGCTTGGTCGTAAAACTAACGCAACCGCTGAAGTGGAACGAAACTCGTCGAAGTGCGTGTTCAGCCGTTGCTGCTGAAAAAGCTGCCTCAGCAAAGGCTACACGGCTGTGACGCCAGAGTCTAAAGGTGTGCGTCCATGAAGCAGAAACGCTTGCCTCAACCTATAGAAAAATCAAAACACCTGAAAATCTCAGAAGTTGCATTAGACATTATCGTATTGTCCGCATTTTTTTTATTTATTTCTTTCAGAGCAAGACAGCTCTACAGAAGCCTAAGGCATTCCGGTAAAACTCTGCCGGCACAAAGCCTAGCAACTTTGACGAGTGCCACCAAGCACTGAGGCTGTTTCCCATACGCAGTTTCGAGCGTCATACATTTGATGAGAAGCAGCTCTCAAGATCTCTCATGCATTCAATTAACACGACACTATTTGGTTTGATTTGGCTCCTCTAAAATATGGCGTATACCAACTCTGGAGACTGGCCAAGAAAGCACAGATCACTTCAACAATGCTTATGAATGACTCAATGTTTTTATTTTGCTTTTCTAAGATATATGGCACGTACCCACTTTGGAGTATTGGCCGAGAATGTGACGTATGGACTTTTTAAAAGTTATTTTAAAAACTGCAGGCGATTAAAAATAAGTAAATGAAAAGACAATAAAGTGAACACCTCCTTTTTCTGCTCAGTCAATCCACTGATCCTGCCCCGCCATCATTTAAAAGCTTTCTGCATTTAATATGGTTTATCTGGTTTTGCACTGCTCGAAGATTAGGTGCCCGTCGCCTGTTTTTATATTGCATTGGTGAACGGACCCCCTTGAACCAACTACATTATCATGGATGGCACCATTGTGTGACGTCATGCCACCTGACGCCATAAATTGCAATTTATGACGTTATCGTCAGGTCATAAGGTGACTTCACTGGCATCGCTAGTCCCCAATGCCTCGGCATGCTGACGCCTATGGTCAAATCAGGCATTTTATGAGGCATTTCATGCTTTCACTTTAATACCAAACTCAATGACGGTGGGCCTAAATTATGGTCATGTGCGAATGAAAGCCGCGTGTGTTTGATACCTAAACGTGACGACTAACATCATTACAACGTTTCCTCATACAATGTCCGAATATTTGCCAAAACCACTCATTATTAACGGCATGCTATATTCTTAAACGAGTGGCCTCACACCGTGTTTGCCCTAAATATCTTTCAACTAGCGGAACAGACACTCAAAACAGCCAAAAGGTACAAATTGCAAATCATCCCACTCACCACGGTGGCGTAGTGCTTAAGGGGCTCGACAGCTGACTGGAAAGTCACGGGTTTAAATCCCAATCACAGCAGCTGGGAATACGATGGATGCAAAAATAATTGAGACCCATGTACTTGGATATTCGCGCACGTTAAACAACTCGAGGTAGTAGAAATTTTTTAGCCATCACAACGGTGTCCCTCTTATTAAAACCTGAGTATTTGGACACTAAGTTCTAACAATTTTCATTGCAAATTTGCTTATTGTGTTTTGTGTTTCTGGCCTGTTTGCATGTTTGTCATCTTGGAGATGTTTCCGTTGAACACAGTGGGCACAAAACGCCCGTAAAATCATCACGACGGCCATTTATATATTGCCACTCAAAGCTGCCGAAGCTCACGGGAAAATAAAGCAAAAATGAGGGTAACACACTGCTATATGAATGTTATTCATTCGACTATAGGTGGCTGTTACAATCACTTCGCCATCGAACATCAGTGAGGCGAACGGTATAAATCAGTAATCCAGCAACCTAGCGGTGATGATGATGATGTTTGATGTTTTATGGCGCAAGGGCCGATTCACGGCCAAAGAGCGCCAGTTCATCTTACTAAAAATATGGACAATGATTGTGATAAGCGGCTGTATAAGGGCCATAAAATTCCTCGCAGTAAGGCGGGTAAAAACATACAGGTAATAAAATCATGACCATGCCGTGAAAGGTGTGTGTGATGTGAACAGATGACAAAAGTTGGTGATAATAAAAGACGATGGTGGATATGTATGGCAATAGCACAAGTGCCTCACTCGTTCAAACCCTTGCGTCCAAGGGCCGTGAGGCATGTGCTTTTTTGTGTAGCCACCGCAGCAAAAACCTCTCTGGAGAGGTCATGCTACGGTATGCCCGGGTATAAGACATGAAAGCTGTGAATTTCTTTTAAAAACGCTAACAATGAATTATGACTAAAAAGTGGTTCCCTACCGACAAACATTGCAGGGTGTAAAGGTATATGTTGTCGGTAGAGTATTGGAAAATGTTGTTTTCTAAGAGTTTCTAAGTGTTTACACTGAATTAACATGTGAAGGACGGTTAAGTATTCCCCACATCTGTCACACAATGGTGGATTGCCACCAGACAAAAGGTGTGTGTGTGTCGTGTATGTGTGTCCTATCCTGAGTCTTGTTAGTGTTACCTCTGTTAGACGCGATTTTGATACTGGTGGCCAATGGCCAAGGTGTGGCTTGATAACGTGTAATTTGTTTTGTGTGTGTGTATCCCACTTGCTCTGCCAGTAGTCCCTGAGTTTCCGTTTGAGAGACGGCTTAAGATCAAGGGCCGGGATTGATGTCGGTGTAACGGCGGTGCTTTCGTGGGCGGATGCAGCAAGCTGATCCGCCATCACGTTGCCTTGAATCTCACGGTGCCCTGGCACCCAGCACACAACAACGTGTCTGTTGAGTGTGTAGAGGGTGCATAAGATGGAGTAAAGTGAAACGAGGACAGGGTTTTTTTGTTTTTTAAGACTGTGCAGAGCCGTTACCACACTGAGGGAGTCTGTATAAATTACTGCTTTCTGTATTTGTGATTGTTTGATGTGTTTAGCTGCCACAAGTATCGCGTAAGCTTCTGCTGTGAAGATACTTGTGCCTGGATGTAGAGGGCCAGCATCCGAAAAGGAAGGGCCAACAGCAGCGTAGGACACAGAAGAGTTAGACTTAGAGGCATCTGTAAAGAACTCAGGACGTGTGTATTTGTGTTGAAGTTCCAGGAAGTATGTTCGGATATGGGCAATAGGCGCATGTTTTGTAACTTCTAAAAAAGACACATCGCAATCTATAGTCTGCCACTGCCACGGTGGCGGGTATGCAACAGGAGCCATTAAACTGTGTTCGAGTGACACTCCAGTGTCCTCAGCTAGACCCTTCAGGCGAACTGAGAAGGGCTGCCTCATTGAAGGCCTGTTTTGAAAAAGAATGGAGCTCGATAAGTCATTAATAGTAGAGTATGAGGGGTGCCTCTTGTCTGCTTTCACCTTAAGGAAATATATAAAGGACATGTAGGTTCTTTGCAGATGAAGGGACCACTCATTTGACTCAACGTAAAGGCTTTCTACGGGGCTGGTGCGAAAAGCACCCGTAGAAAGGCGGATGCCCGAATGGTGCACGGGATCCAGCATCTTCAAAGCACTTTGAGTCGCTGACTGATAAACAATGGCCCCATAATCTAAGCGGGTGCGAATAAGGCTTCTATACAGGTTCATGAGGCATTTCCTGTCACTACCCCACGTAGTACGTGACAACACTTTTATAACATTCATGGCTTTTAAACATTTTGTTTTTAAATACTTTATGTGGGGTACGAAGGTCAACTTGTTGTCCAAGATTAAGCCTAAGAATTTATGCTCGGCTTTGACGGACAGTTGTTGCCCGTTCAGTTGAATGTCCGGTTCCGAGTGCATGCCTCTCTTTCGAGAGAACAAGACACATGTGCTTTTTTGTGGGTTAAGTCGAAATCCGTTTTCATCTGCCCATTTGGAGACCTTATTTAAACCAAGCTGAACCTGCCGCTCACACATGGCCAAGTTGCATGACTTGAAGCCAAGCTGAACGTCGTCGACATATGTACAATAGAACATAATGCGAGGGATGGACAAGTGCAAGGAATTCATCTTGATGAGAAAAAGTGTGCAGCTAAGTACACCACCTTGTGGCACGCCTGTTTCCTGGACGAATGTTTGGGAAAGAACCGTGCCCACTCGGACACGGAATGTCCGGTTTGACAGGTAACTTTCGATTATGTGAAACATTCTTCCGCGCACGCCAAGGTGGGACAGGTCTCTTAGAATTCCGAAACGCCGTGTTGTATCATAAGCCTTTTCGATATCGAGGAATACAGAGAGAAAATATTGTTTATGGACGAAGGCGTCCCTGATCTGTGCCTCGATACGAACAAGGTGGTATGTGGTGGATCTAGTTTCTCGAAACCCGCACTGAAATGGATCGAGCAAATTGTTTGTTTCAAGAAAATGTACAAGTCTGCGGTTTATCATTTTTTCAAAGATTTTGTACAAGCAGCTTGTGAGTGCAATAGGCCTATAACTGGAAGGTAAGGAAGGGTCCTTGCCCTCTTTCAAAATGGGAATTATAATAGCCTCTTTCCAGGAGTTAGGGATAGTGCCAGAAAACCAGATAGCATTGTACAAACAAAGTAACGTTTTTTGTGTTTCGATCGGTAGGTTTTTTAACATTTCATAAACGACACGGTCAGAACCTGGGGCAGAAGTACTGCAGGAGTTTAGGGATGTTCGGAGCTCAGCTAGACTGAACGCTTGATTATATGCCTCGTATCCAGTGCATTTGTGTTCGAGTTTCTGCTTTTCTATTCTTGTTCTGTATTTTTGGAAAGTGTCAGTATAGTGGGATGAGCTGGACACCTGTTCGAAGTGTGCACCGAGGAAGTTTGCCTGATCTTCCAAGGTGTCACCCTGAGTGTTTACGAGTGGAAGTGTGTGTACTTGTTTTCCTGCTATCCTACCGACCATGTTCCAGACTTTAGCTTCCTGTGTGTATGAATTGATCCCTGACAAAAACTTCTGCCAACTTTCTCTTCTTGCCTGCCGACGCGTTCGCCTGCCTTGAGACTTTATTTTCTTGAAGGTGTCAAGATTTTCGGCTGTCGGTGAGTTCCGAAGCAGCCTCCAAGCTCTGTTTTGCTGTTTGCGCGCGTTTCGGCATTCAGAGTTCCACCATGGCACACGCCGTTTTCCAGGGTGTCCATTTGTTTGTGGGATGCATTTTGTTGCAGCATCAATCAAAAATGCTGTGAAATAGTTGACAGCAACATCAATGTTCAAAGTACTTATGTCATTCCAACCTAGACGAGCGATGGTATAAAAGTGTTCCCAGTCGGCTCTGTTTATGAGCCACTTGGGAACACGTGATGGACACTCAGTTACTGTATTTGTGCTCAAAACTATGGGGAAGTGGTCACTTCCGTACAGATTACTGATGACTTTCCACTGGAGTAGGGGCACAAGAGATGGGGATACTATGCTTAGGTCTATGGAGGAGTAGGTGTTATTGGCGAAATTATAATACGTTGATTCTTTTCGATTTAGAAGACACGCGCTTGAGGAGAGAAGGAACTCTTCAATCAGTCGACCTCGCGCGTCATATCGAGAGTCACCCCATAGCCTGCTATGCGCATTAAAGTCTCCAAGGAGAACATAGGGCTCCGGAAGTTCATCAATTAAAGAGTGTAAATCACGTTTTTGCAGCTGATAGCTAGGAGGAATGTAGATAGTGCAGATTGTGATCAGTTTATCAAAAAGAACTGCTCGAACAGCCACTGCCTCAAGGGATGTTTGGAGTTGTAAGTGTGTGCATGCAATTCCTTGATTCACAATGATGGCAACACCTCCGGATGATGTCATAGCATCAACACGGTCCTTTCGGAATATAACGTATTTACGGAGAAAATTTGTGTGCTTTGAATTAAGGTGTGTTTCTTGTACACACAGCACTTTTGGTGAGTATTCGTGTAAGAGTTCTTGGATGTCGTCAAGGTTTCTGAAAAGGCCCCTGACGTTCCATTGTATAATTTGAGTGTTCATGGTGAATGTAAAATAGTGCTGTGTGTACGAAAAGCGAGTGGCTGTTTAGACAGAGTTTGACTTCACTTAACAGGGCCGTCACCAGGCCCTGTTATCGGCTTTTTTGTTTTCTTGGCGCGCTCCAAGGAGCCACGCCGCTCTTTCGGCACCAAGGGTGCCGACGTATCCATTGCCTCCTCGGAGGCACTGGATGCCCGCACGTGCGGGCTGCTAGTTCGAGTTTCGGGCCTCACCTGGGGAGGTGAGGCCTTGGGACTGGAGGACTCTGGAGTCTCCGGTCTCTGTTTGGGAGTAGGCGGTGTAGCCTGGGCTACAGCCGCCTTGGGGGCAGGTGCCACAACCACCGGCTCGGTATGCGCGGGCCGAGGGAGTGGCGAGGGCTGGTGCGGCGGTGCCCCCTGACGCGCCGCATCAGCGTATGTAGCTCCATAGAATGGAGCGACTCTTCGCTGTGCTTCCTTAAATGTAATGTTTTCCTTCACCTTCAACGTAATTATTTCTTTTTCTTTTTTCCAGTATGTGCAGGAGCGTGAATATGCGGCATGGTTTCCTTCGCAGTTTACACAGTGTGGTGGTTGTTTGCAGTTCTCAGACACATGGCCTAGAACTCCACATTGTGCACAAGTCTGGCGACCACGACACGTTTTGGAGCCATGGCCATATTTCTGGCATTGGAAGCAACGACGAGGGTTTGGTATATACGGCCTGATAGATGTTTTCGTGTACCCTGTTTGAATGGAATCTGGTAGTTTACTGGATGCAAACGTGAGTACTAAGTGTTTCGTTGGTATTTCCTTATTGTCTCTTCTAATGATGATTCTCTGTACATTAGTGACATTTTGGCTCTTCCACCCTTCCAAAAGTTCGGTCTCGGTGAGCTCAAGTAAGTCTGCATCAGATACCACTCCGCGAGTGGTGTTCATGGATCGGTGTGGTGTTACGGTGATCGGTACATCACCAAACGTTGAGAGGCTGTTTAGCTTTACAAATTGTGCTTTGTCCCGAATTTCTAGAAGAAGGTCTCCACTCGCCATTTTGGTTACTTTGTATCCAGCCCCGAGAGTTTCCGTAAGACACCTGGCAACTACGAAAGGAGATACGGTCCTGGCTTGCTTTCCGGTTTTTTCACAGTGAATGACGTGGAAGTGGGGAAAAGTTTCTATTGGCTGGTTAAAGAGATTTATGTCGTCGGTGCGTACCCGCTTTAGGCCGGTACGATCGGATAGTAAAGGGAATGCGCCATGCATGCCGGTATTATTTTTGTTCAGCAGCGTTGGCGGCCACCCACCACGGAGCCCAACAAGCGGACGCTGCAAGTCTACAGGTGCTGAAAGCTTGCAGACGTCAGCCGTACAACACTGCCATAACCCAATGCGCCTAGACCAAGGTAGGCTATTCGCACAGGGTTAACCCTTGCCGCCAGGAAAATTGGAAGTAAACGGAAGAGAGTAGAAGACAGGACAGATAAATAGTGAGAGATAAAGACGAAGATGTAGGGAGAGAGAGATAGGAAAAGGCGACTGCCGATTTCCCCTGGGTGGGTCAGCCCAGGGGTGCCGTCTACGTGAAGCCGGGGCCAAAGGGGTGTGTTGCCTCTGCCGGGGGGCCTTAAAGGTCCAAGCACCCAGCATCGGCTCAACCCCCAGGATCCCCTTTTCCCCGGACACGGCAAAGCCACGCACGGCTAGGCGTGGGAGGGAGCCGAGACTCCCCCGTTAGCTCGGGTCCGTGGTGTCGCTACACACCAAACGCCTACTTGCGCAGGCGCCCCTGCGGGAAACCTAGCGATGTGTGTTCTCAGTATCAAAAGGAGGTGTGTCTTAAATAAGTGAATAAATCATTGAGGCCATATTCACACCAAAATTCAGAATACGGAGCAGTACTCGGTCTTGAAGAGTACTTGATCCCGCTTGCACTGAAACAGCGGCGCAAACTGAGGCACGTTCATGACCGCAAAGTTACACTTCAAGTTTGCCCACCTCCCATCGTCGCGCCGAAAGAAAGGATCTTCAGCGAGCTCGCAAAGGTGATAACAGTAACGCGGGTAGAAGGTCTGCAACATGACCGGCTCCAGGATCTCCCACCGATTCCTGGCTCGCTCTAGTTCGCTTGCCTCTAGCGCGATCCGAAAACTGGTTGCCCAGAAAATGACGTCGACCAGAAGCTTCTCTCTTTTGTGTTTCGAACCGCCCTCCAGCTCGGGCAAGTGCAGAAGCGTGATTTCAGCCGCGAAGCAGGACATGACAGATTGGACACCTTGGCTGATCGAAGCGGGCGTCTTCGCTAAGCTGCGGGCTTACGAGAAGGTCAAGCCAAGGGACTTCGAAGCCTCGAGTGCCACGGAAATTCCGAAAGAGGCGTAGTTCAAAAATCTGAACGGCCCCTTGCCATAAGAAGGGGGCACGAGGTCTTCCCATGGGACGCGAAATTTTATCGACTGTCTCTGCTTGACGCTTCTATCGCTGGTGATGCTCACGTTTCCGTCTGGTGCCTGTGTTTTCCGGAATTTCCCGAGCTCAATAACATTCCTGTAGAGGCTTCGAACACTCATACTTTCCAAGCCGTCCATCCATCTCGGGAACACGACACCCGTGTCGCTTGACACCAACGTCAGGAGCTTTCCGATTTCGTCCTCTGTAACCGACGTGGAGAATTGGTGGTTGCCGTTACAATGCACTGCTATTTTCTTTAGCGTCGTGAGCACGGCCTCGGTGATGAACAGGGCATCTCCTGTGTGGCTGACCGCGAGGTTCATGCGTGTAACCAGGAATCCCCACTCGTCCCAAAAAGCGAATCGAAGCAACTTGTAGCAGACACTCCTGTCCCTTCTATTCGCATACACCGCCAGCAGCTCCTCTGGCAGAAGCAGATAGGCCAGGACGTACACGGCAGATTCTGAAGCATTCATGTCCACAAATACCGCGTGCAAGGTATTTCGGAGGGTCCCTAAATCGTCGACTTGAACAATGTACATCTGTGACGGAAGAACTGTGTTTATAATGTCATCTGCTGAAGAGCCCGAAGAATTCTGCTTGGTTTCCAAGAAACTAGAGCTCCCGTCTTCTTCATAAGCGCTGTACGCTTCAGCATTCCTCGGCGACTGGATGAACGAGGTTCTTCTAGTCGCAAGCGTTCCCTGGTGCTCTGTTGTTTGCTCTGGGTTTGTTTGATGCTAAGTAGCGTTGGGAAGAAACGTCTTACTAAAAGGTTCTTTTTTATTCAGAGTCGGCGTGTCGTGATGCAACTGCAGGTCGGGGTTTATTTCCATGAGTCGCTGCACGATACGCGCAGAGACTGCATACGCGCAGAGACTGCATACGATACGCGCAGAGACTGCATACGTGAAGCTTCTCGTTCGGCCCAGAGGTAAAGGACAAGAAAGCCGACGTGCGGTACTTCAGGTACACTACAGATATGAGTTCTAGGAGCTCTTCGGAGCTGTTCAATTGCAGAATGGCATTGACGCTGACCTCAGGGATGAGAGAGAAAAGCACTTTCGCGTGATCTTTGACGTTGATTGTGACGGCGGAGACTAGGCGCCGACAGGACCTGAAGAATCGGGCAGCTTTATTTTCTACACCTTGCCTGTCTCTCTCCCAAGGGACATTCATGAGGTTCCACTCAATCTGATTCCAAGCAATTCGGGATTGGAACCCGCAGCTCGCGGGTTCCAATCCCGAATGCGGCAGCTGCGTTTTTGATAGAGGCGAAAATGCTGTAGGCCTGTGTGCTCAGATGTCGGTGCACGTTAGAGAACCTCAGGGAGTCTAAATTTCCGGAGTTCTCCATCACGGCGTTTCTCATAATCATATGGTAGTTTTGGTACATTACCCCACATATCAACCAATCAAGGGTCCCTCAATTTGTCATAGCTCTGTAACTTCATTGCAGTGGCGCCAAAATGGACACAAATGTAGCACTTGTCTGGAACACGTGAAACGTTTGTCGTGCGTCAAACAAGTGGTTCCAGCATTTGTCCATGACATTCGGGGGAACATCACATACGTCACATGTGAACAGACGTTGCAGAGCGCCATCAAAAGTGTACCTAAACAAAAGCTTTAGGAGTACAAAATTTACGCGCCGCTGACCAAGGAGAAAGTATATTCAAAAAAGACGTTTTGGCTCCCACACGGGAGCCTTGTTCACGATGAAGCAACATTGTGAGTCTTGTTCATAATGTTGGCTAGTTCAGAATGTGTTTCTTCACGCCAAAGACTCGCCTAAAGCTTTAGTGTTTTAGGTATAATTTCCCTAATACGTTAAGTGTGAAAATACATGCTGGACGTATACAGCTTTTCGCAGGAACCAGCTACAGCAGTGTCGAGTCAGTGCAGTCAGATGAACGATAAGATGGCATTAGCACAGTAATAATACATCTCTAAAGATACCACTGGTTTACCTTTTTATTAGTTTCTAAAAACGAGATGGGTAGGATTGCCCCAAATAAACGAAGTAGTCTTCAACTATACAAATCTTCTTTCAGTACCAAAAAAAATGAAACGAGCCTATATAACCAGACAAAAATAGTAGCAACTATTTTGGTAATATTCATTAAACATTGGCAATTATAAATTAGTCTAATATTGCGTGTGTTACCAAGAACAGGGTTAAGTGCAATATTGTATATAATATTATACGTCATACCTTACGCGCTTGATATGCAAGACTTCAATGAAACTATTTGTGTATAATGAAGAAATAAGCAGGCCTTTGAATGTACGTTAATACATACCAGAAAGACTGAGCATAAACAAGTACCTGGAAGATATATAATATGCATGCTAGCGAAACGCTGAACCGGCAGTATTATTCTACTGTGTACTTCATTCTTCTCAGATCATTTCACTCATGTTTAAGATGTTCAAATTCATTTGTACATAAATTCCATCACCAAGTTACCATGAATCTCGGCCATATTCACACATTATTTCCCACTATGGCTGGTGTATATGCGTAAGATTACTCAAATGTCCACGCCATTTTCTTGTTTCTTATCAGTTGACTTTATCGAATCCCTCAAAAAGTATCAGTATCTTACGTCATTCTGTATGGCCTCCGCGATCACTGACGCTGCAAGCTTTCTCCAAATTGTGGGGTTTTGCAGGGCCCCAGGATTGGTCTTTTTTTGACCACACTACAATGGCGTGTAGTGAAGTTATCGTATGACGTCATGTTATGTGACATCATAGTCTTAATTAAACAGAAGTACGTCACAAATCTGGGCAATGAGTGACGGGGTGACGACGCCATATGTTGTCGTACTAATGCGATGTTTTTTTTTTGCCTCAGTTGTGTGGACGCCATCGACACGAGACGTCAGTCAGTTATCACGTTTGATGGGGCGCCTAATAACGCATGTATGTCTAAGCGACAGTGTACAGAAGAAATACTGCATCGGACGCTGTAGGAAGATAAATTAACGTATGGTGGTGCTGCGGCTTTGAACAGGCAGGGCCATCTTTGGTCGAAAAGTTGAAATCAGGGATGTATATCGTGCGTTTACCCTTCCCTCCAATGCGCTGCCACTCGCGTACGTGCTCGTGCAGAGAGCATGCGGTGCGTTTTGAGTCATCTCACAATGTACCACCTGCAGTACGGCTCCATGAAGATCTCTGAGCTGGACAAGCACTTCCGAGAAGCGAATCTAACAAGAGGAGTAAAGCTCGTTAGTAAAGCTTATGATGCACAGCAGACGACGGAAAACGAGGACGCCCGAGTCACTGCGAAATGCATTCCTCGGGTGCTCCGTGATAATACCTTGTACGACGTATGCCTCCAGGTAAGTCTCAGTCTGCCAACATGAAGCCGCGTACTCTATCGATGTGCTGTGTTGACGCTTATGAAAACCATACATAATTGCCGTTTTGATGCGGTATCTAGCAGTATCAGCCGTGCACTTGCATGTGCAAACGTTTGCGGCGTGCTACAAAATAAATAAAACTAAAGTTATACCGTCATGTCATTAAAATGTCCGAGAAGTCTTAGAGTCATGTCCTCCGTGCCGTGGGCGCATGACCCGCTGATGTCGCGATGAAGCAACAAGCTGAAGTTTAACCACAGCGAGCCAAGTTGTAGAGCTGGCCTAGTTTTTTTTCGGCTCTCGTGTCATGCTTGCTCTATCTTTCGCGAACGCGGCTGTGTTCACGGGCTGTCACTTGCTGGGAAACTGATGCAGCTATACATGTGAAGAGCGTTCCTTGGTGTTGTCTGCATTGCTGTGGCAGCCCACAACAAAACAACACTTCGGACCTCTCCGACGCTTCCATGGGGCCGCTTCGCACAGCGAGCGTCTCGTTTTAGCGCGCCAAGCTGACGGCACTAGAACACTGTAGCCTAAGTTACCACACCGACAGCAGAACCCATGCGCGCGTACCGCACGCGCTCCCATTTCGGCGAAATACACAGGCTCGCTTGCGACCTCTGCCGCGTCTCTTCTCAAGCTTTCCGGAGCTCGCCGCCAGGGCCAGGCGAGGCGTTGTCATCGCTCCGCAAACTTGTGCTTCGGTTCGCCATAGTGCTTTCTTGGGGAATCACACTAACGCGATACAGAACATGGTAAACATATGTCGATGGTTTTCTGAACGATGGAAGCAATGAATAAGGGCGTCGCAACAAAACTTAAGTTGTAAATAAAACAAATTTTAAATGAACAGGTGCTACCATCCAGGTTGAATCACCGAGGAAGAAAATGAAACTTTAAAATAATCAGCCTGAAAATCTCTACAATAAGCCAATTCAACACAATGAGTGTGAGACACAAGAGAAGGTTAGCAACAAAAATCAAATGTCATGCATTTATAAATATTTTCGAGTTATACGTTTCAACCATAAAGCACCAAACCACGGCAATTATCATTCTTACGGCTTCAACTTTTTTTCAGCGGATTATTCCATAGTCTCCCTTCTCGCCTACATGTAACCTCCAGTGCATTTGGTCAGATACGTATATTAGAAGTGAACGTCATTTCATTCCTAGTTTGCAGCGACTATCGCGATGATGTTTGTATATCTTGTTGCTAATTCTTTTATTGTCGTGCATTTTACACAGTTTCGACCCATGCTACTAATTGTGGGGTCTTTCATAATTACATGCTCATCACCATCATAAGCATCGCGCGCTGCGACAGCTGCTGCGCGTGAATCCACGGGGTCTTCTTTTCGTAGTGCCAGAAGAAGAAGTGGCTTTCGTGGTGTCCGCCGTCCTTGTAGAACGGACCCGTTATTTGAATCCTTCCTTCGCGTTGCGTACCAGGCACGTCTCCCGCCATGACTCTGCCAAAGCTTTCCAGCACAAGCGACCATGAACCGGAAACTGGGGTGAGCTGTCTGAGCTAAGAGTGCTTTCGTATTTTACGCGCTGGTGCTGCTAAATTGCGTCATATCACGCTGGGACTGTAATTCCCAACTTGAGAGGTTTTAAGGGGTTCTGATGCATGCTTGCGCCAAGGCTTTTTCCCATGTGGCGAGCGCAACACACAGTGCTAGACGTCATTAACGAGTCGTGCGTTGCAAATATCCTCTTTGGTGATAAGGCCTACGTGGTGGAGGCACTCTGAAGCCAATGATTGAATGTAATACCGGCGTCACACGGGCATTTTCATTCGCGATCAGTGCCGATTTAGATTGACCACGATCCGGATTAGGCACTGCTACAGGGTCACTTTTATTTGCGATAAGGCCCGACAACGATCAAGACTATCGCGATCCGCGCATCGCGATCAGGCTGGGAGATTTTGACTACCTGTCGTTGTACTCCTGTCCGAGCTTGTTGAAAGCAAAACAAACAAGAAAATCAAGGGTGTTTCTGTAAAATTCGATTTAAAAAGCTGAATCTTTATTTTTAAAAGAAATTTTAAACTGTTCCAACAAGAAAAATATTTGTAATAATGCATATTTTAGGTGTCGCATTGAGCGCGTGTAGTTGTAAGAGAAGCAGACGATAAGCAGATGACAAGTTCAATCCTCGCGCCGTCGAAGCAGTTAGAGCCCCTCGAAGCAAACTGATTAGGAGTGTCACCCGCTTTTCGGCTTAGTCGCAGTGTGCGCGCACTTCGTGGTCGAATGAAGATACCTTTACAGTTAATGACCGCTGGAAGGAGCAACTGCAAGACTTCAGGCACCAGAAGAAGAACTCGCGCGTGTACAACGATATTGACGTTTCTCTGCGACTGGACGGCTATGAGCTGGTGCCATCAAAAATAAAAGCGAAATTATCGCACAGCGATAAGGGTAAGCGCAAAAAAACTCTGCCAATTGATGGAATAATGAAATTACTTTTGTATCGGCACGGAAAGCTTTTGGCGTTTGAGCAGTTCTTGCACGAATAACACTTTGCTGATTAATGGTTCTATTGAAAGAACGTACGCAGAGTGTTTTCAATGAAATGTTTTACGGCACGCAAGTGGCACCTGGTGCATTTCATGCGACTCGAGCCAGATTAGCTTGGGTTGTGTAACAGCGGCCATAACGTTTATCGCTATCAAGAAGAACGATCCCGATCACGCTGATCGCGAATAAAAGCGCCCGTGTGAAGCGGTATTAAATATGCAGAACCCTCTACAGATTGATTGATTGATTCATTCATTATAACGACCGAGATTGGCACAGGATACAATGTTACAGAAGTCATAAGGCAGGATACTCAAGAATAATGTTGGTAATTTCGGTTCCTTGATGTAGATCCGGAGCACTCCGTCTTTGCGATCTGCAGATACCGAAGCACGATCGTGTTGGCTTGCAATCCAGCCGGCCAACTCATGACGATTGATTCTGTAATAACTAGCGGTTTTTTCGGGAGCGGGTGCTAGCGGCCACGACGGCCATGGCGGCACAAATTTAGGTGAGGGCAAATATTCAACGACCATACACTTAAATTAAGAAAAACCCTTAGCAAATATTTGGGTGGGGGACCTTAGTCAGGCAGAGGTAATCTGCCTTTAGTTTCTTCAACCTAGGCAATCATTGTTTTTGTCTGAATAAACAGTCAATGAATGAATGAATGAAATTGACGTGCACGTTAACCATCCTCAGGTGACGGTAAATTCCCGCGTCTCTGATAATCATATCAGACTTTGAGGTGAGGAACCGTCAACAGTAATTATTAGTACGGGTGCTACTTTGTCATAAACGTGGATCAGTTTTCACAGATATGTCCATGTGTGTGCCTGATCTCACGATCGGAAGCGAAAGCAGTTGGCGGGAAGAAAATTGTCATCTCATATTTCCCACTACTGGGAGCTTCCAGTCATACTATGCACAGTGAGCTGGTGTATTTATCTTGAATGTAAGGATGTAAGGCAATAGACAACTTCATAGCTTTTGTTTCAAGCGGGTAGAAAAGTACAGAATTACTATTTACTGAACATAAGTGCGAACGCGAAGTAAGCGTGAGAAATTATTTGGAATAAATGTACCTGTTTCATATATATATATATATATATATATATATATATATATATATATATATATATATATATATATATATATATATATATATATATATTGATGCGTCTTTGTGAGCGCAACCTGAAAATTTAATTATCGCGTTAATGACAAATGCTTTTCGCCACGATTTTACCAACTAGTCTGCCTGCGAAACGCTGCCGCTAAATGTAGCGATGATCGAATTTTCGCATATTCTCCAATGTATTCGCAGCGTCGTCCCGGTCAACCTGCGGTGTACGGTGGTGCCACTCAGTATCGGAGCCGAGCTCACAAGTTGGCCACGCTCGTCATGATGACCTCGGGCAGCGCCAATGCCGCCATGTTTCCCATGATGTTCATCTCCTACGGAGGAGGTTGGTATATACCGCTACTCGCTACTGCACTCAGTGCGAAGCGCATGCCCGCACTACAGCCATTGCACCGACGAGAATTGAGACTCGTGTGCCGAGACGTTGTGTTTAACAATTTCTACTCAACAATGGGAAAGCAGTGAGCCATGCTATGCTTGAGAACCGTGAAGGCACATTCGTCAAAGAGAAGTTTGTCCCACCAGTGTACGCAAGCACTAGAGCCACTTATACACTAAACACCCCGAAATTGCGTCGCAATGTGTTTCAAACACTTCGAAATGATGTTATCGTAAGGGTAATTAACCCTGTGGAACACACTCCAGAGAAAGCCGAATTGCGGGTTTTCAGATGTTGTGAAAACATCGTTAGTTAATAATATTTAGAGATGGCTCACTTGGAAGGCCAGAACTCCTGAGCACCAGTGCCTTTACTTCACATGTTACTAACCCTTCAGCTTTGTGTACATGTATAACACGCCATTTACTTTGTTGGTGCATTGCATTATTGTAAGAGGGTGTATAACCAACACATAGTAATACTACCAGCTCATTATCGATTTGTCGATGCTCGAATCTACACAGAAAATGCAGCCACATGGCCACTGTCACTGTAAGTGTCGGCTCAATGAAATTTGATCAAAATTCCAAGTTTTCTATTAATACAGTAGAAGCAACTCAGGCACTTTAGTGTCTACGGGAGCTTCAACGCACAGCGCTCCATCCAGAACAGGAATGATGGCTAGAACACAAGTTTGCCTATAGTCTTCCCTATTCTTGGCTCTTTTAGCTCCATTCAGTTCCATATGGCCTGTAAAGACATTGCCTCAAAACAAAGTTCAAAAAAGTTTAGCAGTTGTTTAACAGTTACACTCCACCACCTTGACCGTTTTAGTCTCAGCAATTTATATCGGGTCACGAACCTCACAGCGGTTAGTTTTTTTTTTTATTCGAAAGATATTCTAAACACAACAATAAACGAAGCCAAAAGTATGTTCGAAGCCCGCAAGCACGAAGACTAGGCACGTCCGTGTACTACCCATCATATCCACGGTGGCTGAACGATAGTATGTCACAGTCCCCTTTAGTTATTTTTTGTGAACTCAATATACAGATGATCTTATCGGGTACCTTGAATTTGTCAAAAAACATTTTCTGTGCAGTCTTCACTGCTTTCCATTTTTTTCTCTCTCTATTTTGTTTGTGGAGATATAAACATGAGTTACGAGCTACTTTCTTTATTATTGAGAGCTTCGCGGCAAACCGTAATGTGTGCCTCAGGGGTCTCAAACACGCGGTCTGCGCGTCACCGACCATTCGCCCGCTTCCCGCAGTCCGGGCCTCAGAGTCTTGGTCCCGTACTTTTTTTATGACTTTGTGACCCTGTGTGACACTGGCATTGTGTTTTCATCTATCGCGATTACTGGCCCTTTGTAACCTAAACAGACATGGCTGCTCCAAAACCATTTTTTTTCGTGAAGCACCTCACGCAATCACTTTTTGTTGAAACATAACCGCGGAACAAAATCTCTCAACTTCAAGATCAGCGTCGCTATTTTAGTAGCTGCGTAAATCCGGACTGATATGTTTCTCGAATCTAGACGTCACATTCTTTTCAGAATTGACCCTTATGTGATATGTGGGAAAGGCCTTTTGTCTAAGAAAAAATGGCGATGTTAAACCCCATTTTGTTCCAGCTGATGATATGGGCCTCCCGCGCCCTATGGCTTCCATCTTTTTAGTGTTCCGGCTCATTGCGGGACTATGTGACAGGCTCCTTGACTTGAGCTGCCACCGCCACAAGACAGCGCGTTCGAAACGCGTTTCACGCTGCATTCAAGGTGGTGGCTAGGCAAGTCGAGAAGCATAGCTGAATACGGGGGTAAACTTAGCTGGCTCGGCCTGGTAGCTTGAGACACTTTGTGTATAAAGTTTGGTTTAGCTAAAGAACATGATAGCGCTACGCGCGCTTATTTCTGTTTCGTGGGATCGAATCTCGGCCGCGGCGGCCATATTTACGATTGAGGGAGAAGTGTTGAGGCCAGTGCACCCAGAACACCAGATGACCGAAATTTCCTCCGCCCTCCACTACGGCGTCTCTCAAAATCATATCACCATTTTGAGACGTTCAGCCTCAACAAAAAACAAGCTCTGATATCAATACACGAGTTATCGAAACTCGGCATAGGCGGCACCTTATTGTAATCGTCAAGCTTCCCAATTTTTTAGAATATCCTGATAAGATTGTGCTCAGGATGCCAGTGGCCCAGCCGGTCCCCGAGCTAAGGCACAGCACAAGCGATATCGCTGGGAGGTTCAATCAGGTATGCATAAAATTAAGTCGGCGCGCTTTAGGGACAATTGAATTATCGATAACAGTCGACGGTGCCTGACGCTATCGCAGGGTTGTGTGGGTCAGTTTTTCTTTCTGTCTTCCAGCTCATTTATTAGAGTCTCATCTTTACTAGTTCTTGTTCGTCGCCATCGCGACCACGTGAAAACGCATTCGACACCACAGCTATGTTTGCTTAGGCACACATTCTAAAACCGAAGAGAGAGAGAGAGAGAGAGAACATTAGGAGAAAGGCAGGGAGGTTAACCAGGGCTGAGCTTTGGTAGGCTACCTTGCAGTAAGGGAGGGGAGAGGGGGAATGAAGTTATAGTGGAGGAAAAACAGACGCAGACGCGTAACAGTTTAACATCACGAATAGTTTAGCGAAAAAGAACTGCGCTTAAAACTCGTTTTCAAAAATACCACTTTTCTGAGCCTGACTCGTGGAAATGAGGCTATAAAAATTTTCGTGGTTATTTTAATGTAATATTCACGAATGAATAACTCGCACGCGACACTCGCTGTAGAAAATCGTCTGCTGAATTGCGTAAAAACTCAAAAAAATTTCTTGCTTGAAGACTGCGTTTGAAGCCAAATAATTTTTCTCCTTGAAGACTGCGTTTTTGACACTGCTGGTGATGCTCGAGCGAAAGCGAGTGAAAGAGGCACCACTCACTTGGAAAAGTGGTACCACGACCAGAATTCTACTGCGTCATACGCCTATGTGAGACTCTGTGGTTGTTTGAGAAGTGGGCGCAACGGTGGTGCATAACGATAAGCTCCATCCTGTGCAAGTGCTTCCACAAGGCCAGCAAAACTGGTGAAGTCTTCGAGACGGCCGTAGTAGCCGGCCATTTTGTCTGACGAGAAAACCTAAAGTAGCCCTTGTAGTACCTAGTTGTTGTACTTTACTTTCCTCTGGTTTCAGGTAATCAGGTGCCAGTTTAGGTTTACCCCAAGTACCAGATTGCCCTAAGATACGCGTTAAGCACCACTCGGTAACTCAAGCCGTAAGTAAAGGTCCCAAGTCAGCACACAAAAATGACCGTGCCACCAATATAAAAAATAGCTATAGGATGGGAATTACTCTCACCTCGTCGAAAAAAAAGTGCTGTTAAAGCTCCTGTATCAGCTATTTCGTGGTAGAATTGGCATTCGAAAACAGATGCCTCTTCCCAGTCCTCAATATCTCTCTTCGCGAAATTGTCGTGGTTGGAGGATTTTGGATTACCCTACAAGATCTAATTTGTATGCTGATTCATTTTTGTTTGTTCCATCAGTGAATGGAACCGCTTATCAAATGAACAAGTGCGTTGTATTACTGAATATGTCTTTTTCCCGACATTGTAACCCCCCGCTGCAGCGCCTACAGGCTAAGCGGGGTAATTGAAAGGCTAATAAGGAATAATTGAAAGATTAAAGGGTAAGCTTGGTTTCTAATCTGGGCCTTGAAATTATGCCGACGACACACCATTGGCTCTGTCGCTACGCGCAGTGCCATTCCTGCTGGCGTACCTGGTCCTGCTGATGACCGTGGCGATGCCCATGATGCAACTGGAGAGCAACCTGGCCCAGTTTGCTGGAGACGGCAACTGCGGCATCTTCAGCACGGTTCCGCTGTTCCTCGGTGAGTGCGACGCACGAATTTGTTTCGATCTGCGTCACACATGAACACGTTAAATCATAGAAGTGCAACACCCCCCGTTTATGCGATGCTTTTTGCATGGCTCGCACCTCAATCACAAGCGATAGAACCATTGATTTGTTGATAAACTAACAAGTACTTTGCAAAGCATGATTTCTGCGAGGTGTGCGTTGACTCCTGGTGAAACAAGCGTCTGAGAATACTCGCAGTTTATGAAGTAATTTATGCTCGCATTAGACGGTGCCCCTTGGATCCTGGTGTCATACTCAGCCAGCTGGACAACCAGGAGTTTGTCTTTTGAAGTTCAGCTATGCAGCACGCTCCCCCACTGCTCAACTGGCTGCCTTCTATCGGCACCATCATCTGTGCACTTGTTCCTCTCCGTTCCTATTATAGCCTCACCGATCAGTTCCATTGTATATATACCTTTGTATATCGTCGTTTCTTCTCACGACAATAAATAGTAATGGATGCGTGCTACTCAGTTCGGGTAAATATTGGTTTGAAGGAAGCATGAAGACTCAGCTGTTGCTAGTTTAATGATGGAAGGACATGAACTGCAACAACGCGCAGATGGTAAATGTTCTAGGATGGAAAAAAAGGCGCCCGCGTGTAAGGCGCGATAATCGATAGAGCGAAAATGGCGTGACCGAACTACTAAAGCAGCTAGTGGCTGTTCTGGGAGACAATATGTTTGATCCCATTGAGGGCACTTGATGCTCTTTTACAACGTAACTCTGAAAGGAACGTAAGCATACCCAATTACCCCCCAGAATGACAAGAACACTTCGCATTTACATCTTAAGCAAAACGTGAGGAAATAATACAAGTTCTGAGCAAAATATGTTATCTTACCGGCGAGCAAGAATGGTCTCAACCCTGTTAGTCACTATACACAAAAGCAATACAAAAGATATCCGAGGCATGATTAAGGGAACTCTGGCCAGAGCTCGAAGTCACGACTTTCGAACGGCTCAAGGTAACTACAGCATTAATTTTGCTAAATATTCTTGAATAGACGGGGAGCTCCAAAACGTCACGCGTGAAAAAAAAATAATCCGTCTTTGAAGGTCGCGACCTGCTTTATATTGTAACAGAAGAATATTAGGCAAAATTTACCTATTGTTGGAATGATTTGTATGTTAAAGAAGAGAAAGGTTACTCGATAACTAAAGATAACCCTAACACCTTTCTTGGACGTTAAGCACGTACACATTACTGATACTGGTATACACTTAAAACTCAGGCACGGGCTACGCTCTTACGCTGTACGTGATTCTGCGCGTGGTCGCCGACTCGCTGCCTCTGTCCGACGTGCTGCTGCAGATCGCTGGAGTCGGAGGCTCCTCCATCCCGTGGCCAGGATCCTGTCCGGGTGGCTGGACGGCCAACAACCGTACCTGTTACGTCATCAAGCACGGATCGGTGAGCACGCCTCTTGCGCCCTATTGCCCGATGTCGACATCTGCTGAACTTATAGTGTCTTTCGTAAAGCTATTAACAACTGCTCAAAGGCTAAGCACCATCGGCGTACGAACAGGGCGGCATAGACGAAAGCAGTCATCCCCCCTAGCTTACGCAAGATCAATCAATAAGTCAATCAATCAGTCTGTGTTTATTTACGCCAAAAGTTATGTATTGGTGGCGAGAAGCGGGGAGATGGCAAGAAAAGCTGCAATTTCTGCAACTGGGCCGATTCAGGGCGGGGAGGGTAGGTAAGGGAGGGAGACGATTAGTCTCCCTCATACCTATAGTGCAGGCTGGTAAAGGGTTGCGTGAAAACGCAAAAAAAAAGAATTGATGAATTCTCGAGACCTTCTTCTTCGGTGACAAGTGAATGGTTTGCCTCGTGGAACAGTGGCGAAGGTGCTGAGCTGCTGACCTGAAGGTCGCGGGTTCGACACCGGCCAACACATTTCGTTAGTGGCGGAAAGGTAGAGGCCCGCTTACTGTGCGATGTCAGGGCACCTTAAAGAACACCCGGAGTCCTAGTGTTACTGGAGCCCTTGTGGTAACAGCTATTGCTGTTAAATATTCTAGGCACGCTAAGTAAGATAAGCTTTGTCGGATGAACACGCCTCATTAGCTCGACTATTTCACCGAATATTAGGACCTGTGAAGTGGAGCTGTAGTAAAACAGCTAAGAGATTTCAAACTTAATGTTATGGGTATGGCTGGGCTCATTGCCGTCTTCCGCAACAAAAAAGATGAGCAATGCCTTGTGCATTGCTTATCTTCCGCAACGCGAATATCGAAACATCTTATGTGGTTATGACATGACTGCGAGAAAAACAATTAGAGCACGTAAAGACTAAACTTTATTTGGGTGCACTTGCGTGCTTAAGAAGAACGACGTTCAAAATGCAGCGATATCGGCGCAGACTGTCTCCGGTCATTGATTAACCGAATAAGTGCTTAGGCAAGTCGGCATTCACTTGTGGCGTCGAAGATCCCACGGCTATCATTGGTGGCCGCGTTAGTTCTATAGACGCGCGATTCTCGTAGTGTTTTGCGGACTGTCCATTTCAGACTTCAGGGATTTTCCGAAGCTCGGCAATTAGCACACCTCCTGTTCCCGGTCCTTTTTCCGTAACATCATTTTTACGATACAAAGCTTTCATAACTTTCTACACAAATGAGAATGACCGAATTCGTTTCGTCGCAACGAAGGCTGCCTCCAGGTAACCACTAGGGGATGCACATCTTGGAGGCCACGTGCATAAATGCTAATCACGTTAACACCTGATCTCAGGTTTCGAAACACTAAGACGTGGTTCATGCAAGACAGTGGCTATATGTATAACGTGTCAGCTGCGTAAAAATATAACCGATGTAGCAATAACGTGATCACCATGCAATTGTAATGATTATTACACGGCGTCATTCGTAATTTCAACGCAAATATCAAACTGTGCATTAACATGTGTCTGTGAAATTGCACACTGAGATGAAAATGGAGTGACATCACGAAATTAAAGAAGGAATACCAATAATACGTCCTCTCTAGGTGATTACGCAGCTGTTGAGTCAGTAATTAGGCCAGTAATTTATTATTCCGATAGCAGTTTAGAGCCACTCACGTCCGATTATTGCCATCCGAGTTGGCATGGTCATGAAGTTTCGTATAAAGTCCAACTGGGTAACATTGCGTCATGCGTCGTATGTCCTTTGTTGGAGCTAAACGTGCGAAGACAGCCGATCATCGCCGCTCTGTAGATGAAGGAATACTGGCTGGCGATATTTCGTACTTCTAAAGGAGTACAAGTGGGTAGGGGAAGGGGGTTCCGCCGTATGGCTTCGTGGCTTAAGCCAGCAACTGCATAGCCTGATTGTTCGAGCGCGGTCATGTAATCTCGTCAGGAATCAGCAAACGATTTATACCTTCGCACGTGCAGTTTTCTCGCTGGTGTTTGAGAGACCGCAAGAACGTCGCTGCGCTTGTTGCGGTGGCCGCTTTTCTAACACCGGAGTTTTGTTTAGTTATGTAATGTTGGTAACTAAGAAAGTTATCTGCCAGATTTTGCATAGCATCAATTTCCTTGCTGTCACGATAAATTTTTCACCTTTGCGTCGAAAGGGTGACATCAGTAAACGATTCCGGCTTTCCAACGGAATGGCGTAAGTTCCATGGATACCACACAAGAAACGATTTGGTGGGTATCCAATATTCAGTTTCAAAGTAAGGCTGAGAGAAGCGCACTTCTACATGCACTTGTGTCACTGTTATCTGTCACAGATAATGTACCCGTACTTTCGTGTAACAGTCACTAGGAATATACCCACATTCAGGAAGTAACAAAGTCAATGAAAGCATTGGGGCAGCCTTCGTAGTTTCGACAGTATATTGGTTTTAAGTGTGAAATCTAAATGAAAGGGTGGACGAGAAAATCGGCCAGCGGTGGGGAAGAAATTCACAGCATTAGTCTTAAATAGTAACCGACGGTTTACCAGTCAGCTTCTAGCTAGTCAATATCACTTGTTACGCCGTGCCATGAGGTAAAAGTGTTAACTGGAGCTGCCCGATCATTTCCCAGATTGCAAATACATTAATGCAGAATAAAGTGGACACGTACCGGCGGCCGCCGTTAGTCATCGGCTAGACAATAAGGGCGCCAAGCCTGCTTAGGGCCTGAGCTCCTCTTTGATGTGAGGGGTTACTTGTTTTGAAAATGTCACTTCTATCGTTCTTGCACCCTGTTAGGCATGTTACCCGCAACATTTCTTGATTGAATCTTATCGCTGTAGAGCAGTATTGTGGCTTGGAGCCAACGTCAAGCGCCCCAATGTCGATTGATTACACAATTCGACAGAAAATACCTACTGTATTTCTTCCTCTATTACGTGTTTGAAATCTATTGGTACTGTATTCTAATTCTACAAGGAGCCAATTCTATTAGTAATCAAGTTATCATTACTATGACGCGTATACTGCTGTTATTTAATGTGAATTGTATGCTTACTTTACCTACTCACCCTGAAAAATGGCTCATGAGCAGTCTGTAAGGTAGTTTTCAATGATAACAAAAAACGAAAAAGGGGATTTCTTGGCGCTATTTACGCCTATATACTCACTGATGCAGCACAGCCACCGAAAATACTCTCTGTGTGCCATAATAGCCCCTATACTATTACGCGAATGACAAGTCGGTCGACCGTACTGAAATAAAGTAGCAAATCGGGCTAGATGTACCATACTCATCATGACGAGCGCAAAAGAAAGACAAAAAACACAAGAAAGTGCAACACAAGCGCTGACACAAGCGCAGCGCTAGTGTCGTGCACTTTTTTGTGTTTTTCGTTCTGCTTGTGCGCTCATCATGATGAAATGGTCGAACGTAGTCTGTAGATTCCAGCTATCGATTGCAGTGCTGACCAGTTCCGTCCCCAGCTCGAGCAGAGAGATATCTTTTCGTCTGTTACATTCCCACGCTTCAAGAGGCTGGAATGTGCATAAATGATGCTTACTCGCGTCTTCGTGGTGACTTTCGCAGGTCCCGTGCCGATCGTTGCGCAGTCGATTCGTGGACTCCTTCCGGCGGCTGTCGCTCGGAGAAGGCGTGCCTCTTCTGCACGGGGACCAGGTGGCGCTGGTGCCATCCAAGTCGTACCAGCAAGAGGCCGCCGGATGCATGCCCGATCTGTACACACCGTTGCCGCCGTACGACTTGTGAGTGGCGGAAGTTTGAAAGACGATGGTCATTTCCGTCTGTATGTTTGTCCACCCGTAACAGTACCGACTACTCAGTATTCTAAACGCCACCAGACGATACCCCAAACGGCCGACCCCATCCGTAGCGCCCACCAATGCTGCTCAAGATTCAGCGTTCATACTTGCACGATTTTCAATTAAAACGAAATTATTGCGCATAGCTGAGGCACCATAACAACACGTATATATTTTGTATGTGCGCCTTTTACTAGAAAAGGCATACATTAGTAATTCTAAGGGCCGTAGCGTTTATCAAGCTGCGCTGATCATGCAACGCTTGCACGCAGAGGCAAGTGTTTTCAACGCTTTGCTAAGACGACACGGTGGCGGCACCTACCCGTCGCCTTGCGTTCTACACCTTATCACCTCTGAGACGGGCGCGCATGCCCGTTTCAGAGCCACACGCTTCGTCTTCCAAGATACCTGCCACATAGCGTTCATGCCTCACGTGTAACATAACTTGATGCGCTCGTTCGCTTCCGCTGCACGCTCGAGGCACTCTAACACAGTGCTTCCAGAATGCCAGTCACCAATTTTCTTGCGCAGAAAATCAAATAAAAGTTTTGTTTACTCTCTCCAGACGCAATACTATCTTCTGTCGATGACATTTGCAGATTAACATGCAGATACAGGGCCGATTTTTTCGTCAACACTTTTATGCTGAAAACCCAGTGTTAGTCTATCTCAATTTATTGTCATAAAAGCTACAAGGCGAGAACCTCAAACTCCTCTCATGCAGCGGGCCCGAGTCGCAGAATTCCGACCAAAGGGCCTGGTCAGGAAAAAAACGCAAAATCGAAAGGGCGGTAGTATAGGTCGTACACATTGCCAAAAAACACCACCATTTGAAAGATAACCTTTCCCATATCTCACGTATGGGTCATTTATGAAAAAATTTTTTGGCCATCGCAACATTTTAACCAACAGCATGTAAATAAAAATTCCTAAAACGACTAAAATGTGGACGCTAATTCTGAAATACTGCTTTTGTTTCATGGCTACGATTCAACACATAGTGACTTTTGGGGTGCCTCGCGCAGACAATGCTTTAGATCACTGATGCCTGTATAGCTATCGCACATACTTATGAAAATAAGTATATATTGTTACGTTTTGCCCGGCAATTCGTCTGGGCAGATGCCGTTATGCGTAAGCTGGTCTACTGGGGGTGGGAGGGGCCTCTCAGCTCTTTCGGCGTCCAGTGTGCCAGACGCTCTTGAAGATTTCGGCAATGGCCTAGATCATGCGGCATGCAAAGGCGAGTTCCTGACTTTCAAATGCGGACCCTTTCGTCGTCCCTTCGAGCAGCAGTGGTGCCTGATGACCTCGGCGACTCATCTAGCGAGGGGGAGGCTGTTGTGACCGGCGCCAGAGCTGACGGGGAGCGGCACTTTTTTAATCCTCAGTCACGTAGCCGACCGGCCGGCTGCCTATGCTCGTCAGGCATTGTCCCTGCTAGCCGGAGGATGAGACGTCATGTCGCCACGACGCCGTAAACCGTTCGAGAGAGGACAACAAAGACAGTATCTTCCTTGGAAGAGACCGTGGCAGCCACCGCAAATCACCCCGATAATTGAGCGAACAGATCGGCGGACCCTTTATGTATGCTGTCAGGATCTTGGGACCTCTCGACTAGCAGCACACACACGACGAGGAAGAGCCCTGCTGGCGCCACCTTGCAGTGTAGTGATCACGATTCAAAATTGGGCGTGCACGTGGGCCGTGCATGCTCGTCCCCCTCACCTGTTGTGTGTATGTGTTATTTGTGTTCCACTCGGAGAGGAGGAGCCCGACAGGGCTTAGAACGACGCCGCCGAGTGCTGGACGTCACTCTTAACTATGTAATGGTTCATCCACCACGCTCGTGGTTTCTGAAACAACTACACTTCTTTGCTGTAAATACGTGTAAATAATGCCATAAACCTGTTTGTTTTCGTATCCTCCTGAGTTCCTCCTTCAAGATTAACAGTATATGCTATAAACATGGCCCTACGCGGGTCGGGCGCCACGTGTTTGAAACCCCCGCTATATCGACACAGAGGCTCATTTTTAAGCCGCATGTCTTTAATGACCCATGCTCGTAGTGTCCGACCATGCTGCTTCCCTACTTTCCCCGAAAAATAATGTATGGCGCAATCGGTGCCACGCAAGTTTATTTGTTGTGTTGCACCAAGAGGGTTTAGAAGGCCAGCTTTCGCCGCAGGTGACTGTGCTGCGCATTCCGCGCACACACAGCATCTTCATTTTACCTTTAATTATTCTGTTTTGTTTTTCAGCCGACGTCAGCAAGCACTTGTGGAACACACGTTCGACAACATACGGGTGCAGCCACTGCTGTCAATGGCCGCCATCTGGGTGTTGGTGTTCACCCTCGCCCACGTTGGATTCATCCGGCTTAAAAACGTGCGTCTCACGACTTCTTAATGTGGTTGTTGAGCAACACTTGTAGGCCAATAAACTGTACTTAACAACGACAAACGGTTGGATAAGCTGTCCTTGCATTGCTGGTGTTCGAGAAATGCTGCAGCAAAACGGGTACACATGAGAAAAAGAAAAATAAAACAATATGCGGAATTGCTCGTGTTTTTCAGGCTATCTGCATATTTATTTTTAGGGGTTTATGAAGAATTGAAATTTCAAACATTTTTTTCAATTTGCGTCTGGTATTAGATTCTATTCGCATTGATATGTCACTCTTCGAGCTATGCGAGCTTCCTGACGACAAATATAGTCGACGTTCGATTGACAGTGGTCCCTTAAGATTTTTATTATGCTGCACCCCACTACATCAAAAAATTGCAGTAAAGCTGCCTTTCGAATTCCGCTACCATCGCAAATATGTTGACCCAAGAAAACGCTGCTTCCAACACGGAGGTGATAGATGTAGCAAAGTACAAGGCTCAATGCTGTTTTGGCCCTGAAATATTGATAGTAAGTCTGAAAAATTGGATGCTGAAGATTTTTTAGCATCCGAAATTCCCGGTGTTCTTGTACATCGACGTCTACGAGGTAGATCCTATTTGGAAGGGAGCGCACGCCCTTGCTCGCGCCCGCCACCAACGTTGAAAGAGGAGGACAGCTTGAGCAAATAGCATTTTTGCCTTCCACGCGTAAAGTGTTGTCGGCCACACTTTCATTGCACCAAGCCATGTACATAAATACGATTCGGCCTCTGCGTTGCCTCGTTCTTGATCATTAAGAAACGCCACCCCACCTGCACTTCATCAACCTATAGCCGAAAGAAAACCTCTCACGTTGGTATCACACAATAATATGCTTAGAAATCGTCTACAAAGTTTCTTTTCTGCAATTTCCCGTTCCAAGTATTCTAAAAATATTGTAGAAATATTAGAAGACTCGCTTTATTTAGCACTTGAATATTTGAACTCGCTTCGCACCCAGAACTTTGCTAGTCGCACAGCTCGAGTATTTTTGTTGCAACAGATTTCCTACATCAATTTAATACATACATATGCGTTCGGAGGTTTCATCAGCCGATTTGTGATTCCATCCCAGCCGAGCATTTTACCATTCGGTTTAAGAGAAAGCAATGGCTTAGCAACGTTGTCTACTTCTGCGGAAAATAATCTTGTGCCTTTAAAATCCCGCGACAACTCCTACGCTCAGATAAACGGCGACAGGCGTCTGTCAAATCCTATCAAATTAAACATTTGCGGTGGAATGAGTAACAGAGAAAGAGGCCTTTACATGCCAGGTCTCCGTGATCATACCAAGTACCGCATGAACGAACAAATGCCGGAGATGAATGCATCAAATGTATGCCTGCCTTCTAAAATAACAAATTTGCTACATGCGCGCGCTATTAATAATTTGAAGAAACTAGAATGTTTCACGAGGTAACTTGCGAACTTTAAGAGAGAGTTACTTTAGTAGGAGGTTCATGAAAGAAAAATCAGTCATTCATTTTCTATAGAAATGTTAGAAAGGCGAAGCTAAAAAGCTATGAACCCTGAGGCGGTTTTGCTACAATGTTCCGCGACAGTGGTGTAGCCGTTACGGTACCTGGCTTATGACGCAAAGGTCGTGGGTTTGTTCCCAGTCATGGCAACCGCAATTTGATTAGGGCGAATCGCTAGAGGCCTGTGTGGTTAGATTTGGTAGTTGGGGTTCTACGTACTAACACTCCGATGCAACTCTGAGGCACGCCGGAGTGGAGTGTTCGAAAATTTTCACCTTCTGGTGTTCTTTATAGCGCGTGCACCTAAATACAAGAAGGCGGGCCTCCAATATTTCGCGTCCATCGAAATACAATCGCCGCGGCCAGGATAGTTAGCCACGGCATCGACTTTGGGTCAGCTCCCGGGCACGATAAACACTAGACCATCCTGGTGGGTTTGTGCTTAGATTTAGGTCAAGGTTAGGAACCTCAGGCGACCCCAGCATGGTGGTCTGATGGCCATGGCTATCGACTGCTAACACGAAGGTCGCAGGTTGGAATCCAGGCGGCGGCGGCATTTTCAAGGGAGGCGGAAATGTTCGAGGCGCATGTAAATAGATTTATTTGCACATTAGAAAAATTCAGGTGGTCGAAATCTTCTGGAACCCTTCGTTATGGCATCTCTGATTATCATATTGTGGTTTTGGAATGTCAAACTGCAGAAATTAATAAATGCAGAGCATTTCTCAGTCACACAATGTCGCGCTTCGGCACGCCGTCCACACCGTTGCTGTGCATGATCGAGTCTCATGCCCGCCCAAGAAGACACGCGCGAAAATGTTGCTCCCCTCCCCCTCTCTCAGCTCGCAAGGCCGACGCAGGCAGAGTCTGCTAGTAAAAAAGAGACGACTGCTCGCACTGCATAACCATTCAGTGGCCACCCCGTATATGTATAGGCACTGGATCGCACATCAGCGTCCCACCACTCGGTTAAGGCAACGCTTCTTCCTAATTCATTAAATAATAATAACAATAATAATAATAATAATAATAATAATAATAATAATATAATAATAATAATAATAATAATAATAATAATAATAATAATAATAATAATATAAAGACGAAATAACAATTAGGCAATCTCAAACCGAACCAACTTACGCAACATTCACGTGATACCCCCCCATGCGACGCATTTAGTGGAGTCCCCCCCCCATGAGAAGGTGCGGGTGTCATTTGTTATTATTAACCACAAATGATCGAAGTCTCCACTGTCTTCACTACGGTGTCTATCGTAATAGCATCGCTGTTCTGGAACGTAAAACCGCGATCATTATTATAAAGATTCAGCTACAATTCACAGCCTGATGCACAACACAAGTACTAGCGGAATGCATGTTTGGTGCAGGACAGAAAGCGACACAACTGCGATGTGGCAGTGGCCTCGGGGAAAATGTTCTGTACCAAACAGATCTCAGCTGCAAGGCCTCCTTACCTTAAAAACCATATTGGTGCTTACTCCCGCACTGTGCGCAGTTCTTTTACGTGATGCTGGGCCTGCACGTTGCAACCGCCGTCGCGCTGCTGCTAAGGGCGCTGTCCTTGGAAGGCGCCGCCAGGGGACTTCAAGCCTTAGCCTACGCAGACTGGAGCCACGTACTCAGTGCGGAGGCAAGTTCAGACCCGCCTTGGTATACACTCAAACGTCATTATAACAAAGTTGCATCTAACACACACAAAAGCAAGTTGGTTACATCCAAAAAATTCGTTATGAAAGTATATTCCTAACGCTATATCTACCGCAAGACTTTTTTTTTAATTACTACGATTCAACCAATGTCCGGCTCAATCAGGGATCTTTGTATCCAGGTATGAGTGTAGCAGTCCGGCGAATGTGCCGAGCTTCTAGGCTTGCGGTCGCCAATTTCATTGTTGAAAAAGGCAGCAGCATTTCAATGAAAACGAGATGCGATAACACCTGCACACGTGTTTATAGATGTAGAGAATGGCAGTAAACCTACACGTGCATCTAACTAATGTGCTTTTCCAGTGCTCTGCTATGCAACATGAAAAAATACGTAACTACGCTCCCTCCCGTAGGAACAAAAAAAAACAAATAAGCAGCGCCCTCAAATAAGCTTGCCGATTTCCCTGTTGTTCGTTGCACATTTAGCAATGTGGCAGGTTGGACGCCAACATTCGTCGCAACTATGCAGGGATTCATTCCACTGTACTTCACTATCATTTTCATGCAGATGATCTGGGAGCTGATATGAACTCATTCGTAACGCGGCAATAGCGCTGTTCTGATTATAAGCCGACTCTAAGACCATAGCGGCACGCCGCTTTTCCAGCCGAAAAATATATATTGCCGCATTCCTTCCTAATTTTTGTTATCACCTCGTTACAGTGTAATTCTCAGCGCAAAGCACACCTGCAGTGTTCGAGAAGCTTCAAGATTGCACTGGGTCATTTTGTTAAGATCCCGCCCACAAACACGAACACTGCAGATTATTCTGGAACCTACGTAGCCGTGAGTTCGGCCAAATAAATTTGTAGTTTAATATGAGCATCCAGTTCGCTCCATTCGCCCGTGTTAATGGGGCCCTGCAACAATTTTGAGTCGGGACGAGACAAGAAAGAACGCCATTGCAGTGTGTGACAAATATTCGTGACTCCGCTCGTACTAGATGAATTCTTGAAATTTTTGCGGCATTCAGTTTCTGGGGTTATATGCTTTTCCAGTGAAATAATTCCGTGGTTACTCAAAAAAGTGTTTCAGGGCCCCTTTAGGCAACTCATATATATATATATATATATATATATATATATATATATATATATATATATATATATATATATATATATATATATATATATATATATATATATATATATATATATATATATATATATATATATATATATAATAAAGGCATCTATTATGCGCTTCATGCTCATCTGAACAGCAGTCAATCATCATCATATGTTCTGGCTGACAATCATCATCTTCTTTGAACGTGCGCTTCATCTTCGGGTCCGTTGCGCTTGTGCGTTCCCGAGTTCACGGCCAATAAACCTCGTTACGACCGAGTCGTCATACGTGGTGGAGGTGGATTGACGATCCCAGTACCTTTTTTTACAACGCCTACTCGCTGGAGCTCCGTTCAGGCCGCCGCTTGGACCCTCAGTCCGCCAACATGTCTCAGAGTGAGTGGGTGGATGCCCTTTCTGCTCCCGTCTCTGCGCCGCAAGCCCCTCCTCTTTACATCGTAAACCACCAGCGTGACCCTCCGATCTTCGCTGGTCTCCGCGGCGAAGATGTGGAGGACTGGCTCGATAACTACGAGCGGGTAAGCGCAACTAATCACTGGGACGACTCTAACAAGCTCCGCCGAGTATCGCTTTATCTTACGGGCGTTGCCAAGACATGGTTCTTGAACCATGAGATCGGCCTCGTTGACTGGCCTGCCTTCAAGCAGCAGCTTCGTCAAGTATTCGGCACGCCAGCCGTTCGATTCACTCTAGCGAGGAGGGCCCTAGATACTCGCCAACAACATCCCGGCAAGTCATACACATCTTACATCGAGGATGTCCTTGCGCTTTGCCGGCGCGTCAAATCTTCGATGTCCGAGTCGGACAAACTGCGCCACATCCTGAAGGGCATCGGAAGCATTGCCTACAATGCCCTTGTTGCCCAGAATCCTTCTACTGTCGCTGACATCGTCTCTACGTGTCAGCGTCTCGACGAACTTGATTCTGTTCGCCTTCAGTCGGGCAATAGTGAACACCGTACAGCAGACCGGGACCTGCGTGACATGATACGGGAGATCATACGCGAGGAACTTCAATCAATGGGCATCTCATAACCTTCTCCATCTGTCACACAGCCTTCAAGCATGGTTCTGCGTGACATCGTAAGGGAGGAACTAACATCATTCACCGGTCCAGCCTACGTACAGCCACCTCCGTCTAGCCCTCAAACGTACGCGCAAGTGGCGGCCGCGCCTCCTCGCAACGTAAACTCTACTTCGCCGCTGCCATCATTCACGCCGGTTGCTGCTGCACCACCGGTCTACTTCCGGCCAATGCCACCCGACCCTCCGTCTGTCCACTTGAGTGCGCTATTTCCTGGTGCGCCGAACGCCCTCTACTACCCCCCTTGGCGAACGTCTCGCCCAACATGCTTTTACTGTGGATATCAGGGCCATATATCGCGCTTATGCCGCAAGCGCCAGCAGGACGAGCGTCGCGGGTACGGCATGCGCAAACGGGACTTTTCCAGTGGGGATTCTTACGCTCAGCGTTATTCATCTAGACAGCAGCGGTCTCCATCTCCGCCCGCGTCGACTGAGACGCGAAACATTTACCGTTCAAGCCGACGCCGATCACTTTCGCCCTTCCGTCGCTCCTCCTCTCCTCTTCGGCCAGCCTCGTTTACGACTGACAACCGGTCGGAAAACTAAATGATACAGTTTTCGGAGGAGAAACTGCATGTAACAGTAGGACTCATATTCCTCCAGCACGCCCGTTCAGCATGGTTTCTGTTACGGTGGAAGGAGATCTCGTGGACGCTTTGGTGGACACCGGTGCTACAGTTTCTGTGATTAGGTATGATTTGTGCAAACGCCTGAAAAAAGTAATGACACTTTATAATGGACCCAATCTAGTCGAAGCCCAGGGGAACACTATCCGCCCTTTTGCTCTTTGTACTGCTCGTGTGTTTATTGATGACATTTTGCATTACATCGAGTTCACTGTGCTTACCCGGTGCTCTCACCAGCTAAATCTAGGGTGAGACTTCCTATCTTCTTCTTCAGCCGCTATATGTTGTGGTGAACGGATTCTGCACCTAACTAATACGGACGCCATGTTCGACGAAGGCGTCTACAAGCCACTACGCCTGTTCGCTCGCGAAGATCTCGAACTACCGCTACATCAAGAATAAATTGTGACCCTGACCTCTAAGGACATCGACCACGATGACGTTTTGGTGTCCCTTTCGTCGACTGTCGTCGCTAAAGGCGTAGCCCTTGCATCAGGTGTCGTACGCTTTCACCATGGCTCCGCGCTCGTCATTGCTACGAATGAAACGCCAGAGAAAGTTCTCCTGCCAGGGGGCACTGCAGTAGCCTGTGTTGTGGATGCTGAGCCTGTCAGCGTCACGCCACTTAAACGTGCCTCTACCGACGACCGTTCTATGAGTAAGCCTGGATCATCCTCTCCCTTCACAGCCCTTATCAGTGATGACTTAACAGCTATGCAGGCGCAGCAGTTGCTTGCGTTATTAACGAAACACGCCGATTCTTTCGACATCTGCTCCACAACGTTGGGCCGAACTACCACTGCAGCGCATCGCATTCAGACGGAGGGAACATCTATTGTACATCACCGCCCGTACCGCGTGTCTCTCGCTGA
Source organism: Rhipicephalus annulatus (assembly GCA_013436015.1). Taxonomy (NCBI): domain Eukaryota; kingdom Metazoa; phylum Arthropoda; class Arachnida; order Ixodida; family Ixodidae; genus Rhipicephalus; species Rhipicephalus annulatus. The sequence continues at coordinate 716,854 of WOVY01000051.1, read as the reverse complement.
GCGAAAAATCATTGAGGAAAACGTCGCTGACATGCTCCAACGAGAAATAATTTGTCCATCAACTAGCCCTTGTTCATCCCCTGTTGTTTTGGTACGAAAAAAAGATGGCTCCGTGCGCTTTTGCGTGGAATACCGGGCACTTACCAGCATCACACGCAAGGACGTATACCCCATGCCACGCATCGACCACGCCCTTGATTCACTGCAAGGCGCCGAATACTTTTCAAGCCTTGATTTGCATTCGGGATATTGGCAAATGCCCATGCACGATGACGACAAAGAAAAAAACGGCATTTGCAACCCCCGATGACCTATACGAATTTAACGTTATGCCTTTCGGGCTCTGCAATGCGCCCGCGACGTTTGAACGCATGATCGACACCGTCCTGCGTAGTCTCAAATGGAAGACGTGTCTCTGCTACCTTGATGACATTATCATCTTTTCATCAACGTTTTCTCAGCACCTGAGGCACTTGGATGACGTCCTAACATGCCTCGCCGGTGCGGGTCTGCAGCTCAACACTAAAAAAAGCCGTTTCGCCACCAAATCCATGAAGGTTCTCGGTCATGTCGTCAGCAAGGACGGTGTTCGCACTGACCCCGACAAGATCGCTGCCGTCCTGCGACTTCCACGCCTCACAAGACTTAAGGATTTGCGAAGTTTTCTTGGCCTCGCATCCTATTTTCGCCGCTTCATACGAAATTTCGCTTCAATAGCTGCGCCACTTCACAAACTACTTGCTTCTAATGCACCCTTTGTGTGGTCCGAGGAATGTCAGTCGGCGTTTGACCTATTGAAGGAAGCTTTGACGTCAAAGCCTCTACTCTGCCATTTTGATGACACTGCCCCAACACTCCTGCATACCGACGCCAGCGGTTGCGGTATAGGCGCTGTTCTCCTCCAACGCAATAACTCTGGACGGGAAAGGGTCATCGCATATGCTAGCCGAGTGCTTACTTCTACCGAAAAGAACTATACCATCACTGAGCAGGAGTGCCTCGCTGTGGTTTGGTCCATACAAAAGTTCCGTCCTTATCTGTACGGCCGTCAATTCACCATCGTAACGGACCACTACGCCTTGTACTGGCTTTCTACAATAAATAACTTGTCCGGACGCTTGGGTCATTGGATTTTACGCCTACAAGAGTATCAGTTTGAGATTATTTATAAATCGAGCAAAAAACATCAAGACGCCGACGCTCTTTCTCGTTGCCCACTACCTACGGCTTCGTTGGACCCTCCAGCTGCCACCTCCAACGACACCAGTGCGGACGTGACTCCCACTTCTGTTGCCTTGCTCGCCTCGCTGTACCAACCGCCAATCAACGACGAAAAACCCTTCAGTTCTCGCCAGCAGGCTGACCCGTATTGTCGGCACATTATAGACCAACTCTCAGGAGCTACGCGTCCACCCAGTGCACGCCTTCGTCGACAACTCGAGCGCTTCAAGTTTCAGGACGGTGTGCTGTATCGTCACATATATCATCCTGACGGCCAACGCTGGGTACCTGTTCTGCCACGCGCTCTTCAACATCATGTACTTAACGCCTTTCATGACGAATTGACTGCTGGCCACCTCGGCTTTCACAAAACCTACGACCGCATACGAAGCTGCTTTTATTGGCCTTGGATTTCTACCAGCGTAGCAAAGTACGTGGGTTCCTGCTCTCTGTGCCAACTTCGCAAACTTCCGACATCTTCCCCGGTTGGTCAGTTACAGCCAATGACATGACCTAAAACACCTTTCGAGGTCGTCGGTGTCGATCTTTATGGGCCCCTTCCTGTTACTGGTGCTGGAAATAGATAGCTAGTCACCGCCGTACACCATATGACACGCTACGCCGAGACAACTTCAGTAGCTACTGGTTCAGCATCGGAAGTTGCTGAGTTCGTCCTTCAGGCCATAATACTATGTCATGGTGCTCCTCGTGCACTTCTAAGTAACCGTGGAAAGGTGTTCTTATCACAACTTTTAGGTGAAGTTCTTCGCGTTTCTGGTACTACACACAAGATGGCGTCTAGCTACCATCCTCAAACAAACGGTCTGACCGAGAGATTTCATCGAACCCTTGCCGACATGATCGCCGTATACATTCAACCGGATCACAGAAACTGGGATAAACTTCTACCGTTCCTCACTTTCGCCTACAACACTGCTGTTCAGCGCACAACCGGCTACTCACCGTTTTATCTCGTTTACGGACGTTCACCTACTTTCTATATTGATGTTTCCTTCTTCACCAGCAATGGCCCTCCATCACCATCTTGTGAAGAATATATTTCTTGCCTTGCCCAGTGCCGCCAGCGCGCTCGTATGAACACGGAAGCTACGCAACAAGCAAGGAAGGCCGTCTACGACACCTCTCATTGTGTGGTATTATTCCGACCGGGTGACGAGGTGCTGCTATTAACACCAATTCGCACACCTGGTCTCTGCGAAGAGTTTTAGTCTCGATTCATCGGCCCATATGTTCTTTTAGAGCAGACTTCACCTATCAACTATCGTGTGACGCCTCTTGTCGTGCCAACTGACCGCCGTTACCGCAGCACCGAAATTGTACACGTTTCCCGCATGAAGCTTTTCACACGACGTTCCTCGTCACCTTGACTACCCGCCCGCAGCGGCCAGGCTCGCCGCTTCCACGGGGGGGGGGGGAGGGGGAGTCAGTGTAGGCATCTATTATGCGCTTCATCCTCATCTGAACAGCAGTCAATCATCATCATAAGTTCTGGCTGACAATCATCATCTTCTTTGAACGTGCGCTTCATCTTCGGGTTCGTTGCGCTTGTTCGTTCCCGAGTTCACGGCCAATAAACCTCGATACGACCGAAACGTCATAATATATATATATATATATATATATATATATATATATATATATATATATATATATATATATATTAATAATGCTGAAATTGAATCCTGATGAAGGCCACACTCTGGGCCGAAACGTCGAAATAAATCACGTTGTAACTGCCCACGGAGGATCTGCTGGACTATATATATATATATATATATATATATATATATATATATATATATATATATATTGTAAGAATTCATTGGACATCATCCTAATCTGTCAATAACCATCATCAGTCTTCACCCGTTCCTCTTCATCATCGGCGCCATTTCGCTGTTGCTTGAGTAAATTGTCAGCTGAACCCGTGGTGTTTCAAGTGGTGGAAGGTGCTTCCCGATCTCTTCGACCTCTCTCCATCCAAAGCCAGCTCCTGGAGCTCCGTTCGGGACGTCGCTTACGCCAGCAGAGCACCATGGCGCAAGAGCAAGCCCAACCGAACCACCCGCCGGCTCAACCACCCACCGCCAACCCTAGCCCGGTCAATAACCCCCCTCGGGAGCCTCCAATCTTCTCCGGTCTGCCTGGCGAAGATGTCGAAGACTGGCTCGACAACTATGACCGCGTAGGTGTCTACAACAACTGGAACGAGGCATCGAAATCAGCACGCGTCCAGTTTTACGTCTCTCAGGTTGCCAAGACGTGGTTCCTAAATCATGAGAGCGACTTCCGCGATTGGTCTTCCTTCAAAGACCAGCTCCGACGCATTTTCGGCACACCGACCGTCCGTTCAGAAGTTGCTCGGAATAAATTGGCAGAATGTGTTCAACATTGCGGTGAGTGCTACACTTCCTATATTGAGGATGTGCTTGCAGTTTGCCGCCGTGTCGACAGCACCATGCCAGAAGGTAATCGTGTCCGGCACCTTTTGAAGGGTATCGGACCTACCGCTTTCAACGCCCTCGTCGCGCACAACCCTTCGACGATTTCCGACGTCGTCTCTGTATGCCAGCGGCTTGATACCTTGCAGTCAATCCGCCTGCGACCCGACTTCTCTGAGAACCCCCTGGCAAACAGTATGGAGCTCCGATCCATCATTCGAACCATATTTCGTGAGGAACTACAAGCCTACAGTTTACCTCCTTCTCACAACATTCCCGCTCAACCCGTTTCTAGCGGTCTGCGTGGCATTATTAGGGAAGAAATGTCAGCGTTTCAAAGCACCCACCGTGCTCCACCATGCACCCAACCCGCTTCGTATGCACAGATCGCTTCAATGCAACCCTCGCCGTCTCAAGTACCACCGCCTGTGCCTGATCACGAACATCTCGCACCTCTAGTCGCCCGTCCACCGAACCCTAGCTACCATTCTTCCTGGAGGGCCCAACAACCTATTTGCAACTACTGCGGAATTCGAGGACACATTTCCCGGGTCTGTCGACGTCGGCAGCAAGATGAACGTCGTGGTTATGCCGCTTTTGAACGAGACGACACATGTGCACGAGGTTACTACCGTTATGGCGACAGTCCTTCCAACCACCGATCCCCGTCTCCTATTGCCGCATTCAACCTACAGAGGAGAGCTCGCACAGCCAGAGAGGAAGACGAAGCTCTAGCCCGGTCCTTTTTCCGAGCGCCTTTCGTTTTTAATTAAAGTGAGCTCTTCTATATCGAACTCCTGCTGTGTCTGCGTCGTGACACTGGTGGAGGTGCTGAGTACATGTCCAGGACACCTTCCAACAGCCCGGGATCTAGTCCACAAAGACTTCCGCTCGTCTAAACACCCGTTCACCGCGCCAGCCGCCGCCTGTTAGGCCTGAGCCCAGAGTTCGGTCCTTGGACGGAAAACATGACCGCGCCGGGAAGCAGTTGCCCCACCATGACGAGCCCAAGCACGACACAGGTGACTGTTTTCACCCCTAAAAGTCCTGTGGACTTTCATGGCAACACATATGAGGACGCAGATGACTGGCTTGAGGAGTTCGAGCGCACAGCCAACGTTAACGGGTGGAATGCCGCACAGAAGTTGGGGTACGTGTATTTCCCTCTTAGAGACGGGGCTCGCAAGTGGTTCACAAATCGCGTGTGGTCAACGTGGGACGAGTTCCGGCGGAAGTTTCTGGACACCTTCGCAAACACCGAAAGGCGGGAGCAGGCACAACGACTCCTTGAATCACGGATACAAAAGCCCAACGAGTCTGTTACAATGTTTGTTGAGGACATGGCTCGTCTCTTTCATCGAGCCAATCCCGATATGTCCGAGAACAGAAAGATCAGCCACCTCATGCGTGGTGTTAAAGAGCAGCTGTTTGCTGGTCTCGTACGGAACCCACCTTCAAGCGTCGACGAATTTTCGACGGAGGCGACCGCCATAGAACGCGCACTACAGCTACGGTACCGCCAGTACGACCGTCCAAACAACAGCGGACAAATCAGCGCAACCGCCGTGACCACCGTGACACCTCACGAGCGTTCTTTGCGTGACCTGATACGCGAAATTGTACAAGAAGAGGTGAAGAAGCTCGCTGCCACACCGAATGACTGCGCGATTGCGTCGGTCACAGAAGTTGTTCGCCAAGAAATAAGGCAAGCGCTTTCACTTTCCGAGCCGAACACTGAAATAGTTAGGCCAACATATGCAGATATTCTCCGTCGACAGCTTAGATCTAACGTGCCGCCACCTCAGCAGTACCACCAGCAACAGCCGCCGACAGTGCCTTGGTACTACAGGGAAACGTCGACGCCGATGCGACCCCCACTCCGCAAAACCGACATATGGCGTCCCCCCGTACTACAGGCCCCTGTGCTTCCATTGTGGGGAAGCACGCCACATCATGCGGTATTGTCCTCATCGCGTTGCCGGGTATCAAGGATTTCCGTCCACTACCCCTCGGCGCTAATTCGACGGAAGACGCAACGTTGAAACGAGCGCGATGATCCCGCGAGACGTTTCTCCTGGGTTCCGGTCACGCTCGCCCTCCCCAGGTCATTTTCCCCGATCTAATAGGGGTAGCACCACGGACATGGCGAGAGGAAGGTCTCCCAGTCCACGCCGGGGAAACTAAAAGCAGCGACCTTAGGGGGGAAGGTTGCGAATTGCCGAAGATTTGAAAATCCCCATTACCGCCGCATGAAGTGCCGCACATTTCGAATGAACTGACGAAAGACGAGATTGTCACCGCCGACATTACACTTTCAATTGACGGTCACGACGTGACCGCACTGGTCGACACTGGTGCGGACTTTTCAATAATGAGTGCGAATCTGGCCGACCAACTCAAGAAGGTAAAAATGGAATGGACGGGGCCGCAAATTAGAGGAGCCGGAGGCCAGCTGCTGACACCTACCGGAAAGTGCACCGCACGAATCAAGATTGGGGATTCATCATTCGTGGCAACCTTCGTTATTCTTGCTGAGTGTTGTAAACAGGCCATCTTGGGTATGGATTTCCTGCGGAAGTACGGTGCCATTATAAATATACCGGACGGTGTACTGACCTTCTCAGCGGACCATAGCGCAGTGCTGCAGCGCAAGCCCATGCGCGTGATTGACGACGTGACCATGCCACCGTTGTCATGCCGCCTCGTCTCTGTCACGTGTAACACGCAGCATAGTGGAGAAGGTGTCGCGGAACCAATATCGACGCTTTTACTCTCTCGAGGAATCGCTATTGCCATAAGTCTCGTCAGTGTATTGTCGGGGCAAGCAGAGGTCCTGTTGACAAACTTCAGCAACGAGCGTCGACACATTGCAGAGGGTACCACAGTTGCATACTTCGAAGAAATTGTAGAATTCCGCGAGTGCTTCGCAGTACAACAGGCGGAGACACCGGCCGCTTCAACACCACTGCCTGTCGACGTGAGCACAGATTTATCGCCAGCGCAGAGGCAGAGTCTTCTAAATATTCTCGGCCAGTTTGAAGATTGTTTTTCGTCGACCTTGAGGGTAAATCAAACACCACTGACAAAGCACCGAATTATAACGGAAGAGACGGCAAGACCAATTCGACAAAACCCATACCGCGTGGCACCAAAAGAACGCGAAGCAATCCAAGAACAAGTCCAGAAAATGCTCAATGATGACATCATTCAGCCGTCAAAAAGCCCTTGGGCATCACCGGTAGTGCTAGTTAAGAAGAAAGACGGCAGCTTACGCTTCTGTGTGGACTACCGCAAGCTGAACCGCGTGACAAAGAAAGACGTATATCCACTACCGCGTATTGACGATTCACTTGACAGGCTGAGGCATGCACGCTTCTTCTCGTCGATGAACCTGAAAAGCGGTTATTGGCAAATCGAGGTCAATGAGCGGGACAGAGAAAAGACTGCTTTTGTTACGCCTGACGGGCTTTACGAGTTTAAAGTCTTGCCCTTCAGATTGTGCTCAGCGCCAGCAACATTTCAGAGACTGATGGATACCGTCCTATCAGGCCTTAAGTGGCAGACGTGTCTGGTATACCTCGACGACGTCATTGTTTTCTCACCAACATTCGAGGAACATCTAAGACGGCTGCTATTAGTATTTCGAGCAATACGGTCCGCTGGCTTATCGCTGAAACCTGAGAAATGTCATTTCGGTTTCAAGGAACTCCGATTCTTAGGACATGTGGTGAGCCATGAAGGTGTTCGTCCGGACCCCGACAAGATCGACGCCGTCCGAAAATTTCCGGTGCCAACAGAAAAGAAGGCCGTAAGACGTTTTTTTGGCCTTTGCGCCTACCACCGCAGATTTATCGCCAATTTCTCGCACATAGCGTCGCCCTTAACACGCACAACGAGACACGATGTTCCATTTTTATGGGGCGAAGAGGAACAAGCAGCATTTGACGGTCTACGACAGCGCCTGCAGACACCCCCTGTGCTTGCTCACTTTGACTAGGATGCTCCAACCATGATCCACACTGATGCCAGCAACGTAGGTTTAGGCGCTGTACTCGTCCAGTGGCAAGACTCAGCCGAGAGAGTGATTGCATATGCAAGTAGGACGCTTTCCCGTGCCGAGTCCCATTATTCCACAACGGAAAAGGAATGTCTTGCTGTAGTATGGGCAGTTCTGAAGTTTCGCCCATACCTCTACGGCCGTCCCTTCCACGTAGTCAGCGACCACCACTCTCTTTGCTGGCTGACCAACTTGAAGGACCCATCCGGTCGGCTAGCGCGCTGGAGCTTACGCCTACAAGAATTCGATATGACGGTCGTCTATAAGTCAGGACGACAGCACTCTGACGCTGATTGCTTATCCAGGTCGCCTATAAAGCAAGATGATGTCTCAGAAGATGATGACATGGCATTTTTAGGAGTGGTCGACACTGTCACCATTTCGTCTAAGCAGAAAGAAGACAGTGAGTTGCTCCCTCTTATTAATTTTCTTAATGGCCAGTCTACAAGCGTTCCCAAGATATTTGCAAGGAGCCTGCCATCATTCTGCTTGCGCAGTGGTGTCCTATACAAGAAGAACTTTGCCCCCAGCGGAAATGCCCACTTACTCGTCGTCCCGACATCCATTCGCGATGAGATCCTGAGCGCTTGCCACGATGAGCCAACCTCCGGCCACCTCGGATACGCGCGCACATTGGCCAGAATCCAACAAAAGTACTACTGGCCGAAGCTTCCAGGCACTGTAAAGCATTACGTCCGCACGTGCCTCGATTGTCAACGACGAAAATCGCCACCTTTAAAACCAGCCGGATTGTTGCAACCAGTTCAAGTGCCCACCATGCCTTTTGCACAAATCGGAATGGATCTCCTTGGACCATTTCCGACTTCGCATACTGGAAATAAGTGGGTAATTGTCGCTACGGACTATCTTACTCGCTACGCAGAAACAAAGGCTTTATCAAGTGGAACCGCAGTAGAAGCGGCACGATTTTTCATTGAAAATATTGTTCTGAGGCATGGCGCTCCTAGAATTATAATAACAGACAGAGGTACCGCTTTCACGGCTATGCTCCTCAAGTCAGTGCTTGAGTTGAGTGGAACAGCGCATCAAAAAACTAGCTCCTACCACCCACAAACAACGGCTTAACAGAACGCCTCAACAAGACAATTGCTGATATGCTTAGTATGTACATCGACGTGAATCATAAAAATTGGGACGACGTTCTGCCATACGTGACGTTTGCCTATAATACGGCGCAGCAGGAAACTACACGGAGCACGCCATTTAGTCTTCTTTATGGCCGTGAAGTGACGACAATGCTTGATGCCATGCTGCTGCACGACTGCGAGTATACAGACACGGATGTTCAAGCCTTTACCCAACGAGCTGAAGAGGCATGGCAGCTAGCACGCGTGCGAATCGCCCGACAGCAGAGTTACGACGCACAACGTTATAACCTGCGACACCGATACGTCACTTACAACCAGGCGAGAAAGTGTGGGTCTGGAGCCCTATTCGCCGACGCGGCCTTTGTGAAAAGTTACTGAAGAAGTACTTTGGTCCCTACAATGTTATACGGCGCCTAAGTGACGTGAATTATGAGGTCATCCCTGACAGTTCCTCGCGAGCTCAAAAATCTGAAATCGTACACGTTGTGCGGATGAAGCCATATTGCAGTGAGCCAGTTGCGTAATACGTCAACTATAGATACACCGCGTATTCTGTAGCCGAGCATCGGGTCGATGCTCTTCCTGGAGGGAGGCAAATGCCGCATTCAACCTGCAGAGGAGAGCTCGCACAGCCAGAGAGGAAGACGAAGCTCTTGCCCGCTCCTCTTTCCGAGCGCCTTTCATTTTTAATTAAAGTGAGCTCTTCTATATTCAACTCCTGCTGTGTCTGCGTCGTGACACTATGCGCATTTCCAACACGACCAACAATACACGTGCCTCCCAACCACGCTTGCCTTCGCCACGCCGACGCTCTGTTTCACCCCTTCGACCTGTCTCTCAACTGGCTGCCCAGCGATCGGAAACACACAGTGCAGTTTTTGGAGGGAAAACTGCATCGCGGCGAAATGTCACAAGTCCTCCTGAACGAACATCAAACATGTTATTGGTAACTGTGCAAGGTGTACGGGTGTTGGCTTTGGTGGACACGGGAGCAACTATTTCAGTTATGCGTGCCGACTTGTGTTCTCGATTGCGGAAAGTGAAGATACCCTACCTTGGATCATCTTTGATTGGGGCCAATGGAGCAATAATTAGACCATCGGCCCAAAGTACAGCGCGTGTCTTCATTGATGGTATTCGTCACCACATCACCTTCGCTGTCTTAATTTCATGGGCTCATCAACTAATTTTAGGTTGGGACTTTCTCTCATCAGCATCTGCATTAATTTCCTGCCGTCAACGTGTAGTCGAGATGACCGAGACCGATCACTGCAGCCAACGTGTCGACGAGAAACCATTGCGTTTTTTCACAGCTTCCGATACCATACTGCTCCCGGGTCAGGAGCAACTCATCGCCATCACTTCTCCGAATATTGCCAATGGTGACGTCCTTATCACCCCTTCCAGCCACTGTCTAGCTCGCGGCTTTGTAGTCCCCTCCAGCCTGGTGCGGTTAAAAGACAGTGCTGCGATTATCCTTGGCCGGAACTTTACCCCGGAGCCTGTCCTCCTACCTCAAGGTTCTGCATTGTCGTGTTATGTGGATACCAAACCAGTATCTTTGGTCTCTCTTGAAGCCTTGACAGCTCAGCCACAACAGGCCCGGTCTTTTACTTCCTCCTCCTTTGCTCCCAGTATAAATCCTGACCTTTCGGCTTCTCAACGTGAGGCGTTGCTAAATTTGCTAACAAAACACCAGGCCTCCTTTGACGCCAAGGCTTCGGCACTAGGACAGACCCCAGTTGCGCACCATCGCATCGACACTGGAGGTCAGACTGTTGTACGCCGTCGTCTCTACCGAGTCTCCTTGGCCGAGCGCAAAATCATCGACGAGAACGTGACCGATATGCTAAAAAGAAACATCATACGACCCTCTACCAGTTCTTGGTCATCACCCGTTGTCTTGGTACAAAAGAAGGATGGATCGGTACGTTTTTGTGTTGATTACAGCGCGCTCAACAAGATTACCCGAGAGTATGTATATCCGATGCCCCGTATAGATGATGCACTTGACTCATTGCAAGGCGCCCAATACTTCTCCACCCTTGACCTTCGGTCCGGGTATTGGCAAATACCAATGAACGAAGCAGACAAAGACAAGACCGCCTTTTCTACGCCGGACGGTCTTTACGAGTTTAACGTAATGCCATTCGGCCTATGTAATGCTCCCGCCACATTTGAAAGGATGATCGACACTGTTCTTCGTGGCCTCAAGTGGAAAACTTGTCTATGCTACCTCGATGATATTGTCATGTTTTCTTCTACTTTTGCTGATTATCTGCAACGCCTAGATCAAGTGCTCACATGTCTCTCCACTGCTGGACATAAATTAAACACAAAGAAGTGCCATTTTGGCAACACAGCTATATGAGTTCTAGGACATCTCGTTAGTAAAGATGGCATCCAGCCCGATCCGGACAAAATTTCCGAAGTCCTCAACTTTCCGCGACCCTTTCGTTCTAAAGAACAACGAAGTTTCTTTAGACTAGCATCGTACTTTCACCGCTACAATCGCAACTTTGCCACTATTGCCGCTCTTCTCCACAAGCTCCTTGCTAGTACCGGTTCCTTCGATTGGTATGATCAATGCGAAGCCTCGTTTCAAGTGCTCAAGCAGGCACTCACATACCCACCGGTGGTTTGTTATTAGATGCGGAGCATCTTATACTCGCGCCTTGTAGTGCGCCGTCCGCGCCGTCCGTGCCGTCCAGACCGCTTCTCGAACATTCGACAGCAGACGCGCGCGCATGCGCCGTCGCGCCGTCGCCCACTCTTCCACCATCTGTGCATTCCTTCCTCCTCTACACACCGCGCGCGCTTCACTCCTCCACCATCTGTGCACCCTTCCTCCTCTACACACCGCGTTCGACATCTACAATTCTCCTGATTCTCCAGTGGACGCGCATGTGGCGTCGCGCTTCGAGAACATTCAACAGCTGACAGTGCATGCGCCGTCGTGCTGCATATATACTCAAGGTCGGCGCTCGCTCGCTCAGTTGCCGCTCGTCGGTTGGTTTGTACGGCGCGTCGACGTCCAAGGTCGCGGTGAAATGAATTCCAACGAATCCACAAACACAATGATCGACGTCCCTTCGACCAGCGCCGCCCTTTCGCATACGTGTGTACGTGTTCACTCATTTAACACCCCCTCCTACAACCACGTTAACCAATTTAGCCATCGACCCAAGTAAGTCGCAATTTAACACCCCATTTCACAACCACGTTAACCAATTTAGCCATCGGCCCAAGTAAGTCGCACTTTAACACCCCGTTAACCAATTATATGCTCCGCATCCTCCTCAGTGTTCCCCCGAGGGAAGCTGCGGGCAATTTTTTTTTCGATGACAAGGCACCTACGATATTACACACTGACGCTAGTGGACAAGGAATCGGCGCCGTACTCCTCCAGCGCGATTATGCCTTTCGCGAGAAAGTTGTCGCGTATGCAAGCCGCACTCTGACCTCTGCAGAGAAGAGGTACTCGATAACCGAACAAGAGTGCTTGGCTGTTGTCTGGTCCATCCAAAAATTTCGTCCATATCTACATGTTCGACATTTTACTGTTGTGACAGACCACCATGCTCTTTGCTGGTTGTCCACAATCAAAAACTTATCGGGACGACTTGGCCGCTCGATTCTCTGGTTATAATCGTATGACTTCGACGTCATCTACAAGACTGGAAGACAACACCAAGATGCCGACGCTTTGTCACGATGCCCTTTGCCGCAGTCTTCGGCGCACGTCACATCCCCTTGTCAAATCGGCTATACGGAGGACGCCTCGTCGATATCATGGATTTCTTCTCTACCTTCATCCACCCGTCCGTCAGTACTTACCACTCACCAGCGAGCCGATTCTTATTGCACTGACATCATCGGTCGGCTTACCGGCGCTTCATCTTCCCCAAATGCCAGACTCCGGAAACAACTTCGACTATTCAAGTTGGAGGACGATGTGCTACATCGATACATTTTCCACCCGGAAGGCCACCGATGGGTTCCCGTCGTACCACGCACACTGCGCACTGAAGTTCTGCGCGCTTCCCACGACGACTCGACGTCAGGACACTTGGGTTACTACAAAACATACGAGCGCATCCGCAGTCGATTCTTCTGGCCAGGTCTTTCTACGACGGTAGCTAAATATATCGCCTCGTGCGCACTTTCCCAACACCGCAAGCGGCCCACTACTGCTCCAGTCGGGACCCTACAACCACTTCCTTGTTTATCAGAGCCGTTCTCTGTCGTCGGAATTGACCTCTTCGGGCCCCTCCCAACTACATCAGATGGCAAGAGAAGGATCGTCACCGCGGTTGATCACTTGACCCGGTACGCTGAGATGGCCTCGATCACTTCAGGAACTGCTTCGGAAATAGCAACTTTCTTCTTGCATGCTATTTACCTACGTCACGGAGCCCCTCGTGTTCTTTTGAGCGACCGGGGCAAGGCATTTCTTTCAAGCACGCTCAGTGAAGTTCTTCAAGCATCAAAAACAGTTCATAAAACAACATCAAGCTATCACCCGCAAACCAATGGCTTAATGGAAAGATTTCATCGCATGCTGTGTGACATGCTGTCCATGTATATCCGACCGGACCATCGCAATTGGGATGCCATACTTCCATTTGTCACGTATGCATATAATACGTTAGTTCAACGAACCACAGGCTATTCTCCATTTTTCCTAGTATACGTACGCCAACCGACATCACCACTCGACATTTCATTCTTTTCGGGCCCCGTCAACTCTTCACCATTCGTTTGCGACCAGTTTCTGTCCCGTGTTGCTCGATGCCGTCGTCTTGCCCGTGTAAACACCGAAGCTAGCCAAGAAGATCGCAAACATCGTTATGATGCCACTCACCGTGTCATTCTCTACCGCCCTGGCGACGATGTACTTCTGTGGACTCCTGCGCGAACGCCTGGATTATGCGAGAAGCTTGAGTCACGCTATCTTGGCCCCTACAAAGTCATCGAACAGACCTCACCAGTGAACTACATTGTCACACCTGTTCCTGTCCCCACTGACCAACGCTGCCGCGGGACAGAGATTGTTCACGTTTCGCGTCTCAAGCCCTATCGTATGCGTTCCCCAGCGTAATTCGCGGCCAGGCTGGCCGCTTCCGTCGACGGGGGAAAATAGTGTTAGAATTCATTGGACGTCATCCTCATCTGTCAATAACCGTCATCAGTCTTCGCCCGTTCATCTTCATCATCGGCGCCATTTCGCTGTTGCTTGAATAAAGCGTCAACTGAACCCGTATATATATATATATATATATATATATATATATATATATATATATATATATATATATATATATATATATATATATATATATATATATATATATATATATATATATTACTGTCGGTCTCTCAGAGGGCGCAGCTTTCAAATGCGCGTAGCAACAACGTCACGTCTTACCCTGTTCGGAGTCTAAACGCTATTACAGTTAAGCAGAGACCACAAGCTCTATAATGAATTCACAAATTTTGAATATTCTTAGGATTTGTGTCTTTCTAGGAGCACACTCGTGCGTGAAAGCTAAGATATTAATTATTTGAGCAAAGTGTAACGAAATTTATTGGTGACATTGCAAAACTATTCGTTCCAACAGTGAAACGGGCAACCTCATGGTTACACAGGTGCCCATGACCTTCGCAATTTCACTCATACAAGGAACTTGTTTTATTTGCATTTTTGTTTTAGTTTGGATGCTACCAGAAATCTTCTTGAAAACCAAAGCCACGTTTTGCCCAAAGCTGTTGCGTACCTCGCCCAGTGTTCTCATAACGCCTAACTTCATCGTGGATAAATGGGCCTGTTGGTGATTCATCATCCATGTATACGGTGCGGTAGAAAACAAGGACGATGAGCAGATAAGGATACGTGCTTACTATAGACAGAACGCTTATTATCACGCACCTTATATGAGGGGAAAAACGGTTTGAGTTATGAACAAACAACAAAACTCCTACGCACGAGGCACAATAGCAGATTAATTAGCCTCATGCGGCATTCTCCAGATACTAAAGCTTCCCATCTAGAAGAGGAATCGATGGTTTGCCCACGGAGTTGTTAGGTTCCTGCACCATGTACTCTGCCTCAATGATCATCCGGATACGATCAAATCTGTGCATATGCAATACAGCTGTGTTTTCGAACTGCACGCGCAATCGATCGTCAACTTCATGGCGTCATAATATCAACTCGCAGATGTGGTGTCAAGCTCTGTACACCTGCTTGGAAAGCGTGGGTGTCACGGGAACTGTCTACCTGGCCGTCCAGAGACTCAACGCCTTCAAGAACAACTTCCACGAGTGAGCTGTGCAATTCCCCGGTTACATTTATCACCCAAGGATTGAGCTTAACACTCGGCGACAAAGTTAAGGAGTAGCATCGCTGAATTAGTGTGCTAGTGCGGCATTTTTATTGCACTGCAATAACATGGTTGTTGTCGTTCGATGATTTTGTTAGAATATTCAAGTGATGTAACAGCTGTTGTAAGTGGCCTCCGCAGGAAGCAATTTTTGACTAAATCAAACCAAACCTTCTTTAATCTCAGCAATGATAAAGGGGTTGCAGAAAAAAGCTCCCTTATATGCAGCTTGACTAAGTCCGGCCACCAGTAAGTTCCCGTAACGTAGTTCATGGACCCTCAGCGTTTCTCAGCAGGTGAGGAACCGGTTTATTCGGCCAGGCTCGAGCTCAATCACGCTGGTGATGATATTCTTAGATGAAGAAGATGTACAGGTGATGATGATTACAAACAAAATAAAGAGTCATTCGCTTGTCGCGCTCACACTAATTCCCCCGCGCGGTGAAAGTGGCCGCCTGGTCGCTTGACAGTATCATGAAATGCGTCGCGCATAAGGCTTTAAACGAGATACGTGCACTATCTCTGTTCCTCGGCAACGATGATCAGGACTAGCGCTAAGAGGAGAAACGCGGTAATTGACAGGAGATGTCTGTTCGACCACCGTGTATGGCCCAATGAAGCGACTGATGAATTTGTCGCATAGGCCGGGGACCCGTAGTGGAGTCCATAGAAGAACTTCGTCACCAGGGGAAAAACTCACAACACGGCGAGACGAGTCGTAGCGAGATTTTCGAGTGTCTTGAGAGAGGCCGGTGTTAACATGGGCCTGGTGACGGCAGTGTGCGAGACGAGATAGGAATTCTTCAGAGAAAGGAGCCGTCGAGGGTGCAGGGGCCGAAAGGAAAGAGACATCCAGAGCGAAACTCGGCGAGCGACTATGGACGAGAAAAAATGGAGAAAAGCCGGAGTGCGTTGAGCAGCCGTATTATAGGCGAATGTCACGAAGGGTAGAATTGCATCCCAGTTTGTGTGGTTGGGGTGAATGTACATGGTGATCATGTCCGATAGGGTCCGATGAAACCGTTCAGTCAATCCGTTGGTCTGCGGGTGGTAGCTAGAAGTGGTCTTGTGAACAGTGTTCGAGGCACGCAAAACTTGCTCGACAATTGAAGATAGGAAAACTTTGCCACGATCACTGAGGAGAATGCGTGGAGCTCCATGACGCAAAAAGATGTGGCGAAGAAAGAAATCGGCGATCTCAGTGGCAGTCCCAGATGGTATAGAAGCTGTTTCTGCGTAGCGGGTAAGGTGGTCGACTGCCGTGACAATCCAGCGATTCCCATTGGATGATATAGGAAGAGGGCCATACAAGTCGATTCCAACGACTTCAAAAGGTGAGGCGGGACAAGGAAGAGGTTGCATTAAGCCAGCCGGAGCAGATGTCGGTCGTTTTCGCCGTTGGCAATGGACACAGGAGGCGACGTACTTAGCGACGGCTGAAGAGAGGCCAGGCCAAAAACAACGAGTTCGTATTTTGTCGTAAGTCTTGTGGTAGCCTAGATGAGCAGCGGTCGGATCATCATGAAAGGCTTCCAGAACTTCACGTTGCAGAGAACGTGGGATGACGGGTACCCACTTGTTGCCATCGATGTGGTTAACGTAGCGACATAAAGCATCACCGACAAGCTTAAATTGTTTAAGTTGTCGACGGAGTCTGGCGTTTGGAGGAGTAGTAAAGCCGGTCAAGCGGTCAACAATGGTGCGGCAGTATGGGTCAACACGTTGTTGTGAAACAAGGACAGATAGGGTGGCAGGTGATGAACTTAGCACTGCGATTGGAGAGGTGCTGTTGATTTGGAGTATCGATGGTGAATTGCTTCCGCTGGGCAAAGGACAGCGCGATAGAGCATCAGCATTTTGATGCTTCTTCCCAGATCTGTAGGCGACATCGAAATCATACTCCTGTAAGCGAAGCGCCCAGCGACCAAGGCGACCCGATAAGTTTTTCAGCGATGAAAGCCAGCATAGGGCGTTATGGTCGGTCACGACGGTAAAATGACGGCCGTGAAGATATGGTCGGAATCTTTGCACTGCCCAAACAACAGCAAGGCACTCCTGCTCGGTGATAGTGTAGTTCTTTTCTGGAGCGGTAAGAGCACGACTTGCGTAAACAACGACGCGTTCGCGTGAGTTTTTGTCACGCTGCAAGAGTACCGCACCGAGACCATTACTGCTTGCGTCGGTGTGAAGGATGGTGGGTGCGGTGGAATCGAAGTGGCACAGTACAGGATCCGACGTGAAGGCTTGCTTCAATGCCGTGAAAGCGCTTTCCCAGTCTTCGGACCAAATGAAGGGGACGTTCTTTGCGAGGAGTTGATGGAGCGGAGACGCAAGTTCCGCGAAACGACGTATGAAGCGCCGGAAGTAAGAAGATAACCCAAGAAAGCTGCGCAGGTCCTTCTGACGTAGTGGACGAGGAGAATCGAGGACAGCGGCAAGCTTCTCGGGGTCGGGCCAAATTCCTTCTTTGCTGACAAGGTGGCCGAGAACCTTGATTGTCTTGCTAGCAAAGGTACATTTTTTGGTGTTAAGCTGTAAACCGGCTTTTGCAAGGCATGTGAGGACTTCGTCAAGACGTTGTAGATGCTGCGAGAACGTGGATGAAAACACTACTATGTCATCGAGATAGCACAGACATGTTTTCCATTTCAAACCACGCAATACGCCGTCTATCATGCGTTCGAAGGTGGCGGGCGCATTACAGAGTCCAAAAGGCATCACATTGAACTCGTACAACCCATGTGGCGTTGAAAAGGCGGTCTTCTCTTTATCAGACTCCGACATTGGTATCTACCAGTAGCCTGACCTAAGGTCGAGACTGGAAAAATACTCTGCGCCCTGTAATGAATCCAGCGCATCGTCGATCCGAGGGCGGCGATAAACATCATTGCGCGTTATTTTGTTTAGCGCACGGTAATCGACGCAGAAACGCACTGTCCCATCTTTCTTTTGAACTAGAACAACTGGGGATGACCAGGGACTCGAGGAAGGACGTATGATGTTGCGTCGTAGCATGTCTGAGACGTTTTCCTCGATGATCTTGCGTTCTTCCTGAGACACGCGATATGGACGCCGATGTACAATACGAGAGCCGTCAGTCTGGATGCTGTGAGCAGCGGTGGTAGTCATGCTGAGGGCGGGCGAGTTCACGTCAAATAGAGAACGGTGTCTATTTAACAGGGCGAGCAAATCTTCAGTTTGATCAGGTGTTAAGTCATTGCTTATTGTCGCCGACACCGGTGTGGCAGAGGCATTGAATGGCAATGATTGCGACTTCGGAACATCGGTGTGGTTGTTGTTCGGAAGAGTAACAATCGCAACAGGCTCACTGTCGACCGCGCAAGATACTGTTGAACCACAGGGGAGCAGTACACACTCGGACGTTTGATTTATGGCTGTTAGGTACGTACACCCATCGAAGAAGCGAATAAGCCCCGGTGTGATCACAATGCCCCTACGTAGGGTATGACCGTAAGGGAGAATTAGTACGTCGCCATCCACAATGTCGGTGCAATTAACACTTATAATTTCTTCGATGTATGGCCGAAGTACATAATCTGACATGGTGACAAGGTGGATGCGTCCATCTTGTTCAAGCGGAGAAGAGTCAGTGGCGTTTAGATGAAGGAGGCGCTGATGACATGATATGAAAGCGAACGCAGAGGACAAGAAATCCCACCCAAGAATGAGAGCGTGGGTGCACTCACGAAATACCGCGAAAACAATGTGATGACGAATGCCTTCTATGCAGACACGAACGGTACACTGTGCAAGTGGACGAATGAGAGCGTTGGCCACTGCACGTAGAGGTGGGCCGCCATAAGGTGTGGTGACTTTTCGAAGGCGGGAACAAAAATCAGCACGAATAATCGAAACGGCAGCGCCTGTGTCTACAAGAGCCTCAACACGTACACCTTCTACAAACACTACTATCAAATTCGATGGCCGCTCTAGAGGAATGGTTAGCTGTCCAAGGGATGCAGTTTCCCCTCCTAAAACTGCATTGGGGAGTTTTCCGCGTGGGCGTTTGTGGAATGGGAGGCGGGCCGTAGAGGCGACACTGAACGGCGACCTGGCGAAGGCGACCTGCGGCGAGACGTACGGGAATTCCCAGGCATGTCCGTATGGTAAGTAGGTGACGGTGAACGATAATAGGACGATCGGGAGGGTGGCCGTAAGTAGTTCATGGTCGGACGGAAGCTTCGATGTTCTTAGGGAGCGTAGCCGCGTTGCTCGTCTTGTTGGCGCCTTCGACAAAACCGAGCGATATGTCCTCGATAGCCGCAGTAGTAACAGATTGGTCGAGGTGGGCGCTGAGGTGCGTAGTAAGATAGTGCACGCACTGGCGGTGATAACGAAGCCACAAGCGTTTGGTCTGCTGTTGTAGGCACAGAAACGGTTGGTGCGGCAGAGAGCGCGGCAACTTCGGCGTACGTGCGCGTCTGGCGCACGCAGGGACTGTTGGAACACGTCGTACGCGACGCGGAGGCGATCTCTTGTTTAATCAGGTCTCGCAAGCTATCTTTTTCAGGAAGTAAAGTAACTTCCGCAGCACAGGAAGAGCAGCGCCCGTGCAACTCTTCACGAACGATGTCGCGAATAAGCGCACGCATGTCGAGGGGTGCAGGCAAACGAACGTCGGTGGCATCGTAGCAAAGGCGAAGAGACTGAAGCTCGTCAAGTCGGTGACAGATGGTTATCACGTCCTGGGTGGTGGCAGGATTTTGCGTGGCGAGGGCGTTAAAGGCGACGGTGTTAATGCCTTTAATAATGTGGCGTATTTGGTCGTTTTGAGACATGCCGGTGTTAACGCGCTTGCACAGTGCAAGTACATCCTCAATATAAGAGGTGTAAGATTCACCCGGCAGCTGCGTGCGTTACGCGAGTTTCTTCTTTCCTGCCTCAGTGCGAACTGCAGGGGCACCAAATACCTGACGAATTTGCTGCTCGAAAGTGTCCTAGTCGGGAATATCCGGGTGGTTGTTCCAGAACAAAGTTTTCGCAACATCGGACAAGTAAAATGGGACGCTGCGCAACTTGTGTGGATTGTCCCACCTGTTCAAATCGCTGACGAGGTCGTAGTTCTTGATCCAGTCTTCGACATCATCGCCTCGGAGACCGGAAAACACAGGTGGATCACGCAGGCGAGTGTTGTTGGGTGGAGTTGGTGGCGGTGGCTGCAGTAAGACGGCGACGTTGGATGGGCCAGGGTTTTCTTGGGCCGCCATGGCAGGGGATTGTATGCGACGACCCGAGCGGAGCTCCAGCGAGAACGGGCGAGAGGACTTGAGGGAACGAAAAGCACAGTCCACCACTTGTGAGGAACCGGTTTATTCGGCCAGGCTCGAGCTCAATCACGCTGGTGATGATATTCTTAGATGAAGAAGATGTACAGGTGATGATGATTACAAAGAGAATAAAGAGTCATTCGCTTGTCGCGCTCACAATATCTATGGTATGAGTTACACATCGGCAATTTTCTTGGCAAAGATGTGTGGTGGTTAGCACAGTAATGAGAAGTTCAGATGAATACACCTTATTTCAACGCAAAAAGTATTTAAGGCACCTCTAAGATTAACACTTCCTGCACAAGTTGTCTATGAAGGCTTGCAATGTTTTTGATACTGACATATAGTTGCCTAAAGGAAAAAATAAGGCGCTGCTACGTTTAAGTGGTGCGAAGACTGAGGCAACGGTGCATCTGGTGGCCTTGAACCACCAACTCTCTCTCACGTACTTGTCCCCCACCTCTTCCTATTCTATGCTGCCTCCGACCCTCGTCACCCTCTTGCCTCTGTTACCTCACTGTTTTCACTCCTGTGTTATGTTAGCCCTCTCTCTCCTCAGTTCTCTCTTCGCACTCACTTTTCTTCCCCACCTTCTAACATACGCTACATGCCTACGCAATTCTCTATCCTCTCCGCCCTCCTTTCTCTCCTTTTATGGGACCAAGAATCAGCGCAGAGTAGGTGTGTCCGTGATGACGCACCCACTGTCATGTCGCACTGTCCACCGCATGCCTCTTTGCGCACAACGCGACCGGCAGCATTGCGAATCAGCCTTAGACTCCACGCGTCCACTTTGAAACGAGCAAGCTTTTCTCAAACTTTTGCCGTGACAATCCAGCCTAACCAACTGCTCTTACTGCCAATCGTGAGGACTTCCAAATCGTCATCGCTGCCCTCAAGCTCGCGATAATTGCTGCTTTGTCTAGCAGCACACGGGAAAGCGATCTCTCCTTTATGACACGCGCGGCATGTTTGTTCCGTGCGATGAGTACTCGCAAGGTGCGTGCACCCGGCCGCACTTCCGGCATTTAGACCTTTTTTTGCTTAGCCCGTGAACCACCACGTGTCTAGCACACGGTGTCTATTTGTTTCTCTTGTCGCGTGCAAATTGCTTAGTTTGTGGCCGTTATACCAGCTGCCTTGCATATACTTCCACGGCAATTTGCAACGTTTACTTGTTGTCGGACAAAAGCTTCTCCTGAGTCTTAGCTTCATTTGTACCAAAAATTATTTGGTCTCTTATTAACTCTGCTTCCTCTTTGAAGTTGCATGCTCCTCCTGCCTTCGTCTTCAAGTCTCGTAAAAAAATGGCAGCATATCCACGAAGTGAATAATGGAAAGTGGGGCGAAGCATCCGTCTGTCCATTCGTTTTTGCTTTCATCCATTTATGCGCTCTTAGCATTCGTGCGTCCATCCGCCCGTCCCTGCGTGCATCTGTTCGTGCATCCACACGTGCATTCGTGCGTCCGTCCCTGCATCTGTCTGTGTGTCAGTTCGTCCATCTAGTCAACACTCCAAGTACCACCTTTTCGCATCTTTTCATCACATGTTCCGCGTATAGAAGCACCGCCATCCAGCGGAAATTCCAAGGACTAAACTAGAGGTGGCACACGCACACTTTCTTACGGCTTGCACTTCGTGTCTACTTCCCACCTCTAACCACCTCGAGTTCATAGTACATACTAGTTCACTGCATTCGTGGCACTGCGACTCAACTCTCGCTAAATCTTTCTTAAACTAAGGAGGCCACACCCAGCGAGTATAACGTATCAACCCTTTCTATTCAGATAGTGCTCAATGTACATGCCAATGGCTGCTAATGGGGAATGAGAGAAGGGAGAATTCGTTTTAGTTAATTTGCACGCTGCGAACTTTTTATTGTTCAACAAGACACAGGAGAAATCTTCCACTGACACCACCTTGCAGGTCAAAGCGTAAGACACGTTACGCACTACGACGAGGGACGAACGGGTGCCGCTTTAACGAGCTTCGCCCCTAAATATGTTCAAAACGCCCACCTGGCTCTTGCTTTCGTAGGCGGAACAGATAACGCTGATATACTAACGGATTTACTTCTGAAGCACAGCAGTCGTCAAACTTCTCGATTACTACGTCACAGTCATGTTTATCTTGACCTTCAGTGGAGCTGCATGCGTTGTACACCTCGATGGCTTCCTCATCAGCGACGCTCAACAGCAACGTAACTTTCGTCGAAGCACACGCTCTTTCATTTTTTTGCAAGCTCTGTAGCTGTAAAAAAGAGCTGGAAACATTGCTTGAAGAGGCTCCAGCGCTTGCCTACATCGCCTTCAAACCGCAGCGGCTCCGGAGGTTTCACGAATTTAATGCTGACATTGGGCCCGTTGGCCGGCTGGTAGCGCGGCCTAGACTTGGCACAGATGCTTTTCGTGCCCTGTATGGCACCTGGAATCAGCGTGACGGTATGGCCGAGTCCGTCAGGCCGCCAGTGTTGCTTGCTTCATTCAGTCTGTCACATTTATAATAGTTGTGCGACGCTGTTTGGGCTTAACGTGCGTACCACGCGAGTAAGACGCGATGACGGCCCCTCAACCTCACTTTCATTTTCCATCTGTTGCTATGCTATATGATGCGTTGTTATGTCATGTGTTGTTCCTCTTTCCATCTCTGTCTTACTTTTTTTTCTTTCTTTTTTCCTCTCTTGCTCGTTCTTTTGCCCTTAGCAACGTAATCTTTCTTCATTCACATGTTCTGTACCCCGCTCACTGTAACAATGTTTCTCTTTCTATTGCGAAGCAAGACCCTGTTGTACCAAGTGGTTTCTAGGCAATGCACAGTGACGCCATAGCCAGGCATCATTTCGGGTCTACGTGATACCACCCAACCCCTGGCTTAACCAGATCCGCGGTTGAAGTTAAACAAGGGTTTGCCACAGCAGACACAACGTATATAGCGCAGGCTCGAAATTATTAGTGGAGGGATTTAATTTGATGGGGGCGCCAATGCACTAATAGTGATGTTTTCCGCTTTCTTGATTTCGATTCTGCGCGCCTTACGCTGGATACATGCAGGGGCGCTTTCATCGTTCTGAGTTCTTGCAGCGTATGCTAAATATTACAAGCGCCGTTAATGTCTTTTGATGTCACCTCATTACGGTTGGCAGCCAGACGTCAGTGCCTCAGCAGAGCTAAACAAGTTTATCTTGTGCTTTCTTTTTTACACACTTCCATCATATATAGTGAAAACCATGTAGACAACGCAGATACGGTGCGTGCATGCGTGGACACTACGCGTTAGACTTAGCATCATTATCGAGATGTATAGCACAGGAAGGTTACAACAAACGTGCAAAGTTTTCTTATAGTAACGAAAGACTATATGTAAACCACGTTCTAACATGCGGCGTGGATTCAATTTGTGCAGGGACGTGCGGTACGTGCTCGTGGCTGACATCGCTTGCAAGGGTATCGGCACCTTCACTGCTTTCCTGAACCTCGGCTACTTGTCCGCCAGGATGGGCGTCGATGTCAGGGTGCTCATTGACTATGGTGCGTAGGCCAGCATTGTTGCAAGTTAAGGCACAAAGCTATTTTTCACACATAGAATAATGTAAGTTTCCTTTTAGGGTTTTCCTGCATACAATCATGTTAAAAAAGACTGCACGCCAAAATATACAAAGCATTTTTGCACATTTGGCACACTTGGGCGCACTGATATGAACCAGCGAAGTTTCATCTTTTTATACTTTTTATTCAAGCACAAGTACCCAAGCTTTTTATGAAGGGTCCTCGTAATAATGCAAGCTACATGACAGGAAATTAACTAAACCCACTTCTTGGTGTTCTGCAACATCAAGAATTCTATCTATATTTGATGCAATCGACGTCACTATGTGTTAAAGCGATATAAAACTTGGATATAGATATGCCCCTTGCGCCGTGGGAATTAAAATAACACATGGAATATAAGCCAAAAGAAAAAGCAAATACAACTGCAAGGCACTCCTGAACGGAGCGCCTAGGTCCGCTTTGAAAGACGCCTCACCTCAGAGGGCGCTTCAAGGCGCCTCGCTCCCTGAAGACTAGCAGTGAGGCGGCTGTCCAGCGATTAGGACCGTCGCCCTGGACCTCAACATATGTTCCTCAAATGGCGGTTTCAAGCTATCTGTGGTCATACATAACAACCGCGGGAACCTAACGCTTAATTCATGTCCACATGGACATACCAAACATGTACGAGGAAGGCATCTTCACCGCAGAAGGTCGTGACATGAAACTTCAGGCAGAGACAAAGTGGAGTCGAGTCTACAGAAGACGACGACGTTCACTGATATTGGCGCGGAGAAATACCCTGTAGCTTTTGACAGAACTTTAGAAGCACTCATTTGTACGTAGTCACTACAATACCGATACAAATCATTAACATCGACGAATGCACCATAAAGGCGACGAAAATGACGACAGAACGAAAGCTCGTGTTGTTGTTGCCACTCCGCCATCTTGGTTCAAGGACACTGTGTACTCCGTGTACAATCTGTAAATATATTTCTACCCCCTGCCTACTCTCACCCCGCGACACTTCTGTGGTGGTGCGGGGTAACAAGGCGGAGCTACGCAGCGGCTGACGCTTGGTTTTTTCCACGATGGCTCAAGAGGGTCCGGCTCAAGCTCCCGCAGCAGCCACCTCAACGACGACAGCTGTTCTGCCCCAGCTGAAAGACCCGGGCATGTTCTGCGGGACCGACAATGTCGACATTGAAGAATGGTTGCCGCTGTACGAGTGAACAAGCAGGAATTATCACTGGGACAAAACACTCATTCTGGCGAACATCCTATTTTACCTGAAGGGGACAGCCAAAGTGTGGTTTGAGCACCACAAAGCGGGAATTGGTAGCTGTGATGCGTGCAAAGAAAACATGCGTGCACTGTTCGGCAAACCGACTGGCAGGAAGACAGCGGCCAAGAAGGAGCTGTCATCTCGGGCTCAAACGTCATCGGAGTCGTACCTGTCTTACATGCAGGACGTGCTCGCCCTTTGCCGCAAATGAGATGACGGCATGGATGAGTCCGAGAAGGTAGCGCACTTATTAAAAGGCATTACCGATGACGCGTTCAATTTGGTAATTTGCAAGGACTGTGACACAGTAAATGCCGTTTTCCGAGTGTGTCAGCGTTTTGAGGCCGCCAAAAGCCGACGCAATTCCCATCAGTTCGCTCGACTTCCAACACCGCAGCAACATGGTCGTGCGAAGACATGCCTGTACCAAAGGCACCGCTGACTGCACAGCTTGTCACGAAGATCATCCCTCGAGAACTTGAAGCTATGTCTCCCACTTCAACTTTCTATCGTGCCTGTGAGTCCAGCTTCCAAATGGTTCCTTTAGTGCAAGCCATCGTTCGCCAAGAGCTTTCCAACATTGGCCTGGAATCTGTGTGCACTGCCGCCCCCTCCCGACCGACTGACCGTCGTCCACCAGTTTCCTACGCCCAAAGCCAGAGGCTACCAGCGCGCTCTCGCAATCTCGCTGAGTGGAGGACTGCTGATGACCAGCCCATTTGCTTTAACTGCCATCGTGTTGGTCACGTGATCCGCTATTGCAATATCAGGTGGTATTGGCGTCAGTCTTCCTATGGCTACAACCGTCGCACAGAGGCAGATGATCGCCACTTCAGAACTCGCCACGAGTCGCCTCAGCCAGCGGGTGGTGACGATTCGTCGACGGTGCACTGTCGGTCACCATCCCCTCCCGACCACCAGTCCCGCTCAGCACTGTCTCGTCGCCCATCGTCGCGCTCACCCCGATTTCGCCGTCCTCCTTCGCCGACTGCACATCTGGCTCGGGAAAACTAGACGATGCAGTCCCCAGAGGTGATGCTGCATCGACGATTCGCCAGCCGAATCCTCTGAATATGCCGACACGACGCAACCTCATAGACGTTAAACTAGACGATGTACATGTTGCCCTTGTAGACACAAGGTCCCACATTTCGGTGATGAACTCGGAGGTTCGCCACCGCCTTAAAAAGGTTTTAATCCATATATGCCTGAACTTTAGGATATTAACAAAACGATTTTCTTTTCTCAAAATGATAGCTTGTAAGGTCTGAGAAAAAATAAAACCTTTATTCACAAGAAACATTTTTCCAACAACGATTTTGGTACCGTCCTACATATAGGACACTAGGCCATGAGGTGTGGCGTTGTGGCAATATGGAACGGATGTAGCGCACTACTTATTTCGTTGAACGGTATGTAATATGAAACACTTTACATGATTTGCAACATCCTATCTTTCACAACGTGTGGTGGGCTTTCCATTGCGCACCTTGATTGCTTTTCTTGGGGTATCAACAAGAGGTTTGTGAGGTAAAATCGGCTTTGTGCTTCCAGCGGAGACTGGCAGCTTCTTCCATGAAATGGCTTGTAGCCTTATCTCTTTACGTACGACATTGCTACTGTCCTTCGAAACATTCTAAGGTCCATTTTGTCTGTTTCCTTTCTGTACAACGGAAATTTGTTGTTCACACACGCATCAAAAAGATATGTTGAAAGCAATGACTACCACTTGATACCTCTCATGGCAGGGTGGTACTTTGCAATATTTTGATCCAGTCCGTCAACCCCACTAATCTTGGCATTGTATTTAAAAGTCAAAAAGGCTGCTCCACCGTGATGTATTGCTTTTATCTAGAGTATCTTTTCACCATTTGCAGCTGTTCATGACCATTTGATATCATTGTAACTATGCTATTGTCCTTCCAACAATATACAAGAATTTTTGATTCAGTGTCAGCTCTAATTGTAAATGTCTCAAGACTTCTTTTTCATTTGTTTCTGCATGCCTTCTCTATCACCGTTTCATTGACTTGTCACTGCACTAGCATAATTGCTAGGCGGAAGAATGGTGACAACTGAAGGCACGCCATCGCCAGTGTCAATATGATTCAAGAGGTCGTTAAGCATCCGCAGGTACTTTCTTGCGTGAAAGGAACTGCAGCGAATTTCCCGAGTGCAAAAAAATGAAAACATGAATGTGCTATACACCCATGTGCATGTCATTATGTTACGACAAGCCTCACGGGCACGACGTGGCACACATTCCAAATTGACACAGCGTGACACCCCATGTGCCCAGCATCCTATATGTAGGACACCAATGTTTGACAGACCGCAAACAATAAACTTTGCCGCATATCGCAGTCATATATCAATTTTACTGTACATCCAATAATCTACAAACAATCCACAGGAATACTGGCAGCATCCAGAACAATTTGGATATATATTACTTCCACTTCCTTCCGCGGCATGGTGCTCTACTTCATGCTCATGAAACAACAATTTTGCGACTGCGATCACGAGGCGACTGGTGGCCGGGCGATCGTTTAGACTTGAGCATGAGAATGGCAGGGCATTGTCAATACACTTCAGGTAGCGCTAGTCTTCTTACAGAAAAAAAGTTCGAATTACAATGAAAAGTTTCAGCGTCCTACATGTAGGACACTAGGCATATATGGGTAAAGACCACCCACAGTGCCGCTCATACAAGTCGCCAACGGTGGAACTTTTCATGTGCTTGGGATGTGCTCCGCACGTGCTAGTGTTGCTGACCGCTCCACAGCTGTGCTTTTTGCCGTGCCCAAGAAGTGCTCTCATGAACTCATTTTGAGCATGGACTTCCTTGTCACGCACTCTGCCTTAATTGACTGTGGAATAGGCTTGCTTCAGCTTGAGCAATCTTATTGCTATGTCACTCCAACTACACCTCAACCACGTTAGTAATCTGTCGGGTACGTTCGCCTAGCGCCCCAAGCCGTTAACTAGGTAGCCATGAGGTCTTTTCCTCTGGTACCTGACAGCGATTAGGTGGTGGCACCGATTTTAGGCGTGTTATTAGACAGAAATGTTGCCTTTCCTCTTACTGTGTTGACGATTACGAATAATGTGGCGTCGCTTCCGATACTGAACTTCAGCTAGTGTGCTCAAGTTCTTCCAGATGGCATGACTCTAGCCAACGTCTCTTCCATCAGTGAACATTCTGTTTCTGCATGCATTGCAGCCGCTCCTTTGCCTGCTACTGCATCATCTTCACAGAGCTCCACTGATGCCGACTTTAACAAGATGGTCGCGCCAGACGTCGTTCCAGCACACGAAGCCAATCTCCGGCATATCTTGGCATCCTTCAGGGACATCTTTGACTTTGGCGACAGCCTCTAGGCCAGACGTCACTTGTTACAGGATCAACACTGGAGACGCCAGCCCAGACTGACGACATCCTTATCGCGTGTTACATGCAGAGTGACACGTCACTCAACGTGAAGTTAATAAAAGGCTCACAAAAGACGTCATTGAACCATTTTGCAGTCCATGGGCCTCACCAGTCGTCCTAGTGAAGAATAAGCATGGCAGCTGGCGCTTCCGCGTCGACTACCATCACTTAAACAAGGCCACGCGCAAGGACGTCGACCAACTGCCACGGATTGACGATGCCCTCGACTGCCTGCACGGGTCTGCCGACTTCTCCTCTATCGACCTGCGATCAGGATACTGGCAGATTTCTGTCGACGAATTATACCGTGAAAAGACTGCATTTGTTACACCGGATGGACTTACATCAGTTTAAGTTAATGAACTTTGGCTTATGCAACGCTCCCGCATTATTTGAGAGAATGATGGACTCCCTGCTACAGGGTTACAAATGGTCAGCGTGCGTATGTTATCTTGATGACGTCATTGTATTCTCGCCATCATTCGAAAGTCACCTTAGCCGTCTGTCAGCTGTTCTGGAAGTTTTCAGAATGGCAGGCCTACAGCTCAACTCCTCTAAACGCCGTTTCGGCCACCAAACAATCACTGTGCTCGCCCATCTTGTCGGAGCTAAAGGCGTGCAATCCAATCCCGACAAAATTTGCGTCGTCAAAGATTTACCCACACCACGTTCCACGAAAGATGTACAGAGCTTTGTCGGCCTCTGTTCCTATTTCCGGCGTATCGTTCACAATTTCGCTGACATTACCCATCCTTTGACGCAGCTACTGAAGGGGGATACGCCGTTTTCCTGAGGTCCCAAGCAAGCCAATCCGTTTCGCCGACTTCCTGCGCTGCTCACTTCCCCGCCCATCTTAGGTCATTTTGATCCTTCAGCGCCTACTGAAGTTCGCACCGACGCCAGTGGACACGGTATTGGCGCTGTCCTCACCCAGTGGCAACAGGGTCAACAGGTCAACAGGGACTCCTCTCCCCATCCGAGTGCAAGTTTTCCATCACTGAGCGCGAGTGCCTCGCTCTTGTATGGGCGGTTGGAAAATTCCGACCATACTTGTTCGGCCGCGTTTTTCGGTCATCACGGATCACCACGCCCTGTGCTGGTTTTCCTCTCTCAAAGATCCTTCTGAACGTCTGGGTCGTTGGCCTTTAAAGCTACAGGAATATGGCTTTGACGTGACCTACAGGTCTGGCCAAATGCACCGGGATGCCGACTGTCTATCTCGCCATCCCATCGATCTCCCTGACTTTTCAGTGCACGATTCTGATGCCTGTGTCTTCGCCATTTCTAATTTCACGGACATACGTAGAGTACAACTTAGTGATGCCAATTTTCGGTGTATCATACACCATCTAGCTTCTGACACCTCGGATCGTTCCTTTCGGCTGTTCAAGCTTCATGACTGAATTCTCCATCGGCGCAACAGAAGTGCCGAAGGCCCAGAACTTCTTCTGGTAGCTCCTGCAACGTTCCATTCCACTGTGCTCGAACAATTTCATGATGCCCCAACTGCGGGACATCTCGGAGCAGCCCGCACGTATCACCGCGTACGGCGTCGATTCTTCTGGCCCGACCTTTACCACTCTGTGCGCCGATACGTTGCATCTTGTGAGTCTTGCCAGTGCCGCAAGTATCCTTCATTGGCACCACCAGGCCCACTTCAGCCTAACGACATTTCAACAGACCCGTTCTACCGCGTCTGCCTCAATTTCATTGGACCATTTCCAACGTCTCTGAGTGGTTATACGCGGGTAGTAGTGGCAACAGACTACGCGACACGCTTTGCCATCACGCGAGCACTACCAACAAGCCGTGCTACCGATGTCACGGACTTTCTCCTTCATGACGTTATCCTCCACCATGGAGCACTGCGTCAACTCCTGACCGACCATGGTCGTTCATTTCTCTCCAAGGTCGTGGACGACATTCTTCGCTCGTGTTCCACACGTCATAAACTCACCACTGCCTACCACCCGCAAGCAAATGGACTCACTGAGCGCCTTAACCGCACACTGATGACAATGCTATCCGTGTATGTCTCCGCAGATCATCGTGATTGGGCTGCCACTTTACCTTACGTGACGTTTGCCTACAACTCGTCACGACACGACACCGCTGGCTTTTCTCCCTTCTATTTCTTGTATGGCCGTCACAGCGCTTTGCCTTTTGACACTCCTACCAAGTAAGCTCGCGATGAAACTGCTCGGGCTCGAGCGGCCCGCCAGATTGCCTGGGATCACCAGTCTGCCTCGCAGCTCTATCAAAATGATCGCTACGACAGCTATCACAGTGCTCTCTCTTACTCCCCAGGATCGTTGGTCTTGCTCTGGGCTCCCCCTCCAGTCACGTTGGCCTGTCCTCGAAGTTCCTCGCTCGCTACAACGGGCCTTACAAAGTCTTGCGCCAACTGACCGGGGTAACCTATGAGGTCGCTCCTTGGACACTCCATCCTCGTCGTCTCTGTGGTTCACTGGTGTTGTTCATGCCTCCCGCATTAAGCCGTACTTCTCTGCAGGGGATTGCACGCTTTATTAAGCGCCGAGACGGTGCTTTCACCGGCGGCGGTTATATGATACAAGTCATCATTAACATCAACGAATGCACCATAAAGGTGACGAAGATGACGACTGAACTAAGGCTCGTGTTGTTGTTGCTACTTCGCCATGTTGGTTCAAGGACACTGTGTACTGCGTGTACAATCTGCAAATATATTTCTACCCTCTACCTAATCTCACCCCGTGACAATACGTACTAATGCGTACTAGATCTCTAATTGCACTGCTGAGTAACTCAGGGGACAAGTTTCAAACTCATGATTACTGAATTAGACAAGGAGAGCAGAAACGTCGGTCTTAAAATTAGTCTGCGGAAAAAAAGCAATGTACAACAGCCTCGGAAGAGAACAGCTTCGAGATAGGTAATAGTGCATTAGAAGTTATAAAAGACTATGTCTACTTAGGACAGGTAATAGCCGTGGAGCCAAACCACGAGATTGAAGTAACTAGAAAAATAAGAATGTGGTGGAGCACCTTTGGCAAGCACTCTCAAATCATGACAGATGAGATTAAGAGAGATGAGATAAACGTTAAATGTTCCCAAGCGTTAAACGTTGCCAAGTTCAGTTTACAATGGTGGCCTGTCCTGATCCAGAGATTCTTAGCACCCTTTGCTGCGTTGCAGATCTGACCACCGCCGTGGTCAGTTGCTTCACAGCTGCTGGGGACTGAGGGCCGTGAGCTAATTGACGTATGCATGCGGGAGGTAGTGGTCAGATACTGCACCAGAGTGGCCAATCCTTCTCTGGTGAGGGAGCGCTTTACCGGCGGTGGTTACCGGTGAGACCGCAGCCCAGGTCTCTTAATGCAGTTTCATCACCACGCGAATTTTTTTTATCTGGTTGGGAACTGCACGGCACCAGGATTTGAACCACGGACCTTTTACATGGAGGTGGATGCTCTCACCACTACGCCATCGCCGCATCTGGTCATTAAGGGTAACTAACTGGATTTCTAAAGAAGGCAAGTGCGTTAGGGGGAGACCGAAGGTTAGGTGGGCAGATGAGATTAAGAAGAAGTTTGTTTGGTATAAATTGGCAGCAGCAAGCACAGGACCAAGTTGACTGGCAGAACATGGAAGAGGCTTTTTTCTTGCAGTGGACGTAGTCCGTATGATGATTATGTTGTTGATTATGATGATGATGATGATGATGATGATGATGATGATCACAATACATACCATTTTTCATCTACATGGTTGAAGACTGGCACTGCTTGTAAATAACCGGGCGTGCTAGCGTTTTCTGGCCTGGCCAACATCCGTCCTACAATAGAGTGTATGACCTTTTTTTTTCTTTTGTAAACATACGTTGATTACAACGAGAAGTCGATGGACCACGATTCATCATAAGTATGTGGGTTTAATTAGGCAAAGTATAGTGTATTCAACATAAAAGTGGTTTCATACATCGGTGCTTGCCTGCTCGAAGTCTCAAAGTCTTCAATATAATTTTTGTGCCTATGATTGCGCAGAGTCCAACATTATTGTTAGCATCACGCCACAGGCTTTGAGCCTTGCTCCAGACCCGGAGTTCTGGAGCCAAATGTACCTACTGTGGCTGCTGTCCTCGCTGGTGCCGAAGTTGGTGAGTACACTTAAGGTGCTGAACCGTATTCACATTCAAAGTCTTACGTGAGAATTTACAGCAAAAAACAAAACGTGACAGTTCCGCAGTACTTGACCTATACGTAATGCGAAATGTGTCAGCGATCATCACGGCAAGAAATGACAATGTGTGTCGGAGCTGGTCGGACGTAGGCGTGTGGTAAAATTGGGACGCGCCAAGGGTCTAGGCGTTGTCTGGCTGCCCCAAATATGGCGGCGTTTTACTATATCGTCTCTTACATTAGCCCACTTTGCCGTGACACTGTCTGCCTGAGATGCACGCAGACCTCAGAAGGCCGATTCTGATGGCAGCGCAATACCGAGCTTTCCTGGTGAGCGTTGTTGTGATTGCCCAGCCATGCCCGCGTGAACGACAGTTTTTTTTAACAATTTCGCAGTAGGCCATTATTTAATGAGACCATGTTGCGCATTTGGCCTGGCACCAACAGTGCAAATGTGGCTATAAGAGCGGTTATAGCCTCCTTAAAAGTAACTGCACTGTGTGCACGGCTGTAAAATTTCCTCAGTTGAAAAGAATTGTACATACCCGCTTCTCTATTTCACCATCGTCATCCATTACATTTTGTTTCTCCCCTTTTCCCTACCCTGGTGTAGAATAGCAGGTCTGAGAATGCTATCGCTGAGGCTGACCTCTCTGCCCTTTTGTAAATAAACGTGTTTCTCTCTTTCTGGTGAGCGACCAAGCAAACAAGTGTGCCGTACTTTCTGGAAAACCCCGAAAATAAGTGTGTATTGTGTTGAGAAAAAGTGGTTCTTCGTAATACTTTTTATTTGCAATCAGGATAATTATAAGCGTTTTTCTGAGGCGAAGTTGTGCAGTGCAGAGACTGAGCAGTGGCACGTTTTTGACAGCACTTCAAATGGTGATGCATATTAACCGTTGGCGTCCCTACGTTGTTCAGTGAACGTGACTTCCAGCTCGCCGTAAATTCCCTTTCTTCTTTTTGGCTAGCTAAACTGTGCGAAGTAACACAGTAGAGTCCATACGAAAGAGAAGATAAGCAAAGCTGGCCTTTCTAATTACCTTGGACGTTTGGGTGCGTTCCCCGTGTGCTCAGATTTGGGTGCACGTTAAAGAACTCCAGGTGATCGAAATTTCCGGAGCCCTCCACTACGGCGTCCCTCATGATCATATCGTTTTGGGACATTAAACCGTCACCCTCGGAAGCTTTTCAGGCCTGCGCGTCACGTGACGTGACGTCGACGACGTCACATCGCGCCGGCCGGCCGGCCGCCCTTCGCTGGGTGGCTGCGCCAGCCGCGAGCGCTTGCCGCGAGCGCCCTTCACGCCTACCGACTCGGGCGAGGCGCCTTGACACCATGTCCGCACGATTTATCAAGGTATCGATTGATTGTATGGTTTAACGCGCCGACGCAACGCAGGCGATGAAGCGCGCCGTAGGGGAGGGCTCAGGATCAAGTTTGACTACCTGGGAATCTTTATTGTGTGCCGAAATCTCGTACACACGGGCGTTTTTGCTTTTCGCCTCCATCAGAAATGCGGCCGCCGCAGCCGGGTATCGAAACCGCGCCCTAGTGCTCAGCAGCGCTACGCCTTAGCCACTGAGCCACCGCGGTTGGGGAACTTATCAAGGTATTAAGAAATAATGAATATCGTGAATGGAATAATGCATATTTATTTATCACAGCCAGACGCCGTCTGTACAAATATCACAGTGCGCATTGTTCTCGGTCCAGGCAGACGACAGGCAACACAAGATGTTGCCCTTAATGCTGAAAATATGCCAAAAGTACAAAACACAATATCTTGCCACATAAAACTCAAAACAAAACAGATTGTAACAGCAAAAACATCCCCGAGCTTTGGAACAGAAAAAGCACACTTTCATTTAAATTGTAGGTTAGAGGAAAACATACCATTCGTTTATCATAGTAGCAGTAGCAACACAAGGTATCAGGTTCAAACACTTGCCAAAAAATACAATACATAAGAACACTGGTGACTAAATTGTGGTCCACAGCATGATAAATGACAGAAAGAAAAGTAATTGTACTGCCACAGGTAGGTGCATGTCCTAGGGAAAAAATCAAACAAAAATCTAAGAAAAAACAAATCACAGTGCACAACATGTCTGTACACAGAGTGCACAAGGAAAGTGTACACAGCTTAGGTACCAAAACGGACTGTACAACTGCTACAGTAGGCACCGAGGCAGTTCGAGTTAAAAAAAAGAAAAAAGTACAGCGCTTTTAAAAGCTAACAACTTGTAAAGAGATACAAAACTGGAAACAAGGCTCATTTTACATAAGGCAGAAGTATACCAAGGAAATCAAGTCATGACATGCAATCAAATACAGTCAGTGCAGTTTCACAAGAATAAATGTGAAGAGAAAGACGCGACGCTTGGAAAATTACTTTCCAAGAAAAATTCGGGCCTTTCTATTTTTTGCCTTCTGATCTTTTTCAATGCGTAAAAGATCGTTCCTTTGCTTGCACAAGTTGTTGAGCATTATATTTGCTGCACAGTTTGCAACCAATGTGATGAGGAGCTCGTAGGTGTGCCCGTTTTCACACGTATCTATGTCCTCAAGCCTTGGCAGAGAGTCCAGTGTAAGTTGCCGAACGACACTCTTTTGGTTCGGCCCATGGAGAAACTGGGTAGAGGTACTTTCCATCATGAGCTTTCTAACTACAACCTCCGTGTACATAACTACTGTGATTACAAGAGCAGAAGGAAATTTGAGGCCACCCCGATCCAGTTGTGCGATTAAAGAATGGGTGTCCTCTCCTGTTTCGGCCGTATTTCGGGTAACGACCAACTGCCTCTGGCAGCTTTCACACTTGAGAACTTTCATTGCAGCGTGTGCACAATACCCACCAAGATAACCAATCACCGGCATTTGTGCTCTGAGCTCATCAAGGTCAGCATCGCTAACATGAACACTAAAAGAAGTGCCCGCATCCCTGACACTGTCCGT
The DNA here is from genome assembly GCA_013436015.1 of Rhipicephalus annulatus. Lineage (NCBI taxonomy): Eukaryota > Metazoa > Arthropoda > Arachnida > Ixodida > Ixodidae > Rhipicephalus > Rhipicephalus annulatus. Next base: position 680,966 of record WOVY01000051.1, on the reverse strand, counting down.
CTCTTCGATGCCTCTGAGATCATCGTTGCTCATCCTTGGAAGGGCATTTTGAAGGCGAATCCTTCCCTTGGTTTCGCAAAGCTGGCGAACAGATATGTGATACTGCCCACCAGCCATCTGCCTGTACTGTCCAAAGCGACTCTCGAGGGTATCCGTCTGGACTTTCCCTAGCAGAATATACTTAAAGTGAAGCTCACTAACGCAGTACTTCACCAATGCCAAAAGGGATTGAGCAGAGAGCCTCAAGGCACTCAATGTCTCCTGGGTAAGTACTCCGGTGTCGTGCCTATAAAATTCCCACACATCGAGCCATGTGATAAAAGCGGTTAGAAAGCTTGCCTTTGGGTCATCTGTGTGGTTTGACATGGGCTCTTCGTAAACATTACGGTGATGGAAGCCCTTACTAGGTGTCTTTACATTGACAATGCTCCACCAACGAAGAATTATTTTGATGAACTCGGCGGTTGCTGTAGCATGTTGAAAATCAGTATGACTCTTGCGAGCGGCCAGGGCTTCGGCTACGTGCGGATTAAAAACCTGCAGTACGAGTTTGACGTCCTGTCGTTCAAAGCTGCTTGGATTTAGAGCTTTTGACGTCAAGCCATACCCAGACTTCAGAAGCAGGGGTGACTCCTCTTTATGCAAATCTCTCAAATGCTTAAATGAAGCAGTCATCTTGCATTCCGGATGAACTTCATTGTTCAAAAGCTCGAAGCGTGGGTAGAAAAAGCAAGTTCCAGCATTTTTCTGGTTGAGCCAGTTATTTCTTATGCATTTAAATAGATGCACAGCATCCACCACGTAAAATAACGGCCGATCTGGGTCTGCCGGATGCGGGTAAACAGGGCTAAGCTTTGGTTCTGGCAGAAACATCTTCATTGCCTTCCTGTTCAACGAGTTATTGTCACAGACAACGGCTATGACCCTGTATCCAATATCCAAAGCCCAAGATCACCTTCTTCAGCATGCAATGAAGATCTTCACCCTGTAAGGCTTTTACCGGAAGAATGTGCGCCACCTCCTTGAATGCGCTCAGCAAACTTTGTATCATAAACACGTGCACCGATGTGGCCGCTTCGTTGGAGTTAACTGCTGCACCACATATGTTCCCACCTTTGTAATCTAAACAAGGTTTGATATAAATCTCGTCAAGCATCAGCATCACAGTGTGTTCATGTGCCTGCAGATGTTTGAATCTCTGAGACACATACTGAAGGAAAGTGTCGTCAGAAGAATCAACTTGTGGGCACATTTGAATAGGCGAGCACACATTTCTAATAGTGCTTGGGTGGGGCAAAGTTAGTGCACCTGTGCTTCTCAGGAACTTGTAGGCATGTGGTGATATTGTACGCAAGATGCATGCAAAGACCATCACCTGTGCGCTATACTGAATGCGCTTTGCAGAAAGGAGTAGTAGCTGCTCCTTCATAAAGTTCACCGTCTCTTTCTTGCCTTCATCAATGCTGGCTTCCAATTTGTCCAGAAGGGAATGTATTGCTTGAGCCAGGTGGCGATAAGTGCAGCGCTCCTCAGACAGCATCAACAGGTTGTTCAAAATTTCCAACAAGGAACTTACTTTTTGAACTGAGTCTGGTACAACAGCGCTACCAAGGTTCTTGATTGGTGAACCTTGATAGCAGGCAAAGACTTCAAGGTTTGCAAACACGGTCAATGACGCATTCAAACAAGGTTCACGATAGTCGATAGTGTTCAAAAACATGGAGCACTCTTCTTTATGAATCACAGTCCACTTCGGAGACACTGAAACCACTTGCAGGCGAGCCCTTAGTTCTTCGAGGGACGAAAACCGGTCTCGTTCTTGCTCCGCTTCATATGACGCCAGCGACTCTTCTACAGCACGGGCGAGTTGGGAGGCTTCTTGTCGGCTCCTCTTGGCGTCAGGGGTTTCTCTCGTGCTCTGGTCTCGTACTGATAGGTAGGACGGACAGCCGGGAAATACCGTTGGGACAGATCCAGGACGCAACCGTGGTACTGGGAGTGCAACTTCAATAACTCTCCCTGTCCTTGGATCCGTGTACGATGTCATCTTCTCGATGCATGAAGCGTCGAAATGATCCGCGCACACCTGCACAAACGTTTCAAGAACGTCTGAGACGCCACTTCTCAAAAGAAAAAAATGCGCTCCCGTTTGCATGACCGTGTTTACAGTCCGTGTAGCTAAAACAAAGTCTACCTACGTTTCGCAAGCATCTAAATAAAAGCGCTGCGCTAAGCGGTACAAGCAACATGAAAGGAAACACGGGAGCGTGATGTCACCGCACTCCACGAAGCGCTTCCACCGAGAGCTTGCAAGAATGGACGACACCACGGCACTGTTAGTGAACAAAGCGCAGCTGACCATCCTTGCTGCGAACGTGCCTTTCTGGGCGATTCTCATCAACTGCTGGCGTCAGCGCTTCGCGAGGCCCGGCGGCCACACGCTCAAGTATTTCCCATCATAGGTAATTTCTACCCGAACAAGCAACGACAAGCTAAGAACAGGAGCATCTCAAATTCTTACCTTAGTGCACGAAGTCGGCACGAAGTCCTTCCTAGGAATGGCGCGTAGCCATTGTTTGAGAGCGTCGGCGTCTTTAGGGAAGGAAAACACTTGTATGTTCTTTCCTGTTTTGTAGTTGCCGGTGCATCCGGGTACACAACACTTATTCGGCATTGTCGCATCACTCCAGCATCACGCACGGAAACGAAATTGCCGCAAAACAACAACGGAAAGCAACAAACGCGAAACACCGTCAACACCACGCCGCCGAACCGTCACCACCGCCGCCCGCGCTCGCTGCCGCTGCGGCTTCCCCGAGAGTCGGCCGGCCGGAAATGACGTCAGATTGCTGGGCGCAGGCCTGAAAAGATTTTCCGGGGGTGACGATTAAACCCCACATACCATCATCATCATCATGATTTGGGTGCGTTCGTATTGAATTGCGCAAGAATTTACATCTTTTTTTCTTTTTTTTTGGTACAGCTGATTGTCCCGGACATTATCATCGAGGCAGTGTCGTTGCCGCACCCCTACGTGCTGCGGCACCGCCTTGTGGCACACTTCATCATCTGCAGCGTTATGTTCATCATAAGCATCATCGGCTGCAGCAGCGTGAGTGAAACTTATTCATGCGCCATAAGAGATATCGTATATCTGCAGCACTCCTGTGACGTTTCATTCGGTTTCAGGAGCACGCAACATACATTACCCGACCACGATCGGTATAAAAGAAAACAGGGTCCACTATTCAAAATTTTCTTAAAGGGCCACTCACCAGGCGCTCAACATACAAAGTGCGCTGCATCGTTTCTTGATATTTCTCGTCCTTCTTGGTGCAATACTGTGACGGAAACAGTAATTCTCGTGACGTCTACAGCGTACATGCTTTCGATTCGTTGATATGCACAAAATATCACGCGTGATTTGTCTTCTACACTGCTTTGCCATGCAGCCAACCATCTATTCTTCTTTGTCTCGCATGAATATCGGGCACAATGAAGCGAGCAAACTTCATTTCGTGTGTTCACAACTGCGCGAGTGGCGATAACACCGTGCAGCCGAGAAGTGCGAAATCGTGGTAGGCTCGAGCGCTTAGTGTGATATTGTTCCCGTGCATTCAAGAGCTAAGGGGTGAGGATTTTCTCCTCTCCTTCACACATCGTGTGTGTGAAGGAGAGGAGGAAAATCACCCTCTTGTCTTTAAACGCGGGGTGGTGAGAGGCCCTTCAAGAGGAACCACCTAAGCCCTGTCCCTATGCGGACACCTCAAGTAACTTCGTTTAACAACGTTTCTTTCGTTCATCGTCTATGTACCTATTTTTGCATAGGTTTTTGATGAACAGCCCTTTTAAGCCATTGAGCAGCGGGCCAAGTGACAAGAACTACCATAAAACCTTGTGATCTTTACACACGCGGAAGGTTTTCATCAAATACTTTCGGCCAGCGTTTACTCACTGTCGGGTGTAGCTCGTATGGAGAGGCGCAAAACATAGACTACACGAAAGTGAAACAACTGGACGAGCTCTATTACAACCTCAAGAAGTGTCAACTAGCCCCTCACCGTCTCGCCCAGCTGTCACCAACTAGCAGCTCAATAAGTACTAACTTACCATGCAGCTTCTGTACTGACCGTACATACCAACAGCTGATAACTGGGCTAAACGTAATGCAAGAATGCTGTAAACGTGGTCCGTGAACTTAATTTTTTCTGTGTAGAGTGCTACTATTGAAAATTTGGCAAAGCTTCCACACAACCACACTACACTTAGGGCAGGTGCATCTGTCCTTGAACCCGTAGTTACTGGTGAATACCCGTATAATTATTTGTGTTCAGTTTCACCGAATCTAGTCTCGTAAACGCTTTGCTCTGAATAACAGTCTCAAATCTTGAGCGCTCGGTTGAAGTGCGAAGGCCAGAAACGCATCCCAGACAATATTTCAGGCAGCCCCTGATATGCATTTGCCTTCATCTTGACGTAATTACGATAGGCTAGACGCGGCTGGCTAGCACACCTCTAAGATTCTATTCAAGCTGTACAGCGACCTACTTTCCACTGAATTCTTATGTTTTCAGGGACTCTGCACTTCAATTGAGTGAGTGAGTGAGTGAGTGAGTGAGTGAAACAAATCTATTAGGTCTACAATAGGCGCGAGGCAACTCGACGTCACCTGGCTAGGCCCACTCGGGCATGGTCAGGTTAAACCTGACCACCCTATCGCGGGCTCTCTGGGCGACCAGAATTTGAAAAGTCAGGTCGTGGGCCTCAACGAGCTTGTTCAATTACTAAAGTGAAACTTTTTTATTTAAACGTGAAAAGGTGGAAAGTTAGACAGCATTAGGCTCAGTTGTTTCAATATTATCTTACCTGTGTTATAGTATATGATATTAGCATCTCTTTTATTACAGCTAATATGAAGTATCAGTCATATATATACAATGACACAATTATTAAAAAGTCACTTTACGTGAATGCATAATATCAAAAGCGTACAAAGAAGTCTCTTTGGATGGTGTTTTGAAAATACCTGGTAATCAGTTGTAATATCTCAGAAATGGTCTGAACAAGTATCCTACCATAACAACTTATATGAACGGAACAACGACTTAATGTTGAAGCAACAATTACTCGTAATGTGCAGTACGAATATGACGAATGTATTTGCAAAAGCTACCTTTGTGCCTAAAAGTTTCTTCTTATGAACACTTTTGTGCTTGACGACTGCGTTCAGCTCTGCAGCCTCTTGAACGTGTTTCCAGTGTTTTCCTTCCTACTTCCCGTTACTATGCTTACGGAAAAAAATGACCTCTAGATACGTCGGTAAAGAGCAGTAACGATAACGTCAGGTAACGCTTTATTACGCACAAGGTGGTTTATACTAGTAAATAATTTCGCAAAACACATCAAGTGGGAAAGAAGCAACACATTATTTCTGTCTTTGTTGTGCTGCGCGTTACCAGATGAAGAAGCTTTCACTTCCGTCTCAATGTACAGGGAGGCGCCAGCGTTGTGTCCATGCTGGCCTACAGCCAGGACCAGTCCTTTCGGCTTCTGATGGTCGCGCTCGAGGCGGTGGTCATCCTTCAGTTCTATGGTGAGTCGGTGTAGGGGAGGTTGCATCCCTTTGCTGTAATATAAGGGTGATGGGGGGGGGGGGCGCCCACTCCCTCTGCTCAGACATACCAGTCTTGTCATTGCTTCAAGTCTGGGGTTTTGGCCACGCAAATATTTAGCCATAATGGCAGCCAAGAAATTTTGGTGTTGCCCTTCGAGAGCTGTTTTAACTTCCCAATTACACGCCTGGAAAGCCGGAGAGAGGCAGAGACAGTTGCGAGCAGCATGCTACCATATTACTTCGATTTGCACATTCACTGCTGCTGCAACGCTTGGTTTCTAGGGGATGCTTGCACGCGAGTACTTGCCAGTTACCGTGTGGTGAGAGATTTTCTTAGGTAAGGGGAGACCCGGTTAGAAGAAGAGAACTGCCGTTTCTTCATCGCCTGGCCAGTTCACCAGTTGCTCGAAGTATTTCAAGCTGAACGGTTGTGCCGGCCGCGATCTCCAACGCGTAGCTCTCACCGACTGGTTCGTGCTCCGCGACCTCCTGGCGCCGTGCGGCTCTCACCGTGTGGTGCTCCGTCCTCGGACTTTTTCGAACGACTCCCATCTTTCCTATCTTCTTTTTTTTCTCTCGCTTGCCTGACCTTTTTTCTTTATCTATATATTTTCTCTAATAGTTTATAACCTTCTTCTCTGATCTCCCACAAGGCGCTGGGTCGGGCTCCTGCAAGGGCGGCAGAAAATAGTGCTTTTTTTTCCTTTTCCAACGAGCCACGTATTCACGGCGAGGCGAGGCGAGTTGTGCACTGCGGTGAATATGGCCTCCATCTAATGAAAAACCTTGCACATGCGGAAGTGCACGCCTGAGCCAGCTTTCGGTTAACTAGCGTCAAGAAGAGTCAGGAGCCTTAAACAGGCATTTTTCATGTGTACCACTTGTGCGAAAGATTGAAGACTGGGATTCCATTTGCTCCGCTAGGGCCGATCAGCTTTCAAATTTTTCCACACCGTAAAGTCAACTACCAGCTTAAAAAGTGTCACGTAGCCCAAACCGACTAGCTAATCTAACACAAACTTCATACATGAAGCCTGTTTATTGGTTCGGGGCTCCTTTAAATTAGTTTGTTATGTGACAGCAGTGAATTTTTTTATTTCATACTGAGTTCAACCATTTCAGGAGCATATGATCGAAAGGTAGAAACTCTGTGATCGAACACTGTGTCAGAGGTAGCCTGCCCTTCAGAGGCGCAAAATTCTGAAAGACATGATATAACATCTTTGTCGACTGTTAACTTGACCTTTATGCTAACGTTCTGCATGCTACATTTCTTGACTCACTGATTGTTCAGTTTTTTTGTGCGATGAGGAAGATTTATCCAATGATATATTTTAGTTTTACTTAAAGCCTTCGGCTTTTGTTAGATACAACTCTGAGCTAGCGGAAAATATTTGAAGGACTCGTACAAAATTCCTGTAGATGTTCATTATAACCTCGCATCTTGAAACCTCCATGGATTGAAGCCTTGGATACTATGCTGGCCTTGCAGTTTTTATGTGTGTTTTCTTCATTAGCGACTCTATATTTCCACAGGTGTGCGAAGACTGGCCATCGACGAGAACATGATGACCAGTCGAGAGCCCAGCAATTTCGTCAAGATCTGTTGGTCGTCGGTCATACCGCTCGTCATCGGTGTAAGTACATCTCCGTTAAATTATGTAGAAACACACTCGCGTACTGCAAAACAGAACACATTGCATAAATATAACAGCTACAGCGTTCGAATACAGAGCTGTATCACAAGCTCTATGGGTATTATAACAGCATTCGGGGTAACGCTTCAGGTTTCACGGTCTCTTTTCTACCCTATCCTTTGTCGTCAAAGCTATTCAGTTGTCAAAGAGTAATGCTCGTGGACACGGCTTTGATGTTCGTTACAGGCGAAGTATGAGAAAGCCCGTGTGTCTGAAGAAGCCCCTTGTAGTCAACCTCCATGAGAGCTCCCTCACTACGACGCACCTCGGAATCGATCAATCAATCAAATTACGAGTTTTATTAAGACAAAAAGAATGAACAGAAAGTGTAGAATATACTTCCAAAGTACGTGACTGCAACGGGGCCCTCTGTTATGGTAACAATCGAATAAAACAATTAAAAGCAGCAGTCAGAATTGAAAAAAAACTGATATGAAAAGCAAGAAGGCAAGCGACCAAAACAAAAACCCAGCATATTATGAGCAAACCTAAAAGCACCTCAACACTGGAACAACTGAACAAACAAGGAATGCCAAAGCTATATGATGATGATGATTATGATGCTAGAATAAAAAATAAAAATACTTGGAACTAAAACACACATCATTAGTACAATATATAGCGATAAATCTGGTACACCTAAATAAAGAAACTTCATAAATTTAACATATATTGCTTTGATGCAATTTTAAATGAAATAAATAATTGGCATCTTAGTGATGAGGGTAAGGAGATCTATAATGAGATAACATAGAAGTGTGAGATGATTTACCATAGTTAGTATGAATCTTAGGAAACAGGAAGTTGTTGTTAGCCGCAAACCTCGTAGTGTTAGTATTAACTAAACGTTCATATTCAATAAAATTCGTAGAAAGTTTATGTGTTACTCATTTATGCAGAAGCATAATCATAGATTAAATCCAAGTAAGTCGCATCATCTTTTTTAGCTTGCGTAATTTCTTAATTTATTTTTCTCGTCGTACTCTATTGTAAAACGCACAAACACGGGCACGCATCCGGGGTGCCGACTGGTATAAGGTTACAAAGGAAACAAAAATGTGCAAGAAGATAGCATGACGTCACACAGCCAGCCTTGGCAAGCCGAAGTTTTAAAAACCTATTCCCTTTTTCTTTTTCTTTTTTCCTCCTCAACAATGCTCAGGTTGTCGTGTGCGGCAAGGTCGCAGGTACTTCGTGGCATGGCTATCCTCTATGGCTGCTCTTCATTATTATCTGCTTCGGGGCGCTCGAGCTCAGCTCCATCACGGTATTCGCACTCACACTGCTGGAATGCACAAAGCTGGTGAGCCCCATAGAGCAGTCTGTCGAACTAGTTGGAGTAACACTGCTCTAGTTAGCGCGAAATCTATAGGCATGCACAAAATAACTAGCGATAGACCAACGCTAATACCTACTAACTGTTATTTACTTCAATCGATACATCCATTTATATGCGACGATATTCAAGTACATCTACCAAACAACTTCTTCCCGTGAAAACGAAATCAATTACTTTGAAGAAACTGCTGTTCATGTTTAGCATACAACTAGTGGACACATGAAAGGGGTCAAAGTATTGATTGATATGCAAGATATAACGTCCCGAAATCACCATATGATTATGAGAGACGCCTTAGTGAAGGGCTCTGAAAATTGCGACTACCTGGGGTTCTTTAACGTGCACCGAAATCTGAGCACACGGGCCTACAGCATTTTCGCCTTCATCGAAAATGCAGCCGCCGCAGCCGGGATTATATCCCGCCACCTGCGGGTCAGCAGCCGAGTACCTTAGCCACTACACCACCACAACGGGCAAAGGGGGTCAAAGGAAACACAAGCCTCCCTTCAGGACATATCGAATACACCGAACTTAGGCAAAGAGGGTCAAATTAAACACAAGCCTCCCTTCTGGACATATCAAATACACCGAGCTTAGGTAAAGGGGGTCAAAGTAAACACAAGCCTTTCTTCAGGATATATCAAATACACCGAGCTTAGGCAAAGGGGGTCAAAGTAAACACAAGCCTTTTTTCAGGATATATCAAATACACTGAGCTTAGGCAAAGGGGGTCAAAGTAAACACAAGCCTCCCTTCAGGACATATCAAATATACCAAGCTTAGGCAAAGGGGGTCAAAGTAAACACAAGCCTTTTTTCAGGATATATCAAATACACTGAGCTTAGGAAAAGGGGGTCAAATTAAACACAAGCCTCCCTCCAGGAATTATCAAATACACCGAGCTTAGGTAAAGGGGGTCAAAGTAAACACAAGCCTTTTTTCAGGATATATCAAATACACTGAGCTTAGGCAAAGGGGGTCAAATTAAACACAAGCCTCCCTTCAGGACATATCAAATACACCGAGCTTAGGTAAAGGGGGTCAAAGTAAACACAAGCCTTTCTTCAGGATATATCAAATACACCGAGCTTAGGCAAAGGGGGTCAAAGTAAACACAAGCCTTTCTTCAGGATATATCAAATACACTGAGCTTAGGCAAAGGGGGTCAAAGTAAACACAAGCCTCCCTTCAGGACATATCAAATATACCAAGCTTAGGCAAAGGGGGTCAAAATAAACACAAGCCTTTCTTCAGGATATATCAAATACACCGAGCTTAGGCAAAGGGGGTCAAAGTAAACACAAGCCTTTCTTCAGGATATATCAAATACACCGAGCTTAGCCAAAGGGGGTCAAAGTAAACACAAGCCTTTTTTCAGGATATATCCATTACACTGAGCTTAGGCAAAGGGGGTCAAATTAAACACAAGCCTCCCTTCAGGACATATCAAATACACCGAGCTTAGGTAAGGGGGGTCAAAGTAAACACAAGCCTTTCTTCAGGATATGTCAAATACACCGAGCTTAGGCAAAGGGGGTCAAAGTAAACACAAGCCTTTCTTCAGCATATATCAAATACACCGAGCTTAGGCAAATGGGGTCAAAGTAAACACAAGCCTTTTTTCAGGATATATCAAATACACTGAGCTTAGGCAAAGGGGGTCAAATTAAACACAAGCCTCCCTTCAGGACATATCAAATACACCGAGCTTAGGCAAAGGGGGTCAAAGTAAACACAAGCCTCCCTTCAGAACATATCGAATACACCGAGCTTAGGCAAAGGGGGTCAAAGTAAACACAAGCCTCTCTTCCAGATCTATCAAATACACCGAGCTTAGGCAAACGGCAATGCTTACTGTGTCTAGATTGGTTAGTCAATGACACTTTTAGGAGACACAAAGTTTCTCTGCCTGAATTCACAAAACCTTTTCACAATAAAAACGTTTCCTAAGACGTTACTCCAGCCAACTACTATGCTGCACAAGTCCTTAGCGAAGCAGTCTGAGTATTTGAAAAACGTAATTACAAATTAGACACTTTGTGAATTTGGCAGCTCATTCTCAACTGTTCTTTGTTGAAGGATAGCTACGTGCAATAATTTCACACGTTCCGTTGAATAATCTTCCAAACACATGACGAACGTGAAAGCTGCTTTAAAAATGTATATTTCCTGCAGGACTATCATGAAAGAAATGTTGGATAACTGGAATAACTGGAGCGCTTTGTTTGGAATGTGTACTAATAAATAGTTGGCCATGGCTAATGATAGCTGGCAAGCCGAAGGGAAACCTATATGAAATGGGAAAAATAGTTTTCTGCCTTTCTGATATCTCATCGCCCCGATGCAAATGTTTCAATGGGCATGACGCGATTAGGGCGCTATGCGCCTTTTAAAAAACCTTATATAGCAGGTAAACTTATTTGTTAGTCACCCAGTTCTAGAAATGCTGCGTTTCATATGCACAAGAAATGACAACTGCATCATCATTGGTCGTAGAAAGAAACCTCAGCCATTTTTTTTACAAAAGCAATGACGACCAACCAATGGCAAGCATCTAGTACTCAGGAAAATTCAGAATAACCATGAATCCGGTTAGTTGGTGGCTGTTTGCGGTGACATCTCACCCCTACTGTTTCTATTACTTCCGTCATTCTTGTTTCACATTATCTGTCCCGAGGAGTAATTATGAACGCTTTAAGCGCGAAAATGTCAGTCAATGCTGCCTCCCCTAACCACACATGAGCAGCTGTACCACTTCACGTTTCGGTCAATTTATAAACGTTGTTTTCCCATACATTTCCACATCGAAGAAACCCAGGCAGAGCGTCGCTCCACTGCCCGTACGGGTGCCGACAAGCTGGGAAGATGTGATGGCCTACCGGCAGCATATCGCTCTCGAAATCGTCAGCTCGCGGAAGACTGACGAGGGAGCCTCCGCAACAACGTCGCCGGCGGAAGCGCCACCCACTACCGGTCAAGAGGCTTCGCAGAAACCGAAGGACGCCACTCCAACCGTGCCTTCGGACTCTGAATACATGGCGAGCGACCTATACGTTGCCTCGGAGCGCACGAAGCGCGCCGCGGAATCGCCAAGCGACTGGCGCAACTTCTCCTTGGGTGACGAGTCTGGTGGCAACAAGAAGTCCAAGAAGAAGCGAAGTGCGCGTAAGCCCGTCCAGGAGACGGGAACATTGCACGTGTCCCGAAACTTGAGCTCAGTGCGGCGATTGGCGCGACGAGATCAACAGGTTCCGCCGAAGCCGACGAAGGCGGGGCCTGCAGCTATGGTCATATCAAAGCCAAGGCCCTTGCTGCAGGAGGCTAAACGGCATCACGTCCTAGCCCCCGCAGACAAAGTAGTGCCCGATAAAGGCGATTACAAGTTCGGCGACAGCTTTGAAGACCTGGACATGGTCGCCGACTCGGCAGCCTTGCCCGCCCCGGCTAGTTCCGCGGAGGCCCAGAATAAGAAGGCTGTGGCACAGCCTGCGGCAGTCCGGCCGGTTGAGAACGATCACCACAACCTGCCTCCGTTGTTGTGGCACCAGTACCTGGCGCGGGGACACAAACCGGCACACCTTGGTGTGCCCCCTCGACCATCTAGAAACGTACCCGTCACCACAAAGCCCCCCGCGACGGCACCTACTGCCGTTGCGGCAGCCGCTGCTACGACGTCGCCCGTCCTCGTCGAAGCCTCCGGTGCGCCTCGAGTCGAGAAGTGGGTTGCCGCCACCGACAGAGAAGCTGCTCACCAGGATAAGGGACGTCAGGCAGCATCGGGACACCCGAATATAGCGAACAGGGCTTCGCGCAAGCGATCGTCGTCTCAAAGGTCGTCCATGTCCTCCCGTAAGACGAGCTTCGGTTCCGATGCCCAAAGCGTGGCCACTGCGCGGCGTGCGACGAAGAAGGCGTCACCCTCCGCCACCTCCTCCAAGGTGCCCGTTTCTGAGGCAGTCCCTCCAGCCGCAGCCACGCTCGGTAAATCATCGCAGGGTAAACGTTGCAGATTGTCTAAGCTGAGTCATACGAGCAACAAGCAGTCTGGGGAAGAGCGTGAGTCGCCGCGGCTTAAGTCCACCAGCAACCATGAGTTGGACAGACGTCCCTCTAGACCAAACGGGTCTGCTCAGCCGGCGCCGCTTGCCAGTGACGTCTCTTCCACCAAAGGGCCTTCGGGTACTGGGGCAGAAACTGGGAAGTTCGAACAAGCCACGCCCGTGCAACCAGTGGTTCCCGGTGAGATGCACCTTGCTGCTCCACCGGCGTCTGGAGCCCTGAAATCGCCCATTCAGGGCACGGAAGAGGCGCCGGGACATTCAGGAACGGAAGCGCCGACATCCGCCGTGCCAGCACCCCGAGAGGAAGAATCGAAAGATGTCCCAAGCTCTCATGTAAGTTACAAGAGCGGGCACAGTATTTTTTACGTTTTATTGCGAAGGCGAACACCAGTGTTCTTCCAATCGAAATGGGTCATGTTTAGGAGGCCTACATACTGACGCCAATGCGAAGGCCTTTTGGTATACCGCTGAAGAGTAGGGGTGGCGTTCGCCACTTGATATAGTTACTTCTAGTGATTATTCATTCTCGGCGATGGCCGGAAGCTGTTGCAAGGGCAATCGTTAAGTTATACCGTGGCAGTGCGTAGCACAGCTTAAGCCATGCTCCCAATGCATACGAATAAGCACGACGTAAACGTAATGCATTTTTTGGTTCTATCCATTCCTTTTGCTATGATCATTAAAAACCTACATGTTTACACGTGCGGACGTCTTGGTCAACTTCAGACCATCTTTCTCGTATTCGCCAGTAGGCGGATTGTTTCGTGATTTCATAAGTAAGGAAAGAACTGACGGAAGGTTGTTGGCGTAAAAGTAGGGTGAAAGTACAATAGTGGGAACACTTTCTTTTTTAACTGCTTTAACTGTAGAGCGTTGACTAAATAGGGAAACTCAAAATAGCTGCGCAGAAAGTGCTGAGGAACCTCGCACGCTAACGCACCCTATTCATCAAAAAGGACACTTCTGCACCGTAGAGTGATACCAAGGCCTCACTCCATCACGTTTCATGTTGATGAAAAATGCTTCCAAAACCTCACGAGCACACATGTTTTTTTTCTATGCCCCAGTATCTTAATCTGATGAAATCGTGCTTCACATCTACACGCTGTGCCGTCAGCAGGAAAATTATTTATTGTTTTTTGTCATCTGGTGTTCACGCGCACTGTCACTTACGCAGCAGCCTATTTGGTCTACATACCATTTGCTGCAGGAAAGCGGAATCTCCTAAGCCACTCCCACATCACATTGCACCATCAGGTTGGCATGCTTCTTGCTACACAGGCTAGCGTGCTCTTCGCCGCTCGAAACTCCGCAGCGGTTGGCAACCTTCTTCGGTCTATGTATCACCCGCTGTATATAGGGTAACACCATGGTAGTGTATAGGTGTTCTATGGCAACTATCAGCTTCTCACCCCCAATGCACGAGTCTTTCAGCCACGGCTTCCACGAGCGCCCTTTAAGCTTATTCAGGAGGGTTTCAGCCACCGTTGCCAGCACATACTGCGGTAACCCAGCTGCCTTTAGTCATCCAATCATAGCACGGAACCTGGCCAGCCTATCATGCGAGAACGACCTCAAAATGACGCGATCGTCCTCTTAACTACCTTAAAATGTGATTATGTGTATGGTAAGGGTTTCTTTCTAGCGCGCGGACAGTGCGCGTAACAAGTATGCTAGCTGATGCTTGAAAATGAGCTAACACCTAAAAACTGAAGCATTCCTTCCTGAGGTAGCTCGTAAGTAAAACATAGACTTCTCCATACCGACTAAACTTCATTAAAACGTTGTCCATTATCGCTTGTGCCCGTTTGGTTTCCGAAACTACCAGGAAACGGTTCAAGTACCTGAATATCTTTAACAGTTCATCGCTTTTAAACGCGTCAATCAGGTCGTGGTCAAAACGTTGCACAAATCAAGAGAACGTATTAGAACGTAATTATCTTCAGGCTTAACGTTATCTTTTCTTTAGGCTTATCTTTTCTTTAGGCTTAAGATAAGATAAAACTCTCAAAGCAACCTAAAGTTAACACTCAGGCCCGTTGAATTTTGCAAATCAATCGATAGCCTGCTGGTCCAATGCGATGTGGAAGTGGTGTACGGATATTCCACTTCCCTTCCAACAAATCTTATGTATGCCAAACAAGTCACTGCGTAAACGACCACGCACGTAAACAACGTGCGCGTAAACGACCGCGAACGATTTCAACAGGAGTGAGGTACTGGAACGTGGCAGAAACACGTGTGCTTGTGAGGTTTTGGAAACATTCATCAACGTGAGAAGTGATAGCTGTGTAAAACCTCGGTATCGTTCTATGCGGTGCAGAAGTGTCCTTTTTGATAAATAAGGTGCGTCCCTCGGCACGTCTGAACAGCACTGTTCGGTTTCCCTATTTAACTAATGCTCTACAGTCAATAATAATGTAGTTTGCATTTGGTCTGTTTAGCGTTCCTTCTTTGTGGTGTCCCTTTCCATATTAGCACCATTTTTTTCTGCATAGAATGAGTCAACCAGTTCCTCAAGACGTCCTGATCAAGACAAGTTTATTCTGCCAGGAGGAACGGGCAGTTGGGGTGTGAATTCGTGGTCATTTACAGCAAAAGCTGTTATGAGATCACAACTTGGGTCACGCGCAGCGCCGTAGTTGTCCGCTGCTGCCACCGGCGTCCGTAAACACTGTCGCACGAAGTAGAAAAAAATAACTTAGTACTATACTAAAGAACTGAGATAGTCAAAACTGTTATTCGAGACCAGGTAAGGGCGTAGGCCTAGCTAGCGAATCAGCGACAGTCCGGGCCGAGCGTCTCGTGCTTAGCACTGACAATGTGTTTGCTGAGATTTGCATGACCCACTACATTCATTAATACATATTTTCCCCTCACTGAAGATGGTGCCAAGTAAGTGTTCTAAGGTGTCGTGAGGACAAGTGGTTCGTGATATAGTTTGAGGCGATCCACATGTATGATTTCGCGGCCTCGGCGACGCAGGTCCACAGTGGTCATGAGGGGTTCGATGAGGTAGTTAACAGCGGAAGTTTGTTCTATGACGCGATAAGGTCCATGGTACCTGCTGACAAACTTTGTAGAAGTACCAGGAGCAGCACTGGGGGGCACCCACAGCCAAACAAGAGAGTTGGGCGAAAACTGGTAGTTGGACCGTCCATGGTCGTGACGAAATTTCCGTAGCCCTTGTTCTTGTGTTGTAACGGTGCGAGCTAATTGCCGACATTCTTCCGCATACCGCGCGGCTTCGGAAACTGGTGTGCCTTCGGATGAGTCGGGTCGGTAGGGGAGAATGGTGTCGATTGGAGATGATGGTTCTCGACCATAAAGTAAAAATGAGGGAGAAAAGCCTGTCGTCCCTTGAGGTGCCGTGTTGTAAGCGTGCGTTACGTAGGGAAGGATAAGATCCCAGTTGGTGTGGTCGGAGGCGACATACATAGAAAGCATGTCGCCAAGAGTGCGGTTGACACGTTCGGTCAAGCCGTTCTTTGTGGACGATATGCGGTAGTACAGCGGTGAACTACATGGCATTCAGCAAGAAGGTCTTGAATTACATCTGCGAGAAAGACACGGCCTCGGTCGCTCAAAAGTTCACGCGGAGCGCCGTGATGAAGAAGAAAACGTTGGAGCAGGAAAGACGCAACGTCATGTGCTGTCGCGGCTGGTAGAGCGGCCGTTTCTGCATATCTCGTGAGATGGTCGATGGCTACAATAATCCAGCGATTCTCAGCTGATGTATATGGCAGAGGAACATAAAGGTCTATTCCAACCCGGTCGAATGGTCACAGTGGGCACGGTAACGGCTGCATTGGTGCAGTAGAGCGGCTAAGATCATGCTTGCGGCGTTGGCACTCTGTGCAAGATCGAATGTACTTTTGAACGAATGTGTACATGCCGTGCCAATAAAACCGAAAATGTAGCCTGGCGTAGGTTTTAAACAAACCGGTGTGCGCACACTGCGGATCTGCATGGAAAGCAGCACATATACTGGCACGGAGATGCCTGGGTATGACGAGTAGCCATTTGCGGCCGTGAGGGTGGTAGTTGCGGCGATAAAGTATTCCATCACGGATGGCGAAGTGTAGCGCGTGTCGGTGTAGCGCTCGAGATGGCGGGTGGGCGAGTGTTTCAAATAGGTAATCCATCAGAGACGCAATCCACGAATCTTTGCGCTGCTCTTTGCGATGTTGCTCTTTGCGAATCTTTGCGATGTTGATGGGTCCTGATAGTGGAAGGAAGTTGTCTTGGATGGAGACACTCGCATTATCAGTAGAAACAGGCGAATGCGAAAGAGCGTCGGCATCGGCGTGCTTCTAGCCTGAGCGATAAATGACACGGATGTCGTACTCTTGGAGCCGTAAAGCCCATCGTGCCAAGCGTCCGGAGGGATCCTTGAGGGAGGATAACCAGAAGAGCGCGTGGTGATCGGTAACGACGTCGAAAGGGCGGCCGCACAGATAAGGCCGAAATTTCGTAATGGCCCAGATGATCGCTAGGCATTCTTTCTCAGTTACCGAATAATTTGCTTCTGTTCTTGTAAGAGTGCGGCTCGCGTACGCAACAACATATTCTTGGTAACCAGGCTTTCGGTGGGCGAGTACAGCGCCAAGACCGACACCACTAGCATGTGTTTGGATTTCTGTGGGAGCGCTTGAATCGAAATGACGCAGTATGGGTGGTGTTGTAAGCAGTTCACGGAGCTTCGCAAGGGCACTGTCGCAGGCTGGAGACCACGAAGATAGATTGCGGTCTCCCTGAAGTATGTCTGTCAGAGGCGTCATGATCGAGGCGAAATCCCGGACGAAGCGCCGGAAGTATGAGCAAAGCCCAATGAAACTACGCAGCTCCTTGAGAGACGCGGGCCTCGGGAACTCACTAACAGCACGTAGCTTAGCGGGGTCAGGAAGAACGCCATCCTTCGACACGACGTGTCCGAGAATGGTCAGCTTGCGCGCTCCAAAGTGACACTTCTTCAAGTTGAGTTGGAGGCCTGCTGCAGAGAGGCAGCGTAAAACCTGTTCCAAGCGACGAAGGTGCGTGGGAAAATCGGGCGAGAACACCACCACATCATCTAAATAGCACAAACAGGTGTTCGATTTCAGGCCTCGTAGGATAGTGTCCATCATGCGCTCAAATGTTGCCGGCGCATTGCATAGGCCGAATGGCATCACGTTAAGTTCGTATAAGCCGTCTGGTGTAACAAAGGAAGTTTTTGGCCTATCATCCGAATTCATGAGAACTTGTCAATACTCAGAGCGTAGATCAAGGGAGGAAAAGAGTTCTGCGCCTTGTAAAGAGTCGAGGGCGTCATCGATTCGAGGCAAAGGATAAACATCCTTTCGTGTCATTTTTTAGGCGACGATAATCTACACAAAAGCGTATGTTGTCATCCTTCTTTTTAACTAAAACAACCAGCGACGCCAAAGGACTGTTTTATAGTTGAACGACGCCTCGCTTTAGCATGTCACCTACTTGTTCATCGATGACACGGCGTTCAGTCGGCAAAACACGGTATGGTCGCTGCCATAGTGGTGGGTGATTACCTGTGTCGATCTGGTGGCATACAGTAGATGTTCGACTTAAAGTAGCGCTGTGACTGTCAAAAGATGGCCGAAATTTGTCAAGGAGGCTCAAAAAAAAGCTCACACCTTTGTTGCGGGCTTAGGCCTTCGTCGATGACACGGTTGAAAATGTCCGTAGTGGAAGGGTTATTCACGGAACTACAGGAGAGGGCACTGACTTCCAATGATTCATCAGGAACCTCAAGTGTAGCGATGGTTTCGAATGATTCTATCGAACCGATACATTCTCCTCGAAGCAGCGTAATCGTGAATGGGAACGGATTCTCCACAGGCACGTTGGTCGCACAACTTGAAAAGTAAGGAGAGCGGTTGGGAGCGGTGATAAGCGGCGATGAACGAAAGCAGCGGAAGGCGTGAAGAATGCGGTAGCGTTGACGACGGCGGAACACGACACAAGTGCGAAGACAGTATCGCGTGGAGGGATCTGGGTGTCGTTACTAATGACCAACTTCCCGTAGGAAGGGCGGTCGTGCACTGGTAGCGCATCACGAAGGGGACAAAAGGCGACTTCGGCACGGGCGCAATCAATGACGGCTTGGTGATGGGAAAGAAAATCCCAACCTAAAATGATGTCATGGGAACAGTGTGGGAATACTACGAACTGCACTGTGTAGGGTACTCCTCGAATTACAAGTCTGGCAGTACACGTGGCCACAGGCTGCACAGGCTGTGCAGTGGCAGTACGAAGACATGAACCCAAGTAAGGCGTTGTCACTTTTCGAGTTGAACGGCAAACTTTTTCGGCGATGACAGAAATTGCGGCACTAGTATCAATAAAGGCAAGTACGGGTACACCTTCAAGAACGGCATTAATTACATTCGGTGGCGAACGAAGAGGGCTTGTGCTTTGCGACGAGGACGCAGTTCTTGCCTCGGGAACTGCGTCATTTAGTTTTCCGCGTCGATTGTAGGGGGGCGTCGGCGCATCGGGGAGGGCGAGAGACGACGTGGAGAAGGAGATCGGCGATCAGAAGAAGGTCGGTGGCTTGGTCGAGGAGGGTGCAATTCAGGGTCTAGTGTGTAGGGAAACGTGTGGTCATACTCATACGAACGTGGGTTTTCACGTGAGTGGAGTGGGCGGCGGCGGCAGAGGCGGGACGTGCCCAGGTAGATCACACGAAAAGCAGATTGGTCGGTTGTCGGCAGTGCGCCATGGATTAGGGACTCGGCGAACTGGAGGTCATGGCGGCTGGGCGGCATAAACAGCAGCAGGCAGCGGAGGCGGCGCTTGGAACGTCTGTGGTCGTGGTCGTGCTGCTGCTTCTGTGCACGTCAATGGTGCATTTACTGGTGGCACCAGCTGTGGAGGAAGGACCTCAGACACTTGATCTCTTATAATCGTCCGCAGAGTAGGGCTAAGCGGCGCACTGCGCTCCGGTGGGCCAGAGATAAGCGAGAGTTGGCGGGCAACTTCTTCGCGCACGAAATCTTTGATCTGCGAGAGGAGGACGGGGTCTTGCGAGGGAGTTAAGCCGGACGAAATCTTTGATCTACGAGAGGAGGACGGGGTCTTGCGAGGGAGTTAAGCCGGACATCGATTCCTGATGCGGGACAGCACGGCGGGTGACGAGACGTTGCCGGCGGGGCTCATCATAGCTTTGGCAGAGCTCGGTAACTTGGGCGACAGTAGCAGGGCTTTTTGAAATGAGCATCTAAAAGGCGTCCTCGTCAATACCCTTAAAAATATGCTTGATGCAGTCCACCTCTGTCATGTTCACATCGACGCGTTTGCACAAGTCAATGTTGTCTTCTATGTAACTTGTAAAGTTCTCACCAGGGAGTTGAGATCTCGACTGAAGGCACTGCTCCGCACGAAGTTTGCGAACAGAAGGACGACTGAAGACTTCGCTGAACTTCGCCTTGAATGCTGTCCAGGTGGGAACGTCGGTCTCATGGTTCTGAAGTCATAAGTGGGCAATGCCACTGAGGTAAATGCCGACAGTGGCCAGTCTCGTGGCTTCGTCCCATTTGTTCAAGACACTCACGAGTTCGTAAGTAGCCAGCCAGTCGTCGACGCCGTGATCGTCAGTGCCACTGAATATGGGAGGTTCCCGCTGACGGACCGCGCCGGAGCACACGAGGGCCTGGGAAGCCATAGGAGAAGGGCTTGTGGCAGATGCAGTGCTCATGACAGCAGGTAGAGTCCAGCTTCGCAACTCCAGGATTGCAAGGAGACCCCACAAACTCCCCCAATTATAATAAATAACTGAGACAGTCAAGACTGTTATACAAGACCAGGTAAGAGCGTAGGCCTAGCTAGCGAAATCAGCGACAGTCCGGGCCGAGCGTCTCGTGCTTAGCACTGACAATGCGTTTGCCGAGATTTGCATGACCCACTACATTCATCATTACAGTACCTAGGACACAGCGGGGCTCGCACGCGGGTCCACTGGATGCCAGCCCAGTATTGTACCACTGGGCCACGCCGTTGCTTTGGACCTGTTCGCAAACTTGCCTTAGGCACGCTTACTGTCAGGGAAGGAATCGCACTAGTATGAGTAATGAAGCGTTTTAGAACAGCAAAAGAACCCGGCGGCACACAATGCTAATAGCGTACCGAGTGGGTTGTCCAATGCTTCAACCCACTACAAGCGTTTGATTTTGATCACCTATATTAACTGTGGCGCATACCGAATTCAGGCATAATTCCTCATCGTCGACAGCCACTGCAATCGGCACGAAATTCCTTGCAGGTGTTTAGCGGATAACACGCTTCTGAGAAGAATGACAAAGGACAGCACAGCGAATGCTGTTCTACTACCCAGAAAATATTAAAGCTGTAGTGGGTACCCAGCAAGTGTGTTTCCAGCAGTCACCCAATGAGTGCTTAGAAAAGACGCTGAAAGACCACTCTTCCAGCTTTCGCTGTGACTGTGCTGCGCCTTCCGTGCAGGCCTGGCATTTTTTTTCCTGTGTGAAAGTAGATTTTTTTCAGGCACGTACAGGAGGCCTTGACCAACTTTAAACGTAAAAACGTTTTTTTTTCGCACTTACTGGCAATGAGTCACCCACCCCGCTATAAAGGGAAGGCTCAAGCATAGCATTCATCGATCAACCTATTCAGTAAAACACTCACGGTTTCTAGTAAGCACTTTGGAACATCAGGGCTACACTTGAATTATGATTAACATTATGCATAAATATCGGGTTTCTCTGATCATTACGGGGCCACTCCGTATGACGTTCGGTCACGCGACAAGAAAAGGGGGGCCTTACGCTGCGCTACTTGCCCTCTCACTCCGTGTTGATCAAAATCCGGTCCTTCATGCAGGTACACCAGCTGGATTATGGGATCGCAACCACTGCCAACCAGCCAGACACTCTCGATGTTAACAAGCCACCCACTGACAAGCCTGCCCGGCTGCTTCACAATCTTGCCGTTGGCCTCAAGCGGCGCTCGCGTCGACGGCGCCTAACTCGAAAGAGTCTCGACTCCAACCAGGACGTCGATGACATGGCTGCTCTCAGGGCCACCGATATTTCGGTAGTCTCGGGTGAAAGCTGCCCGCTGGACCATGGTTCTTCCGCGTCCATCTCGCTGGGATCGGCGCTTGGTGTGGTGACGTCACAAACCGCCACAATCCACGCTGTTCAAGCCGTCTCCGGATCCTCCATCCCGCCGAAGGAAGCGTCCGCTGGACAGCCCTCTGCGCCTGCTCCAGCCATCGTTGCACCGAAGTCAGTTTCACAGACGTCGGCCAAGACAACGTCGAGCGGGACTCAGCATTCCGTTTCGTCGAAGGAGCTCGAGCGCAGCACCGCCGCTGCCGCTGCTGGAGTCGAGGCAAGGGACGAGACGCGCTGGGAGAACGCGGATCCCGCGGGAGCTTCGAGTCCCAAGGAATCGCGAGGCACATCCGGGAAGGGCAACGTTCATCCGAGGCACCGCTCGCGACGCTCGCCGAAAAAGCAGCGACATACGAGCAGCAGTGACCACAGTGTTGAGCACCACGGCTCAGACAGTCCGCGCTGACGGTCTACGTAGAAGCGTAGCGAACCAGCTCGGGGGTTCGTTTCGGGCAAGAAGTTCGAAACGAAGAACTTCATCGCGTATGGTACTAAGGAGCGTTCTCGAGTACCTCTGTACTGAAGTCCGAATGATATTTATTTTGTTCCTTATCTGCGTATATTGGTATACCGACAAGCACGTGATCGATGCTTTTAAATACACGACTTGCGGTACTTTTTTTGTTTTTCTGTAGCACCACTGTACTTGTGTGCAGAGCACCGCTGTACTTGTGTGCAAAATGATTACGGTTTGCCTACAGTAGGTATTTAAAGTTGATTGCTATTTAGCACTGAATTCGAGGACAACAGCTTTCTCTCCACGCTGATTGCATGCAACTTCACATATGTATACGGAATACGGCGCTTCGAAGAACGAAGAAGGGCCAAGTTCATTTCGCTCCACCTGCTCAGGGCCCACATTGCGGGTTTTCACAAAAACATTTTTTGCAGTTTACAGTATATATTAGTAAGTGGTTATGAAAATTGAAAACAATGATACTACAATAGCAATTGTATGTTTGCTATTTCGCATATGTCGGAACTCTCGCTCAGTGGATCGGCAAAGGTACGTGTGTCGACAGAGTCCACTTGAAGGTACGTATTTGTCAGAGGGAGAGGTTTTAACTTCTAGGTGATAGGCAAGCCACCTTTCATTAAATACAGGTCCTGTATTGAAAAATCGCTAGAAGTTCATGCATCTCTTGAGAAGTGCGGCAGTTCAAAACCGTAGGTCGGCAGAACTTGTGCAACTCGCTCGGAATCACTCGCTAAAATTGTTTTGAGCTCGATTCACTCAGACTTGCTCAGCAAAACATTGTTCACCCGGGCTTCCACAGACTCGGGCTCTGTTCTATCCGAGTATGAGCGCAGGTAAGAATTGTCGACTCATGAGTGCGTAATCTCCGGATTAGCTTTTCACCCATGGTTTCGGTGCTCTTAACACCAGTATCACACATAATCTGCGTTTTTCTTGGCGCCTTTTTGATACAGAACCTTCGAATACGAGTTATTAGTGCTGGCAAACAAGTAAGGCTTTAATTTATAAGTGGGGTCTAACGTCCCAAAACCACTATATGATTACGAGAGACGCCGTATAGGAGGGCTCCGGAAACTTTGACCACCTGGGGTTCTTTAAAGCCGCCGCAGCCGGGATTCGATACCGTGACCTGCGGGTCAGCAGCCGAGTACCTTAGAAACTGGACCACCACGTCGGGGCCAAACAAGCGAGGTTAGTCTTTTTTAAGTGGATGACAACGAACAGTATATCAACATGTCCTGGAAACGTTGGCCGGAGGTAGGGGTGAGGTCAGGGCACACCCTATGTAATTAACACCTAGGCAAGCCCTTGACTAGGTTGTCGTACTTTCTTGCGAGCTAATTAACGAATGGGACAACGATAAGCATAACATACCGACGTCACGTGACATGTCGAAGCAAGGGGTCACTGACTGTATATGATCATTACCATCAGCCCAACTACGCCCACTGCAAGACAAAAGCCTCTCCCATATTGCGCCAGTCAATTCTGTCTTGTGCTTGCTGCTGCCACTTTATCCCCACACACTTCCTAATCTTATATGCCCTCCTAATTTTCTGTCTCACTTTCACCAACTGCCTTCTCTTGCAGTCCAGTGTGTGATCTTAAATGACCAGCGGTTATCTTGCCTTCGCACTACGTGCGTGGTGATAGTCTTTTAAGGGACCTTCGACGCAAAAATTTTGGTCTGTTTGTCTACCCATAATGATATCCTAAACGGCACCAAATGGTACTCCAAACGGCCAAACTCATCTGCAGTGCCCACCAATATTGCTCAAGATTTAGCGTCCATACTTGTGCGATTGTCAATTAAAAACCAATTATTGCGCATACCTGAGGCACCACAACAACACGTCAATAATCTGTCCGTGTGTCTTTTTACTAGAAAATGCATACATAAGTGATTCCAACGCTTTGCTAAAACGACACGGTGTTGGCACCTGCCCGTCGCCTTCCGTTCTACACCTTATCACCTCCGAGACGTGTGCGCACGCCACGTGCTTCGTTTTCTAAGATAACTGCCAGATAGCGCTCATGTCTCACGTGTGACGTGACTCGATTCGCTCATTCGCCTGCGCTGCATGCTCGAGGCACTCTAATGCAGCGCCGTCAGAATATCATTCGCCAATTTTCTTGCGCAGAACATCAAAGAAACGTTTTGTTCATTATCGCCAGGTGCAAGACTATCGTCTTTCGACAACATTTGCTGTGTAACAAGCAGATACGAGGCCTTTTTTCTCTTGATTTCGGCTATGATGCCCTTGACACCCGTTTGTTCCCTGATACACTCTGCTCTCTTCTTGCCCCTTAAGGTTACACTTATCATTTTACTTTTCATGGATCGCTCGCTGCGTCGTCCTCAACTTAAGTTGAACCCTCTTTGTAATCCTCTAAGTTTCTGCTCCAAAGGTAAGTGCCGGTAAGATGCACCTGTTATGCACCCTCATCTTGAGGTATATTGGCAATCTACCATTCAGGATTTGAGAATGCTTGCCGAGACCGCATATGTTGATTTCTAATTGTGAATTCAGCACGCCTTCAGAGTAACTACAGTCTACATACAATATGAAGGGCAGGTGCCTATTCAGACTTTGCCCCCCTGATGTTATCACAACCACAATGATATGTTTGCTGTTTTGTAAATACTCTAAACTGCCATCAAATTGAATCCACGGTGGTACTGGTGACTTAGAAGTGTGGCAGCCTGGGCTAGTTGGTATGGCATGACGATAGATATAGCGCGAGAACAAAACGACGACACACAGACAAGAAGCTCGTGTCTTTCGTGTCCTTCTTGTCTCTGTGTCGTCGTTTTGTTCTCGTGCTATATCTATCGTCGTACTGGTGAGTTACGATGGCAGTGACAGCAATTTTGCGGCGCGTAAGCTGAACGCTTGATAACCAAGGTTCCCGAATGGTCAATACATCAGTTATCCAGTTCTTCAGTGTCAAAGGAAAAATTTAGAATGTAGGGAAGGTAAGAAGCTCAAATAGACCCTTGATGAATATGCAGACGCACTCGCAGTGGCCTCACATAATTATCCCATAATTTCTATATTACCGACGCTAGCATTCATCACCGTGGCACGCTTTGAAAATTTTGTTACATCAGATCATTTTGAAAAACCTCGCGTGGCAACATCTGATTTTTCTAATCTTAAGTACCCAAGGAAAAATCGATGGTGCTCCTCTAGAATGACGGAGATATCAATTACGAGACTATGATGCAGAGTTCCCCCCCCCTGAATTTTTATCTTCGCAGGTCTGATCTGGCACAGTCTCCCTTATGCCTCCACTGCAACGAGAGTGAATCCCTTCATCATTACCTCTTAACATGCAGGTTATATACAAATCAAAGGAAGCGACTGTTATAGAGCCTCTCTTAGGTCGGCTGTAAATTTATCCCTTCCAGTGGTCCTTTCCTTTGGAGCACCTGAAAGGGAATTTAGCCACAGGAACGTTTGCGAGGCCGTATGCGGTTTTCTAAAGGCAACAAAACGAATAGTATGTTAAGCTGAGGCATAAATTCTCTTATATTTCAAACCATAATAGCTTGCTCATTTATTTTGATTGCCTCTATTTATTTTATTGATAATCCATCGTTTGCCAATCTGTTTTTTTTGTTTAAACATCCCTAAATAGTCCGGCTGGTAAAACAATTCAATCTCACAAATGAAGTGCCGTTCGTTTCATGGCCAATCCCCCGTGGTGGGTTGCGCCCGGACTCTGAGGAACAACCAGCCAACCAACCAATTCATAACAAGACACCGTCTGGCCAGATGGTTTTCCGTGGAACCGCTGACAATAGGCTTTGTTTCATAATTAATATGGTAACTTACTTGGCTTGCTGTCGGAACGAAGACCGGCTGCCATACGTCTATTTCCAGAATGCATCACATGAAATAGAGACAGTGTGTATCTAGGTGTATTAATGATGTCCCAAGGATAAGAAAACTTGGTAGTAGGGTATGCATCGTAGTCAGTATTAGCTCAATCAGCTATCTTATCGCCATATTGTCAACGCTTCTCTTTTTCATATAGTATTAGGACAAGTTCTTTAGCACTCGCCACCTGGTATAACGAAGTATGATGGTGGCTACGAGAGTGGCGTTGGTAGTGCCCACGATGTTGACGATAATTTCTTATCATGTGCAACTTCTCCGGAGCAGAGGCCTGCATCAGCAAGCTAGAGCCCTCACTCGCGTGCTGACAGCACAGGCTATAATTGTGGCTATAGCCGGTGGCTGATTCTGTTCACTGCGAGCTGCACAGCGGCTAACGTCGGCTCACGTTGGCTATACGGCCGCAAAAACGCATTCATTCAACGTCAAGCTAATATTCGAGATGTATAGGGAGATTTACTATTCGTTTTTGATCCCAATGTCTCATACATGCTGATTACAACTTCGACCATAGAGGTGCGCGAAGTTGGAAGCGGGGGGCCGAATCTACCTCATACATCTCTGACCTGTCCCATCGCACGGTTTAAAGTACCAGCCTATGGACATGAAGTTTTTTTGGCGAGAGTGGCAGCTGACGACGCCCAATGTTTGAGTTTGAATTCAGTTTGAGTTTATCCAACCACTTGACCAGTACATGAAACCGCACAGTATACGTGGTTTGGTACTAAGGGAAAAAAGTGGCATGTCACAGCTTGACTGGCCCCTTCACCCAGAAGAAAAAGAAATATAAATTATGAAATTACGAAATGTTGCACACCAGAACTTCACGCTATTATTTCCGGAAGACATGTCATCAAAAAGGCAGGTCGATGTCAGAAGGTTAGCATTTGATACTCGTTTTTTTTACATGCATGGCAAGGCTGGTATATGGATCCAATTAACGCAAGGACGAGGGAGCTCCGGTAAAACTTGGCCCCCGCTTCGCGTGATTCAGAGTGCTGTGCACGTATATGATTGTCTATAGGCTGTACAAACGCGATAAACCGTCATACCAAGCTTCTCTTAGTCTCTGGTCATGCTGCGGGTACTCCCTGAAGTCGTGCAGCCGTCATCTCGTTCAAAGCCACTATTTTTTTCTTTCCCGCGCCGTCAAAATATCTGACGCACAGACCAGATGACGCCACGCGGGCCTCGGTAATGAGTCATGCGTCACACATACAAACGCTGACTCACGCGCCTTGCACGCCGGGCCGGCGGCCATGTTGCTGCTCTTTTGTTGGCGTCACACGGCAGCGCAGCCGCGGAATTTTGGGAGCTCCCGACGGGAGGACCGTTCTTCCACGGGGCGGCGACTTTTGTGCAACGCTTGCCAAGTCGGCGGAATGGCGGGTGCCAGGACGCTCATTCAGGGTGTTAGAAACGAATAAAATAGTGGCCGCGTAGCACCTCAGCAGGCGTCCATCAACAACGGTTTTAGCCCAAAGGGACCTCAAAGCGAGATCGTTTGGTGGTGTTGTATCAATAGGAGACATCGATGAACGGAGCCAAAGCTGGCTAATACGTTCGCGTTGTAACATTTAAGACTAGTAGCTCTCGAACCGTAACAATAGAGCCCGTTGTGCTTTGGTTTCCAGGTGGGAGAGAGTAGGCAAAACCTGTCACTAGACCTGCCGAATGCGAGTGACTACATGGCACTTTACAATTTTCTTTTTTTTTGTGAGATCGCCTAATCAGCTTCTTTGATAACTGCTCGGTTTTCACGAACGAAAAGCTGGAAAAGATTGTGCAGAGATGCCATAAGTGCATTACTCCTGAGATTTTAACTCCCGGAGGCTTTTTAACGTGCACCTAAATCTAATCACGGTGGTTTTTATAGAATTTCGCCTTCTTCGAAATGCGACCACCTTGCCCGGGATTCGATCCCACAACCTCCGGGTCAGAAGTTCAGCGCTGTAACCACTGTAAAAGCGCGGACACTGATCAGCTTCTTTTACAGCGCTCATGTCCTTCCTTTTTTTACAGCGAGAAAGTTCGGGAGATATTCGAAATGACCTGCCATAGCAGCTTAGAAATTCCTTGAATCGAGTGAGCTTGCATAAATTGTCCAATCATCGCAATTACACGCACCTTTATTTCTATTCTATATGACTTACGCAATGTTGTTAGACGTTCAACGTTTGGAGCACGTAGCGCAGTATCGTACCCAAAGCGCTTAGCGTACCGTTTTAGCTATAGAGACGTTGGTGCATTCTCTAGCAAATGCTATAGTTTGTTCATTCTTCAGGCCGTCCGACACATCGAATGCCTCGAAAGAGGGAAGATAATGAAGATAGTGAGGAAGGCATCTTCCATGCCATTTTGTCGTCCTGCCATGTATGTCACTCATAACCGTCGCCAAAAGCATCTTGCCATACAAGACACTACGCGCTCTGGAACCTTATCTAAATAAACTGCCTAATCGGGGATATCGTGACGAAAACACCGGTACTATTTTGGTACTTGTGTTTCCACTACTACTTTTCCCTCCTCCAACTCGAAGACATACATAACGAAGCACTGCGTGCAACTGTGAACAGAACGCTGGACGATTTTTCTCAAGCTCGGAGGCGGCAGCGCGCGCGCGGTGGTTGGGGACTATTTTTGACGCCGCGCAGCTTTCCCTCACCTTTGGCGCGCCCTCGGCACTCTCGCACAGGGAAAAAAAATAATAAAGAAAAAATAGCCACCAGTGGTGCCTTCGAACCAAGCCAGCAGCCCGTATACACTTCGGGAGAGAATCTGGCGCTTCTCCTAAGACCTAAGTTCTTCGCGACGCTCGAAACATTCGAACGACGTCGTCGATTCGAGGGGGCTGAGCGACGACAGCGACGACGGTGCATCGAGTAGGCTTAGCGTGCTTCACGGAGCGTCGCGCGACAACTGCTTGAAAAGGTAAGGTGTCAGAGGCAGCAGCAGGCCGCCTCTATCTTTTAGTCTGTCTCCGTTCGGCCCTCGCAAACACCGATTTTAGATCCAGGAAGCGTCGTTGGACATTGGGGGTATACTCGCGGTCGTGTAGTGTTTCACTTGCCGGAATATCTTGCCAGCTTCACCGGTTGTCTATGCATACGTCTTAAAGCTACGTAATGGCCGTGTGCATTGGATTCTCTGAGATCGCTTAGAAATGTGGCTCTAAATAGAGTTCTATCAAGCAAACTCTAAGCACGGAAATTCAATTCGCCTAACTATATTAACCGATGGAAGTGGTCTGTTCATTTATCTATATCCTATTTGTTAGTTTTATCCTCTCTAAACTCCACTACAATCCTGCTATACACTCGCAGTAACATAGCCTTTATTATGGCTTCTCCACATTTTTTTTTCCACGACGCATGGCATAGCGTTTGCACGCATACACACAACATTTTTAGATCGCTTGCCGACTGCCCACGTGACAGGTCTATTATGGCATAATGTTTATGATATTTGCAAAGTTGTGCTTCCTGTAGACCCCGTAATTATTTTTTCGCCTTTATTTTGTAGAGTATTTTAATGGTTTTATTTCGTATATGTTTAAACATCAGTTATACATTTTAATTCTGTGTTAGTCGCAGGATGCCCCTCGTGGTACAATTTCGCAGATCGGTCGTCAAGAAGCGCCCCGCTCGCCTTCATTAATGTCAAAACGCGTGCCGCCTGCTCCTCGCAGAGGGCTGACACCGACGACGCGGGGTGAACTGGACGCATGTCTTACTCCTTCAGAGAAAACAAGACGTCTCCTGCGTACACACTTACGCTGGCCTGTGTGGTTAAGAGTGGGATTGATTAACTCTTTCGTCACAACGAGAAATAGTTCTTTTTCTTATTTCTGCGGAAGATCGTTTTTCTCAGTTTGAAAAGTACTCCAGCGCGCATGACGGCATACTAAACTTTGAACAACGAAATGTTCTTTCCAAAAATGTATATGTTGTCGAGGAACAAAAGTATTTTAGAATTAATAAAATGTAAAAAGTGTGTAATTTTTCTTTGTCAGATGGTAAACAGTGCAATAAAAATACTATATATTCAAAACTAATCAAAACAAAGAAAATTGTGAATATACATTTTGTAGATAAATGAGCCAGGAACAGTGTAAAAAATAATGAATGTTGTACAAAATGCTTCTGTCCACATAGAGAAAGAATATCAGAACCGACGTGCTGCTGCATTGCTCGTACCATGCGTTGAAGCATTGTATGGTTTTTCGTGAAGCACAAGTGTACAGGTACACTTTTCTCAGTAAATTTTTGTTGTCTTGCGATAAATGCCTCTAGGTGTTCCAATATTGATGGATACCCGTGGTGTGAATTATTCCTCTATAAATGAAGTGTCCAATCAACTTCTCAATTTAATCTAGCGTCACCTCTTTCCACGAACGACCTCACTCCACATAGATTGGCGTTCCCATATATGCAACTAAGCTTTTTTTTCGGTTTTGCACATATCGAATTAAAAAAAGATAATATCCCGCGCAGTCCTAAAATGTGTTGCACTGATCCGTAGTCAGGACCAAGATGCATGTGCTCTGGTATCTTCTTTGTGGTTAGAAGAAGCTCCACAGCCAGTTCCAGCACACCGCGTTCCCGCGAAGTTTGGACCACGCACGCAACGAGAGTAGCTATAAAATTGTGCACAAAGGTCAGAAGCTATACGAAGTTGTGGCAGAGGAGACAACCTCAGGCAGTATACAAAAGAAACACATGAACGGCTGACGATGTCTCAGGCTGATGCGAAACATCATCGCCACAGAACTTGAAGCTGAAGTGCTATCATCTTCAAACTCTAAGCTCTTCCTCACTCAATTCAGGCGGGGTAACAAGAGAGTTTCGACAAGCGCACGAGTGCTGCAGCCCTGGTGTGCACCAATGCGCGCGTGACGACAGCGTCATAGGAGCGACCAGTGACACTAGACTCAACCCTGTGTCTGATATAACAATGCCAGCAAAACTAAAGTTGCTGGTATCTGTCATAGAGGGCCACTTCGACACTTGAAACACGCGGCGGACTTTTGCGAATATTTTTGTAGAACAAATTTTTCCTGACTCCTAGGAACAGCTCTCTATTGAATATCTGGCATATTATCATGGTAATTATTACTGTTTAACATTGTAAAATTGAGAAGCTAACACTTTAGTTTGATATTCGGCTTGCAAAGGCTTTTTTATTACAGAACTTTGATGTTAGTGTACCAAAAATCACGAGGGGCACACACTTCTGTCAAGTTCACCAGTCTAGTGCACTTTGAACAATACACGGACATTGGTTTGCGCAAAGGTCTGTCGAAAATCATCATTTTGCCAAAACTGACACATTTAAACTGATTCTGAAAGTTTAGTGCCTGAACTGACTACTAGAAAGTGCTGGGTGCACGAGAAACGAATTTAACATGCTGAAATCGACGATCCGTAAGCGTCAATCACCGGTGATTGATTTGAATAGGCGTGGTAACGAAAGAGTTGAACGGACTTAGATGAGACTGAGCCCGAGATAGTCCGGCTGACTTGTATGTAGGTGATACGAGGTGTGTTAGAAAAGTAATGAGACTGGCAACACTGCGCCCGATCTGGCAACGTCGTGTCGAACGGTCTGTGCTAGCCCAGTTTGTTTATCCCTTTTACTTCCTCTGTCCGAGTTACAACTCCGTACAGCTCACACAGTAGTTTTGACGGCGCCATAAATGAAGTTGTGTTTTTGTTGTGCGTTAAGCATCGGAATTTAGATCAGCATTGTACCATAGAGTTTTGTGTTAATGTCGAGAATCCGCGAGAATGACTTTTGAAGAGCTGAAACAGGCTTATGGGGAATATTGTTCATCAAGAACGTAAGTTTTCCACTGGCACTGGTCATTTTTGGAGAGCCTAGCAAACGTTGAAGACGAACCTTGCTCAGGGATGTATTGCAGTCAAGTCATGGCAATCATGCCAATCATGGCAATGCACCGCGTCAAGCAGCCCTTTCATGTAGTGAATTTTGACCTCAATACATGTTCACAAAGGACTCCATTTAGGAACTCTAGAGAACATTAAAAAGAGTATTGACCAACCAGCTAAAGGCCATACCAGTAGAAGACTTCCAGCGCTACTGCCAAAGGTGGGAACAACAACTGCGCTGGTGTATATCTGCCCTATGGAACCACTTTGAAGGCGATAACATTTTAGCTTCAAAAAACTTAAAACTTTCCCGGTTATAAACTCAGTCTCATTACATTTCTAACATTTCGTATTGAGTCCGACTGTGCCCTCAGCAGAAGTATTTGTTACGAGTCGGTCTGGATAAGATGTATTACGCCGACTTAATGTCACGTACGCTTTGAGGACCGGGTGAGCCAGTCACTTTTCAGGTGTTCGTTTGTTAATTCAGCGCTGTCCTCAGGTGTGCGGGAGACAAGCGACATGGAGATATTTCAGTGTCCAACACTTGGCACCCGTTCCAGCGGCTGTGCCCACAGTCGCGCTCTACATGAGTATGCAGCGCAGCAAGAGAGAGTTGCAGATCACGCAATGTGCCACGCACTAAGGCTCCTTTCTACATAGGTGTTTAGCAGAAATGCACATTGTTTCAAGGCAATTTCTCATTTGGCCAACGAGAGGTAGCCAGTTGGTACTTTGCTGGGCCCGTCACAAGATTAAGAGTGGATGAGAGCATCTGATAAAACGTTGCACCCTCAAAAGAGTATAGGCAGACTTTTTGGGGGGAGGGGGGAGTGCACGGGCCCAGTGTGCCACCCCCTGAAACCCACTGCCTACTCTTGTGAACAAATAAACGCGATGAAGGCCATGGTGGCATATTTTGATTGGTTGCATTAATGAGGACTTGGGACAGGCGAGTGTTTGAAAATGTGCATTTTCAAATAGTTCAGCATACGATTCAACTCGCAAGGCACATTTGTCATTACAAATATTTAAATACCTTAAAACGTTTCAGCAAGTGTTGAAATTAGGACAAATAATTACATACTAATGCTAAATTTTACATCATTTAATGCACAGATGTACATATTGTAAGGCAACGTTTTGGCTGCAAAACACCTCTTTTACTTGCCGAGCCTCTGCCCCACAACACAGGTCAGACTGATGATGATGAGTATGTACATATGGTAAGATGACACGTATGAATAATGCTCACACTTATTTCCCCCCCCCCACGCATGAGCGGCCAGCCCGGACGCGTCTTAGACGGAAACGGAACGTCGAACGAATGGCTTCAGACGTGATACGTGGACAATTTCCGAACCACGACAGCGACGATCTGAAGAAAGGTCGATGGGTGTCACACGATAGTTCACTGAGGACGTTTGTTCATTGATTGTATAGATCCCAATGAAGCGTGACTGAAACTTGTCACACAATCCTGGAGTACGAATGGGCGTCCGAAGCAACACTCCATCCCCCGGACTGAAGGAGACGTCGCGATGAGAGCTGTCGTAGCGTTGCTTGCGGTCTTGCTGATTGGCTTCTGTATTAGGGCAAGCCCGTTGCCGACATTCTTCGACCCTTGTGATGAACTGCTCTGATACGGTTGCTGAGGCGTCGGTTGGCACATTTAGGAAAGAGACGTCGATGGTGAATGTCGGTGAACGGCCATACACGAGGTAGAAAAGTGAGTAGCCAGTAGTTCTTTGAACAGCGGTGTTATGGGCAAACGTCACAAAAGGCAAAATGGTATCCCAGTTGTCGTGGTTTGGTGCGATGTACATCGACAACATGTCTGTTAGTGTCCGATGAAATCTCTCTGTCAGCCCATTAGTTTGGGGTTGGTAGGCTGACGTCGTCTTATGTACTGTACCACAGGTTGTGAGCAGGGTTTGGATTATGGTGGACAGGAACATCTTGCCGCAATCACTCAGGAGAACGCGAGGTGCACCATGGCGCAATACAATGGCGTTGAAAAAGAAGTCTGCGACGTCTGAAGCAGAACTTGTGCGTAGTGCAGCAGTCTCTGCGTACCTTGTCAGGTGGTCGACAGCAGTCACAATCCAACGATTACCTGCTGGCGTGATGGGGAGAGGTCCGAGTAGGGAGAGGTCCGAGACTCCTTTTGCCAACGATGGCAAAAGGAGTCTCGGGACACGGGATAGGTTGCAGAATGCCAGCAGGAGACGAAGTTGGTCGCTTCTGCCTTTGACACAGATGGCAAGATGCACCGTACTTGGCCAGAAAGGTAGAGATGCCCGGCCAGAAGAAACGGTTTCTGATGCGGCTTTGTGTTTTGTGAAATCCCAAGTGGCCTGCACATGGGTCGTCGTGAAAGGCTTCGAGGACTTGATGACGTAGAGAACGCGGAAGTACCGGAACCCAGCGGTGTCCATCAGTAGTGTAAACGTAACGATGGAGCACATTGTTATCGAGCTTAAATTGCCGTAGTTGTCGGCGCAATCTAGCATTAGGAGTAGGTGACATGCCATTTAGGCGTTGGATAATGCGATTGCAGTATGGATCATCACGCTGGCGTGTGGCGAGCTCGGTGTAGCGATTTGAAGCTGGCGTTTCGATAACCGCAAGGTGTGATAATGTGAGTGGTGACGCAGTGCCTTGCCCACCAGACGAGCAATCAGCTGACGTACTTGATGATGACAGTGGAAGGGGGCAGCGAGAGAGAGCATCTGCATCTTGGTGTCTTTTGCCAAACTTATAGATGACGTCAAAATCGTACTCTTGTAGGCGGAGCACCCAACGACCGAGGCGACCAGACAAGTTTCTCAGTGTCGATAGCCAGCACAAGGTGTGGTAGTCTGTAATCACTGTGAACTGGCGTCCGTAAAGATACGGTCGAAATTTTTGTATGGCCCAAACGACAGCGAGGCACTCCTGCTCAGTTATGGAGTAGTTCTGTTCGGCAGCCGTTACGCTATAACTCTTTCCCGTGAAGTGGCATCCCGCTGTAGAAGAACTGCACCAATGCCATGGCCGCTCGCGTCGGTGTGCAGACATGTAGGTGCGTTCTCGTCGAATTGGCACAGAACAGGGTCAGACGTTAAAGCATTCTTGAGGGCTTGAAAGGCACGCTCGCAGTCGTCGTTCCAAGCGAAAGTTGATCCGGATGTCAGCAGCTTGTGCAGTGGCGACGCGATGGCAGCAATATGACTAATGAAGCGGCGGAAGTAGGATGCCAGGCCCAGGAAACTTCGTAGGTGTTTCTGATTTTCTGCCCGAGGGAAGCGTATCACGGCAGCAAGCTTGTCAGGATCCGGACGAACGCCTTCTTTGCTGACAAGGTGGCCCAACACCTTGACGTTCTTGTTGGCGAAATGGCATTTTTTGTGTTTAGCTGAAGTCCAACACTGGAAATACACGTCAAAACTTCGTCCACACGATCAAGATGCTGACGAAAAAAAGAGGAGAAAATGACGTTGTCATCTAGATAACAGAGACATGTTTTCCATTTTAGGCCGCGTAGAACTGTGTCCATCATGCGTTCAAACGTGGTAGGAGCGTTACATAAACCGAATGGCATGACGTTGAATTCGTACAGCCGGTCTGGTGTTGCAAAGGCAGTTTTTCTTTGTCCGCTTCGTGCATAGGTATTTGCCAATAACCAGACTGTGAATCGAGGCTGGCGAAAAATTCAGCGCCTTGCAGAGAGTCAAGTGCGTCGTCGACTCGTGGCATCGGGTAGACGTCTTTGCGCGTGATCTTATTAAGTGCTCGATAATCGACGCAGAATCGCACCGAACCATCTTTCTTTCGGACTAGCACCACAGGTGATGACCACGAGCTGGACGAAGGCCGGATAACATCTCGTTGGAGCATATCAGCAACGTTGTCCTCGATGATTTTCCGCTCTGCGGACGACAATCTATATGGGCGGCGGCGCACGATTGTATTGCCTTCAGTTTCAATTCGATGCACGGCGACAGAAGTACGACCCAGAAGCTCGGAATATACATCAAATGAAGAGCTGTGTTTTTGAAGCACACCCAAAAGTTCTTTCTTTTGCGCTGACGTGAGATCGGGATTTATTATGGCTTTTAAAGCAGCCGTTGTAGCCTGGTCATCAGTACTCGTAGATAAAGATGGCGAGTCTCCGTGAAGGGGTACCAGAGAAAGTGGTTCGGTATCTGTGAAGCAAACCACACTGGTGCCCTGGGGCAGTGCAACAGGCAATGAAGCGGGGTTAACTGCCGTAGCTAATGCTCTGCCATCACGAAAGCGCACCAGGCTAGGAGCGATGGTAAGTCCACCAGAGATGTAACGTCCACACGGTGCTAGGAACACATCACCAGTATCGATTTTATCTGATGTCAGGGTCAGAATATGCTCATTACCTGGAGGAATAAAACAGTCATCAGCGGTGACGAAACGCTGGCTATGGGCATAGTTATCAGACGAAAGCGCAGTATCTAACATGTGAATGACCCTCTGACGGCAAGATATCACGGCTGAAGCTGAGGAGAGAAAGTCCCATCCTAAAATGAGCGCATTGGTACACGATGACAGAACAAGGAACTGTATATGGTGAAGGATGCCCTCAATAAAAACTCATACCGTGCAAACACCAGAAGGCTGAATGAAAACCGCATTAGCACAGCGAAGGGGAGGGCCATCATACGGTGTCTTCACTTTGCGCAAACGGGAACACAAGTCCACACTAATAACTGAGAGCGATGCACCTGTGTCCACCAAGGCTTCAGTTCATATACCCTTAACACACACTGAAAGTACATTTGAGGGGCGTTCCGGAGGAGTTCGATGCAGTCCGCCAAATGCAGCTTTCCCTCCTGAAGCTGCTCTGTTTAGTTTTCCGGGCGATGATCAGACGCCGTTGTAGCCGGTGACGAGGAACGGCGCATAGGTGACGGGGAGCGACGGCGCGAGGAGCGGTAGGTACTGGCTGCATTGAAGTGCTGTGGAGAGGGTGAGCGGCGTTGGTAAAGTTGGTATGGGTGACGATGCTGTGGAGAGGGGGCAAACTCATTCCTCTCGTAGTCACCATAGCCACGCCTTTCGTCTTGTTGACGTCGACGACAGAACTGTGAGATGTGGCCGCGTATTCCGCAATAATAGCAAATAGGTCGAGATGGACGCCAGGCTTGAAACGAAGGAGGCGTTGCTCTTTGGGCAAGGACATTCAGTGAAGGCTGCATAGTTGACCCATACTGCGGTGATTGCTGAGGGGGTGACGCTGCAACCACCTGAGCGTACGTCAGCTTTGGAGTGGTATGCGAGCTCGGGACTTGCTCACACGTCATGGACGCTAGTTCCTCCTTCACAATGTTGCGGAGGCTGCCTGTACAAGGCGTCATGCGGAGCTCATAAGATGACGAGGTGGCTTGGAGTTGCAGCTCCTCGCGGATCATACACCGTATCAACGCACGGAGCTCACTGTCATGCGTTGGCCTGATATCTGCTGTTTCAGGTTGCAAACGTTAAGTTGAAGGTCATCGAGTCGCTGACACGTACTGATGATATCGGCGACCGTGGTCGGGTTCCTGGCCACCAGAGCGTCAAATGCGACGGCGCCTATGCTCTTGAGCAAATGGCGAACGCGGTCATGCTCCGCCATCGAGCTGTCAACGCGACGGCATAGGGCGAGGACATCTTCAATGTACGATGTATAGGACTCGCAGGAGTGCTGGACACGTTCAGCAAGCTTCCGTTTGGCGATGTCTGCACGTACAGAAGGGTTGGCATATATCTGACGGAGCTGCTGGTTAAAGGTAGGCCAGTCTGGGAAACCCAGCTGATGGTTGAGAAACCATGTCTTAGCGACACCCGTCAGGTAGAAAGGTAGGTACACGGAACAGCTTCACAGAATCATGCCAATTGTTAAGCGCACTCACACGGTCGTACTCATCAAACCAGTCTTCAACGTCTTCATTGCGAAGGCCGGAGAACATCGGGGGATCTTTTTGAGGGGTGGTGACAGTCCAAGAAGGCATGCCCAGGGGTGCAGGCGGGGTGGATGGAGCCGTGTTGTTGTGCTCGTCTTGCGACATGACCGTAGGCTGACTGCGCAGACAGCGACCCGACCGGAGCTCCAGGGATGGTTTGTAGTCAAAAATTACGAAAAAGCGCTGCAGGGAGAGGACCAGGGGATCAGAAAGCACTCTCCACCACTTGTAAGGCAACGTTTTGGCTGCAAAACACCTCTTTTACTTGCCGAGCCTCTGCCCCACAACACAGGTCAGACTGATGATGATCAGTATGTACATATGATAAGATGACGCGCATGAATAATGCTCACAATATTTTCAGTTGCCTCATCACCCTCCGCCCTTTCGCACTTTCGCAAATGTGCCGGTATGTGAATCTCCTGGCCCAGGCGTGACATTACATGAGTCGCAGCACGTTGCATCTCCTGGATTATGTTGAACAAAACCACGAAAACAAAACGGGAGCTATTGAGAAATTGAGAACGAGTGTCTACAAAGAAATAAAACTCGCAGTAATCTTTTTTTAATGCGAATGCATTTCTTTGTCGGGCTATGTCAGGCGTCCGGTGGTGTCCGCGCACCAGCAGGTGTTATCTCTTCGCTCTCACTCACTCTTCCATAGCTACAACTGCCGGCGCATCTTCAGCCCTAGCAACCGGCACAGGTGGTGCAGGCGAAGTAGAGGAGAGTGAGTGGAGAGGAGGAGCGCGCTTTGGCGTGTGAGGACGCTCGCATCGCGGGAGCTCGGCGGAGCTTCCGTGTGAGTGGAGGCAGCGTAAGAGAGGGTAGGTGCAGTTCTCCGCCGCTCCTTCTCTCGCCGTTCGCTCTCTCTTCTACCTGCGCCCCACTCTCCCATCCGCTCGCTCGTATGTATATATAAGTGGAGTGAAGCGCGTGCTTCCCTCTCGACCGTTTGCTGGCTGATAAATGTGTAAATAAATGTTTAAGGTACAAACCCTCATCTCGTAACTAATTTACGCCGTTAAAACTACTACACCATGTACTCTCGGCGCAAGAAATGCATTCGCATTTTCTCGCGATTTTCTTAAAGGAGGCGGGGGCAATTTTTTGTTTTAAGATGAAGCACCTGTAACGCACGTCGTTCAAATTAGTTGACAACGCTATTTTTATTTGAAATAACACACTTGGAATAATAAATTATGACATAAAGATTAGCACATAAACACGAGTGTGCTAAGTGAGCTTCTGTTTTCGTTCACTCGAAAAATAATGGGTGACGCAGGCATGCACTACGGTGTCCCCGCTTCCTGAAAGTACCAGGCGGCTATGCATCCTTCATGACAACATTGCACAACTGCAGATGTGATACCGTAAAGCAATAATGCTGTACAATGCATAAGTTTACCATGCATTGTTCCCTCTACAACAAACTTATAGTTTGATATCTGCCTGGCTAAAAAATTTTGCGAATCTCAGTCGTATTCCTATTCATTTCTAAAATATACCATAAAATATTCGATTCGCACTTGGTTTTCATTATTCAAATCCACTTCGAAGATGAGAACTTGATACTTGCACTCCCCTATCATGTGGATATCCTTATCGCCGACATCGAAAACCATTTTTCAAGACAGTGGCTCAAGTATTCCTACCTCCCGAAGTCGTGCGTTTTATACAAAAATGAGTGAGATGCTTTTTCTTTTTTGAAGAACTGTCTTGGTATGTCATTTCCAAGCATTTCCAGAGAAACCCACGGGTACGCGGCGCACTATGGCAAAAAAGAGCACGTTGAGACAGCCGGCTGTTCAGCCGCCCGCAGCTCGTTGGTACCGAGAGAGCCCAAAACTTTAAAAAAAGACACATCCCCACTTCTTTACTATCCTTGCATCGTAAATACTACACACATCCGAACGCACCTGCGTCTACACGCATGAAGTGTGAAAACAATAACACAGTCAACGTATACCTTCCAAGCGGATGTACATCAAGCATAGTTAAGCAGCACACACTTTATCGTCTGCAGATTACGGTAAGACATGCAATTTTTGTGGTATGGGCTGGAACCCCAAATTCGTGTTCAGTCAACGATTGCTTGTAATGCGCGAGTACTGAATTACCAGAGATCCTGCTTGAGCATATAGTGTCACGAGCCCTTCTGCTTGCCAATTGCGTTTAGGGCCGTTCCACGCGCTTCCCGCACAGCCGCAACGCACGTGCCGGGACCCCTACCACACGCAAACGGGAGACAAATAAGCCAATTGCGACGCTGCGGAGGGCGAAAGAGCGTCGCCAATTGGCTTACTTGTCTCCCGCTTGCGTGCGGCAAGGGTCCCGTAACGTGCGTTGCGGCTGTGCGGATAGCGCGTGTAAAGGCCCTTAGTAGTTATGGACTTTAGAAGGTAATTTTAGTGCTCTGTCTTATATTTCTCACGACGATCTACAGTACACATGGCCATCTGGGCTGATTGATTGATTTGTGGGGTTCAACGTCACAAAACCACCATATGATTATGAGAGACGCCTTAGTCGAGGGCTCGGCAAACTTCGACCACCTGGGGTTCTTCAACGTGCACCGACATCTGAGCGCACGGGCTTACAGCATTTTCGCCTCCGTCGAAAAAGCTTCCGCTGGGATTCGATCCCGTGACCTGCGGGTCAGCAGCCAAGCACCTTAGCCAGACCACCGCGGAGGGGCGGCCATCTGTAATCCAACACGCGAAAAGCCAACTAGCGTAGGCAAGTTTTTAAAGACGATAGTCTTTCTTGGGTACCTTCGACGCAAAAGATTTGATCTGTCTGTCTGTACATTTGTATGTTTGTCCTCCCTTAATGGCACCACAAAAGGCACCGGAGTGACCGGCTGATGCCCCAAACGGCCGACCCCATCCGTAGCACACACCAATGCTGCTCAAGGTTCAGCGTTCATACTTGTGCGATTGTCAATTAAAAAGCATTTATTGCGCATATTTGAGGCGCCATAACAACGCGTCAATACTTTGTATATATATGTATATATATATATATATATATATATATATATATATATATATAAGACATACATAAGCAATTCTAAGGACCGTAGCGTTTATCACGCTGCGCTGACCATGCAACGCTTGCACCAAAAGCAAGCGTTCTTTGCTAAGACGACACGGTAGTGGCACCTACCCGTCGCCTTGCGTTCTACACCTTATCACCTCCGAGACGGGCGCGCACGCCGCGCGTGCGCTTCGTTTTCCAAGATAACTGCCAGATGGCGCTCAAGCCCCACGTGTGACGTGACTTTATGCGCTCGTTCACCTCCGCTGCACGCCCGAGGCACTCTAACAGAGCACCTTCAGAATACCATTGACCGATTTTCTCGCGCAAAACATCAAATGAACGTTTTGTTCCCTCTCTCCAGACACAAGACTATCGTCTTTCGACGACATTTGCAGTGTACCATGCAGATACGGGACCATTTTTTTTTCTTTGACACTAACCGCAACAGCTTCGCTGATGGTGTCAGCGATGTGTGGTAGAAACTGCAGCGCTCTTCACGTATTTCGGTCGAGTGAATGTGTGGGTTTGTGCGTGCGAATGGATCATTTTCACGCTCGATTATGGCTACGCCAAAATGAGCTACTAAATAGTCCTACAAGGTTCTTTTAGACGTCATCTACAGCCTTGGCCTTACACTGCTGTCTGCCCTCGCACAGGTCCAAAGCTACTATGCCGTTCCACAGAAGCCTGTTCGGTCGCCATCGGGACAAGGAGTGGTGGAACGCGTGGGACTACCCCTCGCGCATCTTCGACCAGAAGTTTGGCGTGGCGCTCAGGGACGAAGACCTGTTCGACCGAGACCCCTTCGCCAGGAGGCCCCTATCTACGCTATCGCTATCGTCACCGCGGAGAGGACAGGCGAGTACCATCTCACTAAGGATGGAGTGCCGGCTTTTTTCCAATGATACTATCAAGTGAAACGCTAAGTCATTTTGGACTACGTTGGACTAGTCTTTGTTTTGCTTTTTTGCCATTGTTTGGGTTGGGTTATTGACACAAACTTTGCATAGGTTAAATTATACAGTTAGAAAACAACGCTTATAACAGGATGATTAGGCTTGGTTGGGTCTAATGTCTTTAGTTACGTTACAAAAATGCTCGATATTGGGAGAGAAATCTTTCTGTTCGCTTTCGCACGTAAAGTGTATATCCGAAAACAATTGTGACATCATGGCTCCTCAAATGCTTATTTTTTTTTCAATTTTGAATTGTTCAACAATGTTTCCCGAACGTTGCTACAATTATATGACCCCCTTAAACCACCATGTAATTGCTTTTTCTTCAATATGTATTTATGTAGGCCCTGACAGATGCCGTGAATATCGAAAAATTTTCTATGTCACTGCGAGTTCATTGAGAAACTCGAAGGGCTATCGCCACGTGCTGTCTTTGCCCCGCCGCGGTGGTCTAGTGGCTAAGGTACTCGGCTGCAGACCCGCAGGGCGCGG
Organism: Rhipicephalus annulatus; assembly: GCA_013436015.1. Lineage (NCBI taxonomy): Eukaryota > Metazoa > Arthropoda > Arachnida > Ixodida > Ixodidae > Rhipicephalus > Rhipicephalus annulatus. The sequence goes on along the minus strand of WOVY01000051.1, from coordinate 638,388 downwards.
GTTCGAATCCCGGCTGCTGCGGCTGCATTTCCGATGGAGGCGGAAATGTTGTAGGCCCGTGTGCTCTGATTTGGGTGCACGTTAAAGAACCCCAGGTGGTCTAAATTTCCGGAGCCCTCCACTACGGCGTCTCTCATAATCATATAGTGGTTTTGGGACGTTAAACCCCACATATCAATCAATCAACGTGCTGTCTTTGACCTACCAAGCCTCGTATAGCGTCAAGGTTAGGGTTTCTAGTGGTATAAAGAGCCCTTTTATGTACTTGAACACATGACATGCCGTAACATTCTAACATTACCTAGTGACGCAAAACGGTCACTGGAAAATGGGGGTCTGCTAGTTATCAATGGTGGGCCAACATACCCCGTTTGCCAACTCTTCGTAAAGAAGCCTGCAACCCTTTTTCAAGAAGCCATGGAATGAGTTCAGTAAAGCAGCTTATTGGCTCTCGAATTCAGCACCACGAAAAAATTTAGAATCCATCCAGTACGAGCATAGTTACAAAGATTTGTCGCAAGGTCCACTTGCATTCTCCCTTTTTTTTTCATCCTGACGAAAGCGCTCGAAGCTGAGCAGAGAGGGAAGTCAAGAGCACTTCATGAGCTTAAGCTCTTTTTCTCTTTAATAATTGCGAAGCAGCTTGTGGACGAGTTCAATCCGGTTGTGTGTGACCCCCCCCCCCCACACACAAACAGCGCATGCGCAACAACTGGCCCAAGCACTGCCAGAACGCGATCACGCGCTAGCGCATTCCAGCCTGTGTAAGGGACTGAGTAAGACCACAGCCGCTGGATAAAAAACAACCTTGTTTTTTTATCTAGATGCTGTGGTAACACGCTGTGGCCTCTCCCCTTTACACTTTCTCAGCAATCACGTGATGGCGTCGGGAATAGAGATTGTGCAGACGCGCGATGAACCCACGTGCTTCTGCGTGTTGTGCTTCAACAAGCGTTCTAAAGAGTAACAGCAACAGAAACTGCAATGAATTGATGGTGTGCTCCACTTGCAAGGATGCGTTAACATCGGGCGAGGTGACCGTGATGAAGGGAACTTTAAGTCGACCCATGCGCTGCTTCGCATGCTACTCAAGCTTCTCTTTAGTGGGAGATGCTCTAATTTTTTTTTGAATACCCGGATTTTCGATGCCCCAATCGGCCAATGGATGATAGATGGGCTTGCTACGTGTGATTTTCGGGCGACTTCTGTCATTTGTAGAGAGAATAGAAAGCAATTTTTTGCTAACTTTGATAATATATTGTGAATTCCAGGCCGCGTGCTGCGCTATAACATTTGGCTCGCGTATTCTCGGGAGCCTCTGCTACCGATCGGCAGCGTTTTCTGACCATGCTCGAAAAGTGTTGCAGGGCCCCGTGCAACACTTTCTGAGCATGGTCAGAAAACGTTGTCGACCGGTAGCAGAAGCTCCCGAGAACACGCGAGCAAAGTAATAGAGTGCAGCACACGGCCTGCTATTCACAATAAATTATCAAAGTCAGCAATAAATTGCTTTTTTTCTTTTCGCAAGAAATGACGGAAGACGCTCAAAAATCGCACGTAGAAAGCCATCTATCAGCCACTAACTGATTTGAACATGGCGCGCTCGGTCATTTCAGGGATCGCCGCGGGAGGACACAACTTGTCCATGCGTGCGCGCGCAAGCGCATGGCAAAAGCCGCGTATTCGAAGAAAAAAAAAAGGCCCAAGGTCACGAGGCGCGTGTGACGTATTTTCTTTTCCCCTACCATTTCTCCCTGCTAAGCCTCCAGCGCTTTCGCCAGGACGAAAGAAGAGAAAACACGATTGCAGCGTCCGACATTTATCTGTAACTCTGCTGGTACTGGATGGATTCTTTAAAGTTTTGCGGCATTGAATTTGTGAGGCAATAAGCTCTTTTGGTGAATCTGTTCTATGGCTACTTGAAAAGGTGTATCAGGGCCCCTTTAAAGGAGTGGAGGGAGGGGCCGTCCGCAGCAGCGCTATAGTGGCTTTCTACCCACTATATCAGCACTGTGGGCACACACTGCCATTGCGGATACCTGGCAGCCTGCGTTCACAGAAAACGCCCAACCTAATGTGTCTATTAATATTGCGAAGATGCTTACGTTCTCTGCTTGGTAATGGCGGCGTTCTATATTGAAAATCCCCTTTGATAAGAAATCCAGCAGTCACCTTGTCTGGTGTTTTTGTCTCTTTTACTTCTTTTATACGAAAAGTGTTTTATGCCTGTGTCCCCGAAGACTTCAGTGACGTATTTCTGTCACGGCAATGACGTCGAAAAATACACACAATCAGATGGCAAAGAAACACTTGAGAAGAATCCACAACACATTTACAGAGTGAACGATAATGAGTGGGCTCAGTCTGTCCGTCCGTCCATCTGTCTGTCTGTCTCGAATGGTCACTCTCCTATTGCACTGACCCCCATACGTCATGCGTGCCTCCACGCTAGAGTGACCTATCTACGCCATCTAGTAACCAATTGACGTTGTATGGATGGATGTATGCGGCTGTGCCCTTTAGATGAGGCGGTGGCTCACGCCACCTAGACATAAAGTTAAGTAATATCACTATGTGTTGAAGGATTGAATTTTACTCGCGCCTTGATTGTAGCCACCAATCAGTTGGCCTCCTACTGGTTATTTCTGCCCGTTTAAAGTCTATCTTGCCTTCACTGTCCCTAAGCTCCAATGCTTTGAAAAGTTCCGCGCCATTATCTTGGACTATACTATGGGGTGGAGCCCTTTACAGAACATTATCAAACGTTCCGCCGTTTCCTCCTCCTCTCCCCACGCACTACGTCTGTGCCTTCGTATTTGACTCGGTACGTCTTCGTCCACAATACTCCCGTTCTGACCTCGAACAGCAGAGAAATACCCCGAGAACTATCATACATCTTTTTTTTGCAATTTCTCGCTTGAAAGTTCGGTAGGTCTCCAGTGATGATTTCGTAAACATTCCAATCTTCCACATGTCCCTCTCTGTTTCATTCACCTTTCTTAATCAATGTTTCCTTTTGGCTTGGTATTCTGCTGTTGTCGAAATACTTGCTTCAATTTTCAAATTTGCTTCCTTTATTTAGAATAAACATTCTTCATGTCGAAGTAGCTGAAAACTTTCTTAGCCCTATCTTTAGCAGAGTGTGACGTTGGGCGACTTGCTGCATAGCTTAATAAAATGATGGTGGCGCAACAGGTACTAGCACTGAAAAAGAAAAAGACAGGATAATAGAGCGCCAGACTTCCAACGCTCCTCTTACATTTTTCTTAACCACTCCTCAAATTCTATTTTGCTGCTAGCTTCCCTGCACATGAACGATGTCCATACCATGTCACTCTGGACCCCTCATTTGGGGTATTCCCACATGCTCCCAAATCAAGTATACCTATGCCACGTTGTTTAATTTCCAATCTTGATTGAACCTCTGATTTCATGCACAAGATCACATTGCCGAACGTCAAACCCGGGACCATGACACCTTTCCAAATCCCTCTCACAAGGGCATACCTATTGTAGTTCCACAGTGTAGTATTTTTCATTACGGCTGCATTCCTGGTGCCCTTAGTCATTAAGTATCTTTCGGGATCCCTTAGGTACTCAGCCCCGTTGTTTATCCATACGCCCAAATATTTTTTCATTTATCCACTATTTCTAGCGTGACTTCCTGTATTCTATGCTCAATGCCTTTGTTATCATTAAAAATCGTGATTGGAAATTTTTCCCTATTGAATTTCAACTTTAACCTATTTCCCTCGTTACCGCAGATGTCTATCCATCCCTGCAGATCTTCCTTGTTGTCGGCTATTAATACTATATCATCTGCATATATCTATGCTGGTAATGACTGTTCAATGAGTTTTCCTTGCTTGGCAAAAGAGATTGATTGATTTGTGGGGTTTAACGTCCCAATTGGCAAAAGAGTGGATGAAGCCGAGTCGACTCCCCTGTAATTTGGCTTCTAGTCCCTGTAGATACAGCATAAATAACAGAGGTGACAAGGGATATTCCAGTCGAAGCCCACGTTGTATCTCTATAGGTTCGGATACCTGTTCTTACCATTTTGTACCTACCTTGTAACTTTTATATATATCTTTTAGAAGATTAGTTATTCCATCTTCCACATCTAGTGTGCTCAGTATTCCCCACAAGTCTTATTGAATCACACTATCGTAAGCTTTATTGATATGTAGAAATGCCAGCCACAGGAACCTGTGTTCATTTCCCGCTATTTCAATACACTGCATCAATGAAAACAGATTGTCCTACAACCCTCTTTGTTTACAGAACCCGTTTTGTAGTTCTCCCAGCACCCCCTCATTCTCCAGCTATGTCTGTAGTCTTTCCTTTACTATCTGCATCACCAGCCTGTAAACTACTGAAGCCACTGTTATCAACTTTGTCCCCCTTTCCTTGAGTAGATGATGTGCATCCTGCTTAGTTTCACCCATTGGGGGCTTCACCATGTATTATTGCTTTGCTTGCTGCCTCTCTTAATGTTTGCTTAGAGTTTGGTCCTAGTTTCTTTATCAGCATAATTGGGATGCCGTCAGGGCCTGTTGATGTGCTAATAGGTCTGCCTGAGTACTGCCCGAGCACTGTCACAGCGCAGCGTCATCTAGTGAATATTGTGAGAAGCAGCCAGGTTGGCTACGACGAACAACAACGGAGGAACTCAGCCACAGTGTAAGGAGCTTCGTTTGTAAAATTTTCACCGAAGGAAGTCGAACCAACTACCCCTGGTCCACGTTAACTACTGCCTGAGCCACGCATTATGGAGCATTTCCAAACACGCCTTTTATGTCTCACGCTTTGCTGTCACAGTGCTCTTGATAGGCGGGGTGACGATTGATATGTAGGGTTTAACGTCCCAAAACCACCATATGCTTATGAGAGGCGCCGTAATGGAGGGCTCCGGAAATTTCGACCACCTGGGGTTCTTTAACTTGCACCCAAATCTGAGCACACGGGCCTACAACATATCCGACTCTATTGGAAATGCAGCCGGGATTCGATCCCGCGACTTGCGGGTCAGCAGCCGAGTATCTTAGCCACTAGACTATCGTGGTGGGACTGGCGGGGTGACGTTGGTACCTCGGAGAGCTAAAGAGAACTCGCTTGCTGGATTCCGTGCCGACCGGTTGTGCCCTCGCGATCTCCGGCGCCAGCGTAGCTCTGGCCGACTGGGCTCGCCCTACGTCATCTCCTGACGCCGACGACCTTCGACGGCAGTGTAGCTCTGACCGACTGGACTTGCTCTACGCCATATCTACTGACGCCGACAAGAGCTCTCGCAAGTGGTGCCCCGTGCTCGGACTACTGTGACCGTGTTTACATCTTTCCTATCTCTCCTATCCCCTCGATTTGTCATCGCTCTCTCTGGCTTACCACCTCACACCTCTTCCTCTTTTCTACACCTTTACTCCTACCCTTTTGATCCCTCCTCACCCCCATCCCTTGTGAGCTACTGTTGAGGTGTCGCTCATTGAAGCAGACAGTTACAGGGCTCACTTTTCTCTTCCTTTCTCTCTTAAGAATCAATTTTTTTTTAAGGCATCGTAAACATGGCGACCGAGATTAGCTCCTGCAATGCGCCGTGGCCACACGTCCATCTCATACTGTGTATTTTCTTGAACGCTTTAACACTCTGCGAGGTGGCGACCTTAACCGAAGCTTCGGCTTCGCTCACGGAATTCATCCATATTAAAAATTGCTCAGCGACGCGGCCCTGCCTCACCTGGTTGTGACACCGCCTTCTCCGCGCTTGTGGTCACCCCGAAAAAGCAGCCAGGTTACACTCTAGCCTAGCTGCTTTTTCGAGGCGACCGCAAGCACGGCCTGGAAAGACACGACGCGCGTTCCCTTTCTCTCCAATTTGGCCATAGTGTTCAATAAATCCTTTAAGATGCCGTGGCATGGCCATCACGACCAAAGTTCCGCGTCCAACCAGTAATGCCCTTCTAGCAGTCACACCACTTTTCCTGATTACGCTATCACCATTACCTCCTGCACTTACCCCAAGTGATTGTTTAAGCAAATAATCGACGTTAGGCATCAGGATAGAGATGTGCTACCAAGCGTTTATGGGGGGTGTGCCCACACTAAACAGTGCTATAGCTGCGAATTTAGTACGATGGCATTTCATGTGGCACTCCGTCATAGAGCTTAAGTACCGGGAATACCTTGCTATTTGGACGGGTCCCAGCGTTCTTGTGTTCGCTAGAAATCTTTCTGTTTTCTTTTGTTCGCCAGCTGAATCCACGGAGAATACAGAAGTATGCAATAATTTGGTGTGCCAGCCGCTTGGCGACCTCAGCACAAAAACTCTCTATTTCCAAGTGCCCCTTGCTTATGTTAACGTCATATCAACATATGCAGGTGTCCGGCGGTGCCTGCGACGTAGTGCCCCGCTCTACAGGAGTCTCGGAGGTCGTCAACGATGACTCCAAGTTTGAAGTCCGCCTCGACGTCAGCTTCTTTAACCCCAACGACATCACCGTCAAGGTAGGTGCGCCTGCGGCTTGCCAAGGGCTACATAAACACCAACATTTATAGTATCTATGAACGTTGGTGAACACTACATATGCTAGCTGTCGCTCGATCTGACGAGCATTTATTTTTTTCTGTTCGGGTAAGGGGGGGTGGAGGGAGGGCGTACATTATTTATGCTCCTGTGAGCATTTGTAGGTGTGCGTGCAAAATGGAAAAATTTCGAGGTGGGGGGATTGAGCTTCTCCAACTACTTCCCAGCCGGTCAGATAAGATCATCACGGTGAGAGTATGATGATTGAAAATAGAATGTCTAATTAAGGGGGCCGACAACTGCCCAGAACATGAAATAAGATGACTGCACGGATGGAAAGATTGTCCCTCAAATTTACTTAAACCAATGTTATTTCTGTCCTGAGAAGCGGAGTAGCATTTTTATTTCTTCATTGAAAATCGTGAGACAGCCCGTGACACCACCTGGTGAAAAAAATTCAATTATCCACGCTGCCTTGTTTCGTGACCCTAAACTAGTGTACGTGGTCAACAATTTTCCTGTTAGTATTCAAATATTGTTTGCTTCTTTATAGTAAAAAATATTACTCCATAAAAATTTACTTATATGTCTGCGTTAGTAGTGCGCAATAAAGTGGCGCTGCCTTTGCATGACCTAATGATCCCTTGCTCGTCAGCACATCTTAAGCAAGCTTTCTATGTGCTCATGAACAGTTTCCAGGTCACTAATATTTCAGAGTGACGTGGATTCTTTATCTATACTTTGTCTCAGAAATCAAGCACAGCGACGTTTTCAGTGACTTGACTTGGCTCGTGTGTCAAGAGAGTAACGACAATGGCACAATCCATCCACGACACAAACAAATCAACCTTGGACGCAGCGCCCAAGGTTGATGCAGCTTCCCTGTACAAATATAGGGAAGCTGTGTAAAACCACATCGTCTCATTGTAACGGCTTGTTATTTTCAAAAATAATTATAAAGCACAAAATAAACATGGTTAAGCATAAGAGAAGTGCTTTGGTTTGGGCTAGCTGGTTTATAGTACTCACCTAGAAAGGGCAGAGCGAAAACATGGGGAAAAAAAGGACAGTAGAGACAAAGAGCGCTGACTAACAACTGAAATTTTATTGCCGTCACCTGTGCATATATATGTGCCTAAATATGCAATTGGGAGGAGGTTAAAAGCAAGATAACAAGGCTGGTTTTAACCAGCGATTGAAGAAAAAAAAATTGAAAATGATAAAATCTTCAAAAGAACTTACACATGCGTGATGACAATCCATGACAATCCCTCCACATTTTAAAAAACTGAGTACTGCGAAAGTCAGAAGAGCAGCCGCAATACCTGCAACGGTCAGCCAGAAAACCACTAGTCGTATTACGTACATCATAGTCATGCTTCTTTGGCCTTTTATTGGTACATTTTGACCAATGTACTCAAGTCCACAGCTTAAAAGAAACCTATAAACTACATTGGAAATGCACTCTGTGAACCTGTTCCTGTGTTTGGTTGTGCACCTAAGGCGTCTACCTGTGTTGGCCATGCCACATAACCTCGAGAGTTTGTAGGGTGCAGACAGTACAACTTGCACGTCATGCTTTGATGCAATTCTCTTCAAGTTATGCAAAAATTTGTGAGCGTATGGGACGACTTGAACATGATTTATCTTTTTTCTACCAACATTTTATTTTGTTTGATCGCGTTTTATGTTCCGTACCAGGGTCTCACACACCCCAGAAATTAATTCAGGAGAGTAACCCACCAGCTTCAATCTGGTAACCTGCACATTAAAGCTAGATGAAATTACATGTACACACGACTTATTCAGGGCTGAATGCAGACAGTTCACTACGAGGCTTCGCTTAACAAGCTTGGAATGGTCACTGCCATGACGTAACAAGGGTTTCTTGGATCTAGAATAGAATAGAATAGATGGTTATTTCATGAGCAATACAGATCATGGGGAGTGAGAGAAAAAGCTGCTTTTAGGCAGCTTGACGAAGCTCTCACCCAGTGTATCTTGGACTTCGGTCAGCATTTGTTCATAGACGCTATTACCACATCAATAGAATATATAAAAGTAAGAAAATAACATGATTTCACACTATTATACTTCCAACAGATGTGGTTATCGCCAAAAAGCAGGCAAATGCGTGCGGTGTGTGAGACCCTGGTACGGAACATGAAACGCGATCAAACAAAAGAAAAAGTTGGTAGAAAAAAGATGAAGCATGTTCAAGTCATCACATACGTTCACAAATTTTCGCGTAACTTGAAGAGAATTGCATCAAAGCATGACGTGCAAGTTGTACTGTCTGCGCCCTACAAACTCTCGAGCTTACGTGGCATGGCCAACACAGGTAGACGCCCCAGGAGCACAACCAAACACAGGAACAGGTTCGCAGAGTGCATTTATAACGTAGTTTATAGGTTTCTTTTAAGTTTTGGACTTGAGTACATAGGTCAAAATGGCAGGTGTTTTAATAAAAGAGCGAAGGAGCATGACTATAATGTACGTAATAAAAGTATTGGTTTTCTAGCTGACCATTGCAGACATTGAGGCTGCTCTCCTGACTTTCGCAGTACTCAGTTTTTTTTTTAATGGGGAGGGATTGTCATGGCCTGCTGCTTCTCACTTATCACGCATGCGTGAGTTTGTTTTAGGATTTTTTGTTTTCAGTTTTTTTCTTCAATCGCTGGTTAAAATCAGCCTTTTTATCTTGCTTTTAACGTCCCTCCAATCGCATTTTTAGGCACATATATATGCACAGGTGACGGCAATAAAATTTCAGTTGTTAGTAAACGCTCTTTGTCTCTACTGTCCTTCTTTTAGTCGTGTTTTTGCATTGCCCTTTCTAAGTGGGTTAAGCATAGTTACAGGAACTCCTGCAAAAGCAGAACAATGATAGCATGTAGAAGTCACTAGAAGGGCTACCAGCATCTATGCACAGGTGACGGCAATAAAATTTCAGTTGTTAGTCAACGCTCTTTGTCTCTACTGTCCTTCTTTTAGTTGTGTTTTTGCATTGCCCTTTCTAAGTGGGTTAAGCATAGCTACAGGAACTCCTGCAAAAGCTGAAGAATGACAGCATGTAGAAGTCGCTAGAAGGGCTACCGGCATCACTATGAAAACGGAGCTTTGTTGGAAAAAAAGGCACGTCGGTGTTCAGAGCCTTTCAAATCGAAAAATACTGCTCATAAGGTAACTATGCACTTTTGGGAGTAACTACTGAAGCTGTGAACACACCCCGCCACGGTGGTCCAGCGGCTAAGGCTGCTGTCCTCGGTCCTCTGCTGTCTGCTGTCCTCGGTGGTCCAGCGGTCCTCAGCTGCTGATGCGCAGGTCGCGGGATCGAATCGCAGCTGTGGCGGCTGCATTTCTGATGGAGGCGGAAATGTTGTAGGCCCGTGTGCTCATTTGGGTGCACGTTAAAGAACCCGAGGTGGTCCAAATTTTTAGAGCCCTCCACTACGGCGTCTCTCATAATTATATGATGCTTTTGGGACGTTAAACCCCCCTTATCATCAGCTGCGAACACTGCGAAGGGTAAGCTTTCGGTCGCGCCAGAAAAAACTGGGTCGAAAAAAGTTAGTGGTCGAGACGCCTTTCTGTCTTGCTTTGTTTAACAAGGCTGCTTACTTCTAGCCTCCATATGCACCTACCACATGCGTTTTCAGCAAGGGTACCCTGCGTGACTTGCGTCCGTATCAGAGACACATTGATGATTGATATGTGGGGTTTAATGGCCCAAAACCACCATATGATTATGAGAGATGTCGTAGTGGAGGGCCCCAGAAATTTCTACCACCTGGGGTTCTTTAGCATGCACCCAAATCTGAGCATACGGGCCTACAACATTTCCGCCTCCATCGAGAATGCAGCCGCCGCAGCCGGGATTCGATCCCGCGACCTGCGGGTTAGCAGCCGAGTACCTCAGCCACTAGACCACCGCGGCGGGGTCGTGTCAGGGACACGGTGAGTCCACACAAATGGAGGAGGGTTTGGGATAGGGAAGGGGAAAGAGTGAAGCGAGTTTCAGCAATGAAGCCGGGTAAAAGATCAGGGCATAGTGTAGTGACAGCGCTACAGAAAGGGAGTCGGCTAAGAGTAGAAGGGAAGAGCGCATTGGATGTGCCGGCATGGTCGCAGCAACGGTTATGACAGCTGTATGGAGATGAGGGCTTTTCATATCGGCGTAGCGAGGTGGTGCAGCTGTAGCATGACGTCACTCATAATATGGAATTGGTATATAAGGAAATGTACGATTTTATTATGCGTGCAGCCCATATATATAGAGCCTAAATCTCTGCTTCGCTGGTAATCCGTGGCCAAATGAATGTGTAGGCCTCTGAATTTTTCGGGCGCGTCTGTAACTTCCCTAGATCAAACGCGCAGCGAAGTCGGCAAGCTACAGCGACTTCTAATGCGAGACCCTAAGCATGCGTATGCGCATGCCTTCAGCGCACGTTCTCAATTCAGTGCACTTCTCACACGTTCTCCATTTAAGCCTTAACTACATGAACGCGTTCCATCGCGTCAGTGCATGGTGGGCAGAATCGACGCCGCACCCTCTCTCTATAGAAAGAGAGAGCGCGCAGTTGAGAGCGCGGCGTCATATCTACAAGCCACGCGGTGATGCGTTGTAATGCCTTCGTGTAGTTAGGGCTTGAATGAAGGCTGCGCTTTCTTTCCTTCTCCCGCTAGGGTGTTGCTGTCGCCTCGGCAGAGAAAGTTCGGCAGCTTACCATGGAACTTATATGAAAGTGCTAATTGCCCTCAATGCACCTTTTTTTTATTTTTCTGAGTGCCCTCTGCCATTTCGGTGGGGGGAGGGGGTGTGGAACTTAGTGGCGGGATTCAGTACAACCAGAAACGCCAGTAGAAAAGCCTCCGAGATCGAAAAGCATTCGAAGACCCTACCGCAGCATTTTGCCATATCGAGGTAATGATGTTTAAAAATAGCATTAAGAGTCTTGTAACAGCAAGGGTGGTTCATTTTGCTGATAGACTCGCGAATAATTTTAAGTAATCGACCCAGTCAAAACCGAAAATGAAACAGGTAGCTGCTCAAAGCTAGGTATACAATGACGTCATGACACCCTGTCACGGCTCACCAGTGTCTACACAGCACCCGCACTTTTTCTACCACACGAAATACAAGTTGGCGGTGTCACTCTATGCAGAATCAAGCTGCAGTGTGCCTGCTTGTCTGAACTTACCAGTGACAAGTTCAGCGATGATAACACATGCTTTATGAGCACAAAAGCATCTTCTTTCCACTTCAACACACCCGCACGTGAAGCATTTGATGTACTTCAAATCAAGCTCCTCGTTGCTCGATATTGTGCATGCTTAGTGTTAGACCCGGTGTCAACGGAGACTAACACGATATGCAGCTGACAAAACCAACTTCTGCTTGCATAGCTGCATCACGTAGAAGAAAGAAAGCGCTGCATCCGTCTGTTCGGTGACGCGAGGCTTTGAAGAACAGTAAGCATTTGCGTCACAGAAGCAGAGTGACCCGTGTTTATAAGTGCGATTCCAGATGTGGCTACTGATTTTTAAAATTTTTTTTCTAAGAACCAAATGGCTTATGGTTGTAAGATTTGGCACATATCACCGTAGTGCGGACGAGAACATGTATTCTAAATTTTATTGAAATTGGTGAATAGCGGCGAATCGCCCGAGTTCCCTTTTGAATATGGTAGGCAGTTTATACGCCAACGTTGAAAATGAAGAAGGTGCTTAACAGCACAAACGACAGGAGGGGATAGAAAAGACGAGAACAGAGCGCTCTGTTCTTGTCTCTTCTATCCCCTCCTGTCGTTTGCGCTGTTAAGCACTTTCTTCGTCTACCATACAGCACCAACCAGCCCAATCAAGCACCTTGTCAATGTGGAAAAGCTAACCCTCGAAGAAAAACAGCGCGCTAGCATAGGATATTCCTGCAGTCGCGGTTCTTGCGCAAAATCTTGTGTAGGACTGTTGCGGTGAAAGTTTGTGCCTCCTACTTCTAACTTCATGCACGGTGATGTTCCACGCAGGTGTTAGGCACAGACAGCGTGCTGGTGCACGGCAAGCATGAAGAACGCCAGGACGAGCACGGCTTCGTGTCCCGCGAGTTCACACGCCGGTACATGCTGCCTCCAGACGTGGACCCCGAGCAAGTGAGCTCCGAGTTCCTGGCCGACGAAGAGGGAGTGCTCGTCATTCGTGCCACAAAGAAGTCGCCCGAGCCAGCCGCTCTCAAAGAGCGAGTAGTGCCCATAGCTGTGCTCTCGCCAAACAAGGCCAAGGCCTGAGAAAATACATGCTGTTGCTATTTTATGCGTCGTGTTGCCGGGCTATATATACACGAATACACTGCACCATACCACAGTCTTTCTATCTGTCGAAGTAGACTGACCATACTTTCACTGAGCCAGCATGTTGCAAAACATGCACGATAAGAACCAAGCAAACGCGCCTCTGGACTTAAATTGAATGCACTTATGAAATTGTAGCAATGAGTAACAATAGAGAACAGTTTTATTGTTTAGGAGAATGACATCTCATATTTCCCCGATCCTTCATTAGTTGTGTCAGTGTAAACAAAGTGTTTTAGGCAACAGTTGCCAAATACTAGAAAATTTTGTGAAGGTTGCAACAATCCACATCCACCTTCGAGACAATGTTTCTTTACTTTAAAGAGGCCATGAACTTTAAAGGGTCAAACAATACCGTATTTACTCGATTCTACCGCGCCCTCGATTGTAACGCGCACCCGCTTTCCACCGCGAGAAAAAAAAAGTGAGACATCAATTGCAACGCGCACCCATTTCTCTCGCTGGCCCGCACGATCACACCACACGAAAAAACGACTCCTTTCGGGATCTGACGTGTAACAGAGCATTGCCGTCACTGTAGTTTTACCGTGGACCGATGTCAGCAGGCGAACTTGCTTCACCCCCTTCTTCTCGACGGTTGTGGTGCCAGGCATGTCGAAGTAAAGAGGCGTCTGATCGGCGTTCCCGATTTGCCCAAGCAGGTAGCCGTTGTTGCGCCGCAAGTTTAGGACGAACCTCTGAAAACTGTGAAGCTTTTCATCGAACTCCTCTGGAAACTTTTCGCATATGCATGTTCCCCTTCGGAGGAAAAAGCCTTTCCTCTTCATAAAGTTACTTAGCCAGCACCTGCTCGCTTTAAACTGGCTCCGCATTAGACCTTTTTCTAAGACTAATTGCATAGCCCGCAATTGGAGCAGTTCTGTCGTCACGGGCCGCTGTGCGGCTCGCTGCTCAAGCACATACTCGCCAAGCAGCTCTTTAATTTGCGGAAACCGACCCTGCTGTGGTCCACAGAAGCCTTTGCGTGAAGTTTTGCTGTCGACAATCTTCTGCTTTTGTTTCCGCCGGTCCCGCACGCACGTTTCGGGAACTCCGAACGACCGCGATGCGGCCCGATTTCCGTCCGTTTCTGCACACGCGATGACTTCTTTTAAAAGCGGCATCGTGGTGCACTCGAGTTTTGGGAGTCGGCCCTTCCACGCCGTCGATTCTAATGCACTACTAGATGACGAACTTCTCAGCACACGTACGAAGTGCCGCACATGGGAAACACATAGGCAGAAATGGCCGACGCGCCATGCCGACGCACACGGAGGGAGGAAGGAAAAAGCTTCCTCCGTGCCGACGCACGTAGGGGGCGGCCATTTTGGATTTGCCGATGGCAATAGATTGACCGTAATTTTTTTGTTCGTACTCGATTCTAACGTGCATGCGATTTATGAACTCGCTTAACCGGAAAAAAGTTGCGCGTTAGATTCGAGTAATTACGGTAATTCGTGGTTTTCAGAAAAAATAATATGGGAGTAAAGGGTCTACTGCGCCTAAAGATATATGAAAAATGGACTGTAAAAGAATATTTTGTCACAAAATAAGCTTAAAAAGTCACCTGCTATAGACCCCGTCTGCAGTCAGTCACCAGCATTTAGTCATGGTGTCTGTAACATCACGTGGTGCATGCAGCGACACCGTCATCTTTCATCAAGGTTCCAGCCTTTGCTAATCGTTCATTTCAGTGCCAACCTGAACAAATCTGAAATATCTTGACCACACCCACAGCCGAACGTAGAGCTTAGCCATTAACTGGAATGCAGAAGCTCACACAGCAGGCAGCTTGTTATATCGTGGCTTACGCGTGCTTCACTGCAGCCAGGCCCTCAGATCACTCGAGTGATAACAAAGATATTGAATTACAAACTAAGTGCACGAGCAGATGCACTAAAATTTCACCAGCTTGTCTGTGAATGTAGTACAATGACCAACCGACACAACACCGATTATGATCGGAAATTGGGTGTCGTGGCTTCTAAAGTGCGTGGTTTTGCCCGACAGATAGTTTCGGAAATATTTGGCACAATCTACTTAACTAGAAAAAAACAACAACAAATGAGATGGCCCAAGAAGACATTCTACTCTGTCAGCATTTATCAGCCAACAATGAATAATTACATTAGGTCAAACGAAACACGCCACTCGAAGAAGCAGAGCCGAAGTTTCACCGACAATGTCCAGAGGCAAATGCTTGGGCACACTCTTTGAAAACAAGACGCCTAATAACCACTATGTCAGCTGTAGAACACTGCTATTGTGGGATCTTCATGCTGCACGGTGAACAGCACCTCGCGAAACTTGTCCAAAAGGGCTACGAGATTAGATCGACGCACATTCTCGTAGTACATGATCTCTTCGAGGTGGTCTTTTCCCTTGAAGCGCGGGCACAACCTGAAACAAGGAGAACCATTCGTTTACTTGCGTCATCAACACCTCAGAGAGCACACAGCGATGCAGAAGATAATTTAGATTAGATTCTGGAGTCTTACGAGAAAAAAATCCAATAATTACAACCTACCATTGAGTCTAACAGACAGTTAGGCTGGGGAAAGAAAGCATAGGGAATACTAACTGCTCATTCTAACTGTAATGTATTAGTTATGAAGTAGTTTGAAATAACTTATGAAGTGATTCACAAATCACTCACAAATCATTATGAATCACAAATCAGTTATGAAGTAGTTTGAAATCAAAACATCACCCTTTCTGTCAATGAGATTCAAACTCACAACCTTTCAGTTATGCATCCATTGCTCTACGAATCAAACCAATTGACACTCCACGGATTGAGTCTTGATGCCTTGCTTTGGCATGCATGGGTTTATAAGTCAGCCACCAGCTCGTGAAAACATCACGTGCCGCAGCTTGCCCTCTGACAAAAAAGAATGTTTCGCACTCATTGCCTTTGCTATTGGGGACACTGGCTCCCATGTATTCAATGGACAAAAATACTCAACGAAGTGGACAGGGAAATGCCTGGGGTACTGCTTTCTTTTTTTGTCTTTCCCTCTATTCTTTGCATAATGCAATGCTCCCTCCTAAACTATGTGTTCAGATTTAGGTGGCAGCCATCCCTAGTGATGAATCAGCATGGCATCTTTGATGTTCTATCCAGAATTCGCCAGCCTCTATAATGGCCCAATTAAAGGACTACCATGCGACAGTTGAAGTGCAAGTTAGGATTGAAACTTTCACCAAGTCAAAATTTTACTGAAATGTGCAATTCCTGCTCTCAATCTGAAGCATTGTCAAGCAGATTGCTTTTAGTAGGCCAACATTAAATACAAATTTAAATTTTTTGTTTAATTTGCTGGTGTTCTAGAAAAGGTTTTCAGAACACCAACCTCACAGGTCAGTCAACACAAGCTTTGCTTGAACAGAGTGAACGAACCATGACCATAACAGATGCAAGAGACAAGGCTGGTGAAGTGGGTTTTAGCCTGTGTGTGGAGAACACGTAGAACATAAAGCATAGCACATTGCGGTGTAATCGGTTTCTATACAACGCTTGGCTTTTCAGTGCAGAGACAAAACACTACAGGTGAATTTCAAGTGCTCCCGTCACTTAAACTGCAATGAAATTTAAAGCATAGACTACCGTATATACTCGCGTAGCAAACACACTTATTTTTTCCTGAAAAATCGAAGCAAAGTAGGGGGTGCGTTTAGTATGCGGGACAAGTTTTACGAAAAAGTTTTTGGAGACGAGCAAAAAATGCAGTAAAGCAAAAAAAAAATGTAGGTAGCTTGAGGTACACTGTTTCGAAATGGCTTCTGTGTCGCACTTCACTCATCTTCGGTGGTCGACGGCGCTATCTTCTGCAAGCTGCCCCGCTCCGCTCATGCACACCATGAAAGCATTTCGCGGCTTTTTTTTTTTTAAATCTTGTGGTATCTGCTGTAATCTCGAGCTATGATGCACTTTGCAAACTCTGTGGTAATATCGGCACAACAACCTCAACGACGATGTTAACATTGTAGCAAGTAATCATCATTGCAGTAAGCTACCACTAAATCCCCAAAACAAACCATCAGTAGCAAGATTAACAACAAAATACAGTCACTACCACGCTCTCCGCATGAGAAGTGACTGTAGAATAGGCAGCCTTGGATTCCTTTAAGCACGTGCGGCCGGATAACGAGCATATGAAGAGCAAATTGAAACCGAAGCAAGGATCAGGGGTGCTACCAATCAACGGAAATTGTCACGCTCTCTTCTGGACCACAACAATTTTGTCTGGTTTTCCAGACACTTGCGACACGATGGCCTTTCGCGACAGCCATGGCGACAGCAAATCCTGTTGCCGTCACCGTAAAGTAGTGCGTATGTGGTTGGTCTTCGTTTTCTGTTAGCACAAAGCGACCTCTAGTTGACATGGGAAGTTTCACGACTTTCACCAGCCGTGTACTTGTAACCTGCGATGTCTTTTCACTCGCACTGTTCGTGAACTCCACTGTGGCACAGATGTAAATAAAAACAAGACGGTGCGCGTCAGTGGACGAAGGGGGGGGAAGAGCGAACTGAGAAGGGTCGGCATTATGAAAATGAATAAGATCCAGAAGGCAAAGAGGCACCAGCTGTCGGTTCGCGGTAATGTAGCGGAAGAATGTAGGTAGTGCGTTTATTACGTGGGAGAAAAAACATCCGTATTTTGGTGACTTAAGTTGGGGGTGTGTTTATTATGTGAGTGCATGCATTACGCAAGTAAATATAATACACCCCAACAGTGAGCTGTAATTAAATTATGTGTGACACTGGAGCTGTAATAAACCCTAAAGTTGGGTTTCTGTGTAAGAATATCTAAATAACAGAACACTTAAAATAAAATGACTAAAGAAATAAATTTCTTTCCCTTTTTTCGTAAGCAAAGAACCCACTTCTTACTTATTTGTGAACATCTTGCACTTGGATAAAGGTTTAGTGCATATCATACATGCACTATTACAATTTTCTTCAAAATTATTCTGTCCTAATAATATTACTATTTTCATTAACAGTGCTTAAACCAAGAAGCGGTATGACTACAATAACTCACAACCAAATTTAAGTGTTGGGTGTGTTTTACAGAAGTGATATACAGCTATGATGGCAATTGATTCAGTTAAAGGGACCGACAACCAATTTCACTCAACACAGTTCTTTCATGACAGAACATAAAGTTCCTCATACGTTCTGTCTGTAGCTGCAGCAGTGGTTGATTCAAAAGGCATCTGGTTATATTATTAGCAGTATTTTTTAGTGTGAAAAGCACCTGAACTGTACGTGAAGTGACAGTGATGCAAGCACCACTCTTTGCACAGTGCCCAAGGCTTCGGTTTCACAGGTGATGGTGAAGCTGTGGTTGACCACCTTCACGTTGACGTTTTTTCATTGTTTTGGAATGTAAAAAGCAAGTAGAACAAGTCTTCCTAAAGTTCATCACCGCATGGGATCTCTTTACTGCCTAGCGAGCTAGACACTCATGGCCTCCGCCATTAGTTCTGGCTGAGCGTCACCGCATGTAATTTCGGAGGCCGTGAGGGGCTCTTCGTACTTTTTCAACAAGCCTGCAGGTGCCTATAGGCCCTCAGCTAACAACCTTCATGGTGCCGCTCCATGAGCATCGCGTCATTTGTCATCCGAAAATGTAGCCACTGTTCTGCTCCGTGCAAACGAATGCATATCTGCATGTTTTCGTTACAGAAGATTATAACGAAATAGGTGCTGTATTGCATCGCTAGTATAGAGAAAATTACAGTAAACTCTCAGTAAACGAAACCTGAAGGGACCAGGAAAATGTCTTCCATTTAACAAGAGTTCCGTTTACTGAGAAATGAACATGGTTGCACAATACAAGCATGAAACCAAGCATTTCAGAGGCGACAGTTCCATTTAAGCAGTAGTTCCGTTTAAGGGGGCACACTGGTCTTAGAAACTTTTTGTTTTGCTTTCCAACCAATTTTAATGAAACTCCATGGGCTTGTTCAGTTTTTTTAGCTGATTTCAAATATCCAATTAGTTTTGATGTAAGCTAATTAGTTCCCGAGATAATTAAAAATCTTTCGTGATTGTTCTTGAGAACAATAGAAAAAAAAACTAGTCAACAAAAAATTACCAGCATGGCATGAATAGATACTAGAAGTTGTGGAGAATGAAATGACGGAAGCAGTTTTTTTGTCTGGCAATCACACATGCAAGTTTACATCAATTCTAATTTCTCGGTTTAAAGTATGCCTGCTAACCAGTTATTTAAACAATTATTTAAACGTGAAATGCAAAATCTGTTTCCCTTACTTCAAGGTTTAAACATTCAGCTTGACAATGCAAAAGAAGTTATCTTTCTAGCTGCACCGCATGCCGAGATCTACCTCTCAAGAATTTCCTAAACGTCAAAAATATGCATTTTGAGAAAATGGCAAAAAACACAACGGTGCCATGTTTAATGTAAACGGTAAAACATTCTGACTTTTTGGAGCGAAATGACTAGTAGGCCCCAGAAGCATAGTCCCCTTGACTGCTGGCATCCAGGTGCCGCTTCTTGAGCGTCCGCTGCACATTTTCTGCAGACGCACGCCTGAGGGTAGAGTCCCTGGTTCGGCAGGCGGTCTTTTTCAGCCATGCGTTTGCTACTCAGTAGGCCGGGGTTCAAGCACAGCTCTTTGAGGATCTTGGATGATGTTACTTGACTTCCGGCATTAAACCTCATCACTGCCTCGGCGACCGCAGCTTCTACACTGTGCAGTGATGCATGGCGCTCCTTCGGGGCCAGCGACCAAATCACAGAGTGGAGACTTTCATTACTGTTCTGAGTCTTGCCTCACTGGCAGCGCTCCAGCAGCTTCTTGTCTGCCAAGCGTTCGTACACTGGAATCAAGGCCTCACAGACATGCGGCGGCAGGTTGTAGCGGTGTTTGGGGGCCGGCTCACCCCTGGCCTTGGCAGCGTTCTGGCGGCACCACGAGTCAGGACCTGTAGGGCACAGGCTGTGGTTGGACACGGCATCGTTGGACGTCACATGGTGGTATGTGGCCATCACATCATTGTGCATGGCTGGCACGTCCCCTTTGTGAGATTTGATGGCCCAGCCATAGTAAGAGGTCGATTTGTTAACCAGGTCACCAGTCAGCCGCCCCCTACCACTGAGGCTCTCAGAGCCAGCTGGCCTCTGCTTGGGGAGATTGCGCAGTTGCGTGCCCATCCTCTTCTGGATGTGCTTCACACATTCCTCTTTGGTTACCTTTATAAAACCATACACATCTGCTTCCTTCAGAGCAGGGTAGGTGCGGCAGTTGCCATCAGAAAGAACTGTAGTGTATCTCAGCTTATGACGCTCCCACGACCTCTGAAACAGAATGAGGGCAGCTTCCACTTCCATCTCTCCAGCTTTTTTTGTGATGTTTTTCTGGCAGTGGTGGTTCGCTTTCCACTCGTCGTAGGACGGGTCACTTTCTTTAGGCGCCCGCTCGCAGCCGGCACAAAAATTGCAGAGCACGACATAATCGAGCACAAGCCCCGTAAACAACTCGATAACTGTGCCGACTCCGATGTGCGACGAGTGTCCCCTCGTCATCCAAGAACCGTCGTACGACACAGCGATGTTGCCCGGGTTGCCGAGGTCCAGTTCCGCGTACAGTTCCCGAACCGATCGCGCGCACTCCGCGGTCAGCTTTTCCGACGCACGAACAGCTGCGGGCGTCAATTTCGTCTTCACGTAGCTCTGCCACGTTTTGTTGTGCAGGCCGCGCGAAGAAATGTTCATCGATGAAAAAACGTCGTTGAATGCCGTTTGCTGATTGCCAGTAGACTGCATAGCGCGCGCGCCCAAAACATTGATGGCAAACGGCTTTGCCTTGCTCTCGCCGTCAATGCGCGGCGAGCTCCATGCCACCGACACATCGCCGCAGGTCGCGCACATAAGCACTAGCTTTACGGCAAGGCCGTACTCCCTGTCCTCTTTGCCGATGTTTACATCACCAGAGCACAATTTGCACTTCACTGCACGCATCAGTTCGTTCACCTGGTCCAAACTCAC